>JAOANR010000009.1:20658679-21217766 GCA_030278955.1 Hygrophila difformis
CAACTTGATGGCGTGAGGGAAATGAACATAAGTTCAAGACAAACACGGATGGGAGGAGAACACTTTTGAAAGAGTGCTCTCGGTTGCGAACTTTGAAAATATGAGAGTTGATTTCAATATTAAGCAAAGTTGTTTACAAATGAAGGGGGAGGTCATATATATAGGCCAAGCCCCTTGGGAAAAAAGAGAAATGAAAAATACATCAAAATTGGCCTAATTCGGTTTAGGGGAAATCAATTCGGTCTATAGTGTAGACCGAATTGGTAGGGCCTAGATCGAATTGGAACCAAACCTATCTATTACAAGAGAGAAGGAGTGTCAATTCGGTTTAGACCGAATTGGACACTTACAAACATTACAAGTAATAATAATAATAATAATAACAGTCAGAGGGCAATTCGGTTTAGGTGGTGCAATTCGGTTTAGACCGAATTGGCCAATAGACCGAATTGGGAGTCTTGGAAAATAATTGCTGACTGATGCGGTATAGACAATTCGGTCTAGGAAGCAATTCGTTCTAGACCGAATTGGGTTATACCGAATTGAGAGAGAGTGGGCAATTTTCTCTAAGGCATGGGGCAATTCGGTTTAGGCCAATTCGGTATAGACCGAATTGGCTATTTCGAATGGGCTAGACCGAATTGGTCTCAATGCCTTAGCCAAATTTCACACGTTCTTATTTTCTATACTATTACAAAATATGTCCGACGTCCAGTGGTGGTTCCGGCGGCTTTCCGGCCACTTTTCCGACGAACTCCGTTTTGGGCCTGTTCATGCTTGTTGGGCTTTCCTTGTGCATCCTAAGGCCTTCTTCCATCTTTATTTAAATCCGATGTGAGGAATCCATATTAATGGATTCCGGGCTTGTCCGGTCTTGATCTATCCGGATCATTATTTGCAGTTTTTGGGATTCCCGGGGTTCCAGATTATCTGCTTCCTGCAAGAAAAATTTATACATTGCATCAGAAAAATTCTTGGCCTTTTGTTTGGACACTGGCCCTTCGGGGATTATTGGAATAACTAATCCATTGGTTCTGGCGACTACGCCACTTCCATTAGGATAGTTATGAGACGGGTTCAGCGAAAATAAGCGAAAAAAACCGGGTTCGGGATGGGTTCGTCTAATCCGGTATTTATGGGATAATTTTGGATATTGAAAAAATTTATGAGACTAAATGAATTTTTTTCCTAAATTTCATTGTAAATAACATTTCTTGCGGTATCTTGAGTTAATCATTCGTAATTGCATATTAATACTTTGAGCCACATCTTGCTAGTGATACAAATATTGTGACATAATTATTCATGGCTAAAAACTGATTTTGGCAAATAAAGTCTAACATTCTCTAATGATTGATATTGACTTTTGTTTGTAATCATAGCAAAACAAACTGCAAGTGAGAATTTTCTCATCTGAAATCGAATGAAAACTTTGGTTAAATCAAATAGGCTCATAATCATTCTATCAATCAAGATTTTTCTGCTTTAATGGTTTCCCAAAAATTAGTTTAACCTCAATTATATGATTCTGCATCTTGGTTACTATCAACATACTTCCATTACATAATTTATTTGATGGATTTATATTCCTAATAACATAACTATACAACACTCATTAACTATTTTCATGATTCGATAATTCGGAACAATTGATCGTGTTTAGATATTCCAATGAAAATAATTTATTGTCATTATCTATGCTTTCATCCTCTTGACAAATATTGTTAGAACTGATATATATATATATATACATTTTCATTTGCAAACATAATACTATGATGTAATCATTGATTGTATCAACAATTTCATTGGTAGGGTTAATATATAGTAAAAATATTTGGATTTGAAATGATGCAATTTATATTTGTATAAATACTCTCAACAATTGCCATTATATGATCTCTCGTAGAGTTTATAAAATTTTAATTTGGAAATGTCACATCTAATTGTACATCTCCAAGATCCATAACAGTTTTACCAATTACCATCACCTACACGAAATATTCATTGTGCAAATTTTTGGCATTATAATTTAATTTGTAAACAACATTTCTTGTTAGTATTTTTAGTTAATCTTTCTAATTATTTATTAATACTTCGAGTCTCTCTCTCCAGTGACACGAGATATTGTAACATATTACTGACATGGGTAAAAACTGATTTTTGAAAATAGAGTACAACCTTGTTTAAAGATTGACATTGACTTTCCTTTTGCCTTCTTATAGTCAAGTAAAACATACTCCGAGTGAGAATTTTTTCCTCTGAAATCAAATGAGGAATTTGGTTAATTCAGACGGGCTCATAATCATTCTATCAATAAAAAATTTTCATCCCAGATATTGAGCTTTGTTTTAAAGAGAATAGAGGTTAAACAATTTTATGGGGTAAGTTTTTTTTATGTAGAATTCTCATCACAATCTAGTGGAATATCAAATCTAGAATGTGTAGTCCTACCTCTTGGAAGGAGTAGATGTGCTATTCCACTGGATGCTACAGGTAGAACAGTATCACATCTCCCATGAAGGACTAAACATAATGTTTTATAGATAAATTATCGATAAATATCTTGTCAATTCCACCAAGTAAAGAAAAAAAATAATCAACCCTAATGACTATCAACTACAGATATTATTTTATTATAAATATTCTTCTGCTCATCAATCAACAAAGGTAATAGCTTAGCACAAACCGTCTTCATTTCTTCTTTATTATAATATGTCTCGTCTAGTATTAATAGATTATCTGTTTCAGACGTTAAAACTTCATTCAGTACCGACATTCCAGAGAAAATTTTCCAACTTATGGAATTTGCAGCAATTAGCTTTTCAATTTCTAACAATGCTAGATTAATATTTGTTTTCGTCAATTGCAAATATGTTAGATATAGATTAATGAATTACTTCATCTGTTTTTTTAACATTACACTTTCCTTTTTGAGTGTTTGAAAATAAATATTATGTTACTGTGTTCGGAATGTTTTGAAGGTTAATATTTTTTATAAATTATACTTAAATTAGTATATTTTATATTCACTAAAATAA
Organism: Hygrophila difformis; assembly: GCA_030278955.1. Lineage (NCBI taxonomy): Eukaryota > Viridiplantae > Streptophyta > Magnoliopsida > Lamiales > Acanthaceae > Hygrophila > Hygrophila difformis. Next base: position 20,661,721 of record JAOANR010000009.1, read on the forward strand.
AACTCAAAAGGAATAAAGTCAAATGTGACTGATCTTATTTTATTTATTTAATAATTATAATTCTTCAACTAAATCAATTTTATTAACTTAGGTTAAATCCCGTGTTATTTCCTAGTATTACATTTATTATAAAACAGAAGGAATATTTCTTAAAAAATAGATTAGAAAAATTAATTTTTCCTTCTTTATTTATATATGGATCTATTCGCACCCCAATAACTCTTTATACACTCGATTATTTTGTTTATAATATATTTTATGAAAATAATTAATTTACTCCAGACCAATTATCCATAGAATATGAGTTTTCACAATTCCCTTAATAATTATAATTTTTTATTATTTTTAATAAAACAAAACATATATATGATTTATATTATTTAGTATATATTTATATAAAATTATAATAATATAATTATAAAACATAGTTTTTAACGATCAACAACTATATAATTGTATATTTATTAGGAGACGTGACATATTTTTTGTGAAAATATGGTCTATATATACAATTATTTTTCATATATTCATTAATGTATCTTTTAGCAATATAAAATCCATACATACACTGCAAATTCCATATAAATTTGAATTCCAAAATTTTAAAAACTGAAAATTGTGGGAACTCCATATAAATTGGAAATTAAATATCTTTTAAAAATAAAAAAAATTGGGATTGCCATAGACACATTAATATATCTTTAATCTGAATAAATAAATATGACGTGCAATGTATATTTTGATTACATCATTTACCATACTAAAAAAATATAACCAAATTGAGACACAATGGATAAAATAAAAAATCCAAAATAAATAAAATAAAAATGCAAAATTTCTAATTTTATCTTTCAAATCTTTTAAAAATGAATATATAGCGATACAATGGATGATAGAGTGAGAATTTATAAGTAAATGATAGATTTCATACACGATAGGCTAAAATCTGTAATGAATAAAGAAATATATTCAAAAATCTAAAAGTAAAATTGAAAAATACAATATAATATAGATAAAATAAAATATACAAAATTTCAAATCTCTTTCAAATTTTTTTAAAAATGAACATTGTGGGAATTTTATATAAATTGAAAATTTCATATATTTCAAAAATTTAAAATTTATAATGAATAAATAAATAAATAGAAAAATAATGCAAAAATCTAAAATTAATAAATTAAAAGTGCTAAAATCTATAAAAATTAGAAATTTGAAATGGAGACACCACATTAAATGTAGGATGAGTTGTTCACTAATGCTTTAATATAGATATATAGATTAATATACATTTAATATGAATAAATAAATATGTGCAATGTACATTTTGATTACATCATTTATCACATCAAACAAATATAACCAAAATTGAGACTAAACCTACACAAAATTACCGACATTACAATATGATCACCATAATGAAATATAAACGCAACATAATTCTTAGTTGCCAGTGCCGAACCTCGTCCTAATAACTAATAATACTATGGTGCAAAAACTGAAAATGCTTATTCATGTTATAATAATCCTATGGTGTAAAAACTCAAAATTTATAAATAATAATAAATACAGCAATAAAATCTAAAATAAATAAACTAAAAAATACAAAATAAACAAATATAAAATAAAAATGCAAAATAATAAATTCCAAAATAGATAAAATAAAAATACAAAATTTTTATCTTTCAAATATTATTAAAAGTGATAAATCTCTAATGAATAAATAAATAACACGAAAATCTAAAATTTGTAAATTTAAAATTACAAAATAATATAAATAAAATAAAAAATGCAAAATATCAAATTTCAAATCTTTCAAATATATTTAAAAGTGAAGATTGTGGGAATTCCATATAAATTGAAAATTCCATATATTTCAAAAACTGAAAATCTATAATGAATAAATAAATGCTAAAATCTAAAAATAATTAATTAAAAATGCAAAAATCTATAAAAATTAGAAATTTGAAATGGAGACACCGCATTAAATTTAGGATGGGTTGTTCACTAATGCTTTAATATATATAGATTATAATATTATTTTATATATTATTTATTATAAATAATTTTTTTAATTTAATTATTTAAATAATATTTTTAATAAATTATTTATTATTATATTAATTATTTTTATTTAATTATTTTTAAAATAACTTTATTTTAAGTATATTATTTATTAAAAAATTAGAAAAAAATTTCTTTTTATTTAGTTGTTTAAAATATAATACATGATGATGTAATACAACATCAACACCAAACACTGTGTATAACATTAATTTAATACAATACATCATAATACAATACACCCGTATTTTTTTTTTTTGAGGGAAAATTGTTATTATTCCATAAAGTAGATGCCAAACACAGTTTTAGAAGTACATAATCAACAACAATTTACACCCCCTTAAACTCACTATGCCAAGTATTCACGAGTCTGGAAATATGCAGCCCAACCTGAGATATAATCGACACCCTCATAGTATGCCAGCAAGCTCTGGTGACGTAACAGCGTTAAACACACAAATGGCAACAGCAGCAGCGTTCTAAAGACCCACGTCGCACGCCCCAACCGAATCTCAAGAAGTAACATTTGTAGTAGTCGCAAAGCAGATCAGACCAAAAGGACACGCAGCCACCATGCACTCCAGCTTCTTTTGTCTACCATTCTAGCATTCAACAAGGACTAACATTGGGTCTCACAGATGAGTTTATTAGACATTCTAGAAGATTACTTCAGGATCACGTCTCCCCTGTATTTAGTCTCGAAACCAGTGCATTGAAAACAGAAGATCTGAACTTATGAAGGGTGAGAGAAACATGGCAAGTGTGGAAAAGGTGGAAAGATATTGAAAGTAGTGAAGGATGAGGATCCATCTATACATTCCACGCCAAACAGGTTTGAAAGTGCTTCAATTTCGAAACCTCAATGAATCCAAGGTAATGCAACCTTAATTTTAGAAGCATAATCCAAGTGAGCAACAAATTCAGACTCCCCAAAAGACACCCGAACTCACTATCCAATTGTAGACTAATACCTACAGCCCCAAATCTGACCACAAACCAACTTCAACTACTATCTCTCTTTTTTTTTTTTTTTTTTTCACTTCTTTTCAACTGATACACCCTGCACCTTAATCATTCGCTCTAAATTCTTTTCTTATTATTCCTCCCTTTTTTCATTTTTCTATATATTTTTTTTTCTATTTCTCTTTTTTTTTTTTTTTTTATCACCCCTTATACACCATGCATCAATCCAATGGTAGCTCGCCTTGATACCCTTGTACAGGGGTAACGGCATGAATCATGAAAAGGAAAGGGAAAATGTCTTTTGATGGGGTCGACAGGAATTATAAACACAGAAACTTGGGGTGAGCAGAAAGGAATGAAGGCCAATGCAAAAGGATGGACTAAAACCAAAGCAAAAGAATAGTTCGCATATACCCTAAACAGCAGGTTGAAAGGTCAAAGTAAGGGAGTGTCCTATCACCCTTAATACCTGATGCACTGTAAAAGACCACTACAGGCTCAACATAACTGAAATTAAATTCTAGAATGTCAGTAGAATATCACCTGTGCAACATCTGGAGCCTCTTTGATCGACTCTCACCGATTTAAATTTTCGGTTGGCTAAGTGTGCGTATTGCAAAGGATCGACAATTCCACTCCTGTAGCAATCCGCAAACTTTCGTCATGAAACACCACAAGTCCCAACACAATCAGCACTTCTGGAATCAAAGAAAACAGCAGCCTCCATGGTAACGACTATTTTCTTCCAAGTCTTTTATTATCCTCAAAAGGTATCACCAGCTTCACCTCCAGCTAAAGCATACATAGTACCTACAAAACAAAACAATGGTTAATGTTTCAAAAACTAGTAGCACCCTTATTGTGCCTCCTCCATTGCACCCCAATTCGATTGACCACACCATCCCCATCCTCATCTTCTTTCATTCAACACCATAGTTTTAAACTTTCTCCGCTTTCTGCTCCATTCCTAGCCCAATGATCAGCTAGCGAATTCCTTTCCCTCAGGAAATGCATAGATCGAACCTCTCCCGCGCAGGCATATATTGTAGCTATTGGTCCTGTATGCTTTAATAGCCAGCATTACATATTATTTCAATCCACGCAGCCTTTCATATCAACTCTAACCACCTTAACAAGCTTCAACTTTTAATACAGACATCTCCTCCTGCCCAACCCGACTATGCTTCAAGGCTTTTCCTCCAACTTCAGCACGTCTGCCATATGGTCTTCTGATCCATCAGTGGCAAAACCACAACCACATTTCACACAAGCAAAATCAGTCACTCCTTCAGGAGAATTAAGGCTAATTCTTCCAACAGTCATCAGCAAACATGCATCCAAAACAATCAAAAATAGATTTTAGCACTCTGAAACCATAATACTTTCCTGTTAACTCCATTTTTCAAACTGAGAAACACCTGCAGCTCCTTCCCTAGCATATTGGTCAGCCAAAATATTTCTTTCTCTGAAAATGTGAGTTACCCTCACCTCTCCGCAACACCGCAAAACTGTCATAATCGGTGATAACCATTTTGTTAGCCTCCAAGGAAATTTATCCGGGTATGTTAGCCATCTCACCACGTTTAACGAATCACATTCAAACATTATTTTTGGTAAAGGAAAGCCATGATCCCGCACCAGTGCCCTACATACCCTACTAACTGCCGCTACCTCCGCTTCGGTAGAGTCCGTGTTGCCAATGAAATCTGAAAGGATAAACACTATCTCTCCAGCATCATCCCTCACTACTCCCCCAATCCCCGCTGGTCCCGGGTTTCCCACCGAGGACCCGTCTGTATTCACTTTCCACCAACCTTTTTCCGGGCGCTTCCAAACAAGACCAACTCTCGGCTCCCTCACCCTCCTCCCTCTCTTTAGTCTAATCCCTCCCGGAAAATCAGAATTTAAACATACCAGGTTCGCATCAATTCCGCCCCAATAAGCCTGCCACCACACTGCCATCCTCCACCTAATATCTTCCTCCAACAGGTTCACATCGAACACTTTCCCTTGAAATACAACAGCATTTCTCATTTTCCACACTGCCCAAAGAATCGCCATGCTTGTAAGCATCCAAGCCTCCCTGGACCTGCTCTCGATCTGTACAGCAAACCACCACTCCATGATTTGCTTAGCCAAAGATGGCATAGACCATTGCAAACCGAACCACTTCACTCCTTTGTACCATATAGTTGAGACAGCCCTGCACTGTCCAAATAAGTGATCCACAGTCTCTGGTTCTTGTCCACAACAAGGGCAATTGACATCCAGTATGAGATTACACCCTCTACGCGCCAGTATCTCTCTAACCGGGATAGCTCCTTTCATCACCTTCCATGTCAATAATTTCACTTTTTCGGGCATCTCAGCTTCCATAATTTTTTCCAAAACCATCCTAAATCATTACAATCATCTCCTCCTTGTCGAATCCAGCTGGTCCGAATCGAAAAGTTTCCATGGCTACTGTTGATCCAGCAAACTCGATCAATGAGAAATCTGTTTAGTTGTTGGCTTCTCATCAATGCCATCATCTCGTTCCATACTCCCACCTCCCATTCAAAAAGATTGCGCCTCATCGCAATTCTCCATACCCATATCGACCCCTGCCATTCTCCAAATTCTTTGACCTTTCCTTCCTTATTCACCGCTAGAGTGTACAGTCTGGGAAAAGCCTCTCTCAAAGACAGGCCCCCTACCACCCAATTGTCTTTCCAAAACCGCGCCCTCTCCCCATTACCAATCTGAATAACAAAACCCCCTACTCCACCTGCCTCCATTTCATTCCAGGCTTTTCCTATATTTCCCCAAATGGACCTCCCTGACCATGCTTCCGGTATCAATGGAGATGAGTTTGCATAGTATTTCGCATCAATTACTCTTTTCCACAGGCCGTGCTCTCCCCCAAAACGCCACTTCCATTTCATCAACAATGCATTATTGATATCATGGAATTTCCTTAAGTTGAGTCCCCCTTCTTCCTTAGGACGACAAATCCCCTCCCAACTAACCAAATGGATCCTCCTCTGTCCATCCCACTCATTCCACATAAATCTCCTTCTCAAAAGCTCAAGTCTATCCGCCACAGTCTTTGGTATCTTAAAGATCGATAAGAAGTAAATTGGTAGACTACTTATCACAGATTTCAATAAACAAATCCTCCCTGCTTGAGACAAAAGTCTCCCCTTCCACCCCCTAACCTCTTTTCAATCTTTTCGATCACAGGTTTCCATAAGTCTGACCCATTAATTTTACCCCGATAGGGATACCCAAATATCTCATCGGCCATTGTCCTATCTCACATCCCATTATAGCTGCCGCCTCTACCATCATATTATGTTGGCAATTGACCCCAAAAATACTACATTTCCCAAAATTCACTCTCAATCCTGTGGCTACAGAAAAGCATCTAAGCAAACGCTTAATCAATCTTACTTGGAGAATATAACCTTCGCAAAAAAACACGGTATCATCAGCATACTGGAGAATAGAAATATTCGGACCTCCTCTTGAAGCAGGCAACCCCTTCAGCAACCCTTGTTCCACAGCCTTCTATACCAACCTATTAAGGATCTCCGCGATTAACACAAATAAATAGGGAGAGATTGGATCACCTTGGCGGAGTCCTTTATGTAGCTTAAAAAATTTTGTAGGTGCTCCATTAATAAGGACTGCAGCATCCGCTGAGCTCACACAGGCCCTAATCCAACCTATCCATTTCTCATCGAACTTCATTACCCGCATCACACTAAATAAAACTTCCCATGACACGTTATCATAGGCCTTTGCGAGGTCCACTTTAATTATAAATCCACTGCGCCCCGCCAACTTAGTGGAGTTTATTACTTCCGCCGCTATCAACACCCCATCCAAGATTTGCCGGCCCTTAACAAACGCCATTTGAGCTTCCCCCACAACACTATTTAAGACTTCCTTTGATCTATTTGCCAACGTTTTTGCCACTATTTTATAAATACTACCCACTAACGAAATCGGCCGGAATTCTCCAAACTCCATAGGATTCTCCACCTTCGGGATAAGTGTTATAAATGATTTTCCCACCTCTTTTGGTAGCTTCCCCTCCCTTTCCAATTTCCTAAACACCTCCATTACATCACCTTTCAACAGCCCCCAGTATTTCTTAAAGAAACCAAGATTGAAACCGTCTGGCCCCGGCGCTCTATTACCGTCGCAGCCCCTAATTACCTCCCACACCTCATCCTCTTCAAAATTTCTCACCATCCTAACCCTGTCTAGATCATCCACTTGAGATAGCCCAATGCTGCCAAAATAAAATATTCTGTCTTTTGGTTTAGAGAACATCGATTGATACACTAAAAAAGCCTTTTCCTTTATCTCTCTTGGATCTTCTATTACCAATCCGTCGACCCTTATAGCACCGATATAACTCTTACGCCTGTGAATCGCAGCAACCACCTGGAAAAATTTGGTGTTTTGGTCGCCTTCTTTAATCCATCTCAGTCTTGATTTCTGAAGCCATCTACGCTCTTCGGCCATCAACAAGTCACTCAGATTTTTCTTTTTACATTGCCACAGTACTTTATCCTCCTCCACCACACCTTGTGTCTTAAATTTATCCTCCAACAATGCTATATCCTCCTGCAACTTCTTTATTCTACTCCCCAGATCATCGGCCCCATAACCGCTCCATCCTTTTATATCAGATTTTAATCTGTTAAGGCGCTTTACAAGTCTACATTCCTCAATCTGACCACACGACTTCCAAGCTTTCTTAACCAATTCTCTAAAATCCTTATCCTCCATCCAATAATTGTATAGTCGGAAAGGTTTCGGCCCCCAATCTTTCTCCCCCACCTCCAAACACACCGGGTAATGATCCGACGTAACAAAATCACCCCTTCTCTGCACCACCGCCCCCTCCAAAGCACAACCAGTCTGCAGAAATGAGAAATCTATCAAGCCTACTGCTCGCACGCCCCCCTCTACCTACCCAAGTGAATTGACCCCCCTCCATAGGCAAATCAATAAACCCAACCCGGTCCACAAATTCTCTGAAATCTCTCATTGAACCACCGTCCTCCCCTTCCCCCACCATCTCCTCCGCCCTCAAAACCGCATTAAAGTCCCCCATACAACACCACAATTCCCCATTCCCCGTATCACACTTTTGAGCTAGCATCTCCCATAGCACTGCCCTTTCACTTCTAGAATTCGGGGCATGCACCCCTACTAGGTTAATCTCTACGTCAACCCTTGAGACCCTCCCCTTTACCCAAATATAGTGGTGGAAGGACTCGATCCTCCTAAAGGAAGCGACACTCGAATCCCACGCTAAAATTATCCCCCCTGCATTCCCAATTGATTGTTGAAAACAATATTCACACCCTCTTGAACCCCATAGCCTGTATATCAAACTTTCCTTAACCTCACTCATTTTAGACTCCTGCAAACACAACACCGTTGGCCTAATTTTCCTACAAAGACGCATAATCGCCCTCCGCCTCACACCCCCATTCAAACCTCTTACATTGCATAAAACAAATTTCATTATTATCCACCTTCTCAAACACTATCCCTCTCCCTCCACACCCCTAATTTTCTGCCTCCAGCTCCTCCCTTATCCTGGCCAACACCAATTCCCTACCGACACAGCCCTTTAGCCCCAGCTTCTCTGCTAACCACAACGTCTCCTCTGCTTCCCTGAAATCGATTACCTTCACCCCGTCCTTACCCCTTATAGTAGCAAATTGTAATCTTGCAAAACCTTGATCTCCCACCCCCTGTACCACTCTTTTGTCAACCTTAACAACCTTCCCAGAACCCCTTCCCCTCTTACCCATTCGGCCACCTTTCCTACCAAGCTTCTTATTATTGGCAATTACTTTGAGGACTGCTTCTTCCGTCTTCCTCATGCTCTCCTCCAATTCCAAACTTGTACCGCCCTCCTCCATCCCTCTTTCTATCATTACTATTGTCCTTCCCTTTTGTGTCTCTACTCCCTTCTCCAGATCATTAATCATCAACCCTTCAGATTCCATCTCTTGATTGTTGACCGCGTCGTTCTCCCAAGCAGATTCATGCTGCACATCCTCAGTGAGCACCCTTTCCCCCTCGTCACTCTCAGGTCTACCATTTGACCCCAACTCGCATCTCTGGCTCCCACTCCCCTCATTCCCTATGGTATACCTTGGGCCTTCCTCCTCAACCCTTTTCTCATTTAAGCCCAACACTTCATCTTTTTTACCCTCCCAGATTTTCGGCCCACTTTGGACATTATTTTGTTGGCCCTTAGGCCCGCCAACCTCCTTTCTCGCCTTTTGAGGGGAAACGTAAATGCTTCCCTCAGCAATTTGCATGGGATTATTAATTCTCCCTTCATCAATCGCCCTATTCGAACCAGCCGCCATATTAAAAAATTCACCTTCCCCATGCGGTTGTATTGTCCTTTGCGCTTCCCCATCCCAGCAGGACCCGGATCCTGAGCTCCTCTCCATCTCCGGCACTCGTTCAGTCTCCGGCGACTTCTTACCCTATTCTTGACACTCCCCTTCGTTTTCTACCCATTCGCTATCTTCCTCCACCACCGCTTCACAATAATTAACCACCAGACGGACCTTCATTTCCTTGTTCTCCATCTGACATCTTACTAACGGTGGCACGATGACATTGTCTTTGAACTCTATCAGTAATCTCGCCCGGTCTAACCGTCTCTTCTCCTTTGTATCTCTGTCCACTGTAACCACCTTCCCCCACTTCTCAATCACCCGTTGAAAGTTATCTGGACTCCATGCTTCGAATGGAATTCCGTAGACGTATAACCATGCCAGCACACTTTTGTTCGACATTCCGGGGATCCATCTTCTTTTCCATTGAACAAAATTGCAATCCCTCTCATCCGCAATAAACTTGTCTCTTTCCTCCACACTTCCAAACCTAACCAGAACCATGAGTCCTCCTCCATATTTCACTTCATCACACCCTCTGTGCTCTTTGTATAACCAATTTTGAAATGCAGTTAGTATCCCTATCCCCTGGATCTTCACAGCCGCCGACTTCTCCAACCATTCCAAGTCGCTCCTTACAACCTCCACTTTGGTCATTACCTGCCTCACCCCCTCCCTAACCATCTGCCCCCCAGCTCTATCTCCTCTAATAACCTCCGCGTATGATCTATCGTCCCTCCATGCATCCTTGTACTTCTCACACCCCCCGACCGCAGTCACCTCTCTCCAGCCACTACCACCCTTCCCATTCCCTATGGACAGTTTAGCCCCTTCTTCTGCCGAAATTTGTTTCCTACTCGGATAAGCCCAAGAAACCCTAAGCTTTCTCTCCATATACTTCATCCCTTGCATAGATCTTATAACCCTTTCCGCCTCCCCCTTGCTCCGAAACCTGAAAAAACCAAACTTGTACCCATTCTCCGACCACCTCCTCGCCGGCACAAACCAATGCATGACTTTTGCCACCCTGTCGATATCCCAAAACATTTGGTTGTTCGAAACCCCAACTGGGATATTCCCTACGAAGACTCCAATCCATGCTTCCCTGCGATGACTTCTTCCTCCACTGCTCCCTCTTCCAATAGGGTTTTTAAACATAGACCGTCCATCCTCCCCGCTTCTGGATGCTCCAGACCTCACCGATCCTGCATCAGGACCCCTTGCCGGAAACTTCGCCGCCATCAGGACACTTATTTCTTTCTTTAAATCACAATGATTTGTTGTGGTTAAATCGGTCGCCACTATGCTCATATATAGTTATTCTATCACTACAAGAATTTAATTTCACTGGATGACAAGGAATATTGTAATACACCCGTATTAAATAATACAGTACACTAGTATAATACAGTACAGTGTTCCAAACGTGCTAATGCTAATAACCACACATGGCTTACATCTTTCTCGATTCATATATAAATCATGAAAAATAAAAGCTAATGCTGCTTTTCAATGAAGCAAAACAACTTTGAAGACACACTAATTTAGATCAACAAATTTGATAGTAACTTTCAGAAACCTTTATTATGTATTCCTGTCTTATTTAATTTTCGGAGCCTTCGACTTGATAATAATAAAGCCAATGCATAAACTGTGCATTCAGGAAAATTAATATTAACTAAAATTTATTATAATTATTCACGTCGAGTACTCATACTTTGGAATCGATTTACAATCCCGTCAATACTAATTTTTATAAACAAATCGTTCTCTATATTAGTAACCAAACAATAATTCAACAATTGATCACTCATGCTATTTCACAACTTAATCTTTATCAGAGTTATTTTTGAAAATCCTCTCTCCACACTTAATCTCATTAGCAAACAACTGAACAACAGCTTTTCATTTTGAAGATATTAATATCATTCCATAATCCATTACGACAATAAGCACAGATTTAGATTTAGGGCATTTTTTTGGGTAATTGGCTTGTCAAATTATCATGTTATCAAAATTTTCAAGATTGACTACCATAGCTTAAAAAATTAATTCAAATTATTTAGATTGAATTAGGCCAATAGAATGATAATACCACATCATCTAACTCCAAATTACTTAGTTTCAATTTAAAATACCCCAGAATTATAATTCAATTAATCCATTTTTCTCCAATATCTAAATCCAAAACTAAATTTTTGCAGAAATTTAGAGTTCTCTAGTCTACCTACAAACCCAAAGATGTATTAATCCTTTACCAACATTGAATCACAATTAGAAAAGAGACAAAAATTAAAATCCAGGGGCAACTTACCCTAGACGGACGAATGCAGATTGAAAATGGGACCAAACAACAGAAGAGACAAACCACAATGGTTGGAAACGCCGCTACGGAGGTGGGCCGAACGCAGTCGGAGATTGGGAGTTTGGGCTGGACGACGAGGACTACAGTAAATTGGGGAAGAAGGTAGGCTCTTGAGAAACAAATAAATAAAGGTATATCATGGACTGGGCTGGGCTGGAGTATAAAGTTATATCATGGATTGGGCTGGGCTGGAGTATCATATTGGCTGGGCTGGGCTGGAGACTGGACTAGTTGGATTTGGAGGTGCCTGGGCCTTAAACACATAGTATATAATGGACTTAAAAAAAAAAAATTGGTGGGGCCTGCCCCAAGCCCCTTAGTATACATTGTACCCAAGCCCCTTAGTAAGTCTGCCTCTGATTATACACTGTACTATACGATTTAACAACAACTATGGGGACATATTTGTGCACTTTATGTTACTAATAAGTGGGAAATTTATGAATGATGGGTAAAAGGTGGTTCTCACACTTTTATGCCAGTGGGTATTAAGTAGTACTGCTTGTTTATCAATGATGGGTGATTGGGGCTACTTTTTTTTGCATATCACGATAACTTATTTCTGACATTATATTCTATGTTGATATTGATTTGGGAAATGCTAATAGCTTCATGAAGGCTCAACTCTGGGTTGCCTCTAGCCTTGGTCCTCAAAGAATTTGTTCAAGCAAAAACAAAAATATGCAAGAAAGGATTTGGAACAGGTTTTTGAGGTACTCTAGCCAGATGGGCAATTTTTATGGGACCAGTTCGATATGGATATAACACAAGGTTGAAAGTGATAATCATTATGCCACATAGAATCATTGTTAAAGATGAAGGAGAAATGGATACCAATTTTCCCTAAGAATGAGGGAGATGAGATTGTGGAACCAATACAAGGTAAAAAAAAAAAACCCATGGTTTTCGAGGGTTTCTTCAAAGAAATTCTATGCTACGTGACAGTCAAGTTTATCACCAATTTCGTTATGATTTAGTCCAGCATATTTGAATACACTTTGGCAACAATGAAGAGTAATTTTACTTTATATAAGTTTCAATTTTTATGTTGTGTTCGGTGTTTATTTGATCTTATTAAATTTTGAGTATTTTTAGCTTATGTAATACTCCCTCCTTTTTTTTAAGTGACACAGCTTGACTTTTTCTCCGTTCATTGTAGCATTTTTTCCACTGTTCCAGACAAGAGGAAAGAGACGGTGGTCCTCGGGACACCATGATGTATAATACGCAATGCTTATTGGGAATCAGAATAACAAAGAGCCACTTCAATATTATGATGGATCAATCTGAGCATACTATGTCAGATATCATAAAGCTCAGCCACAAGGTTAGAAGCGGTCCAATGGAGCCCGAAATGCCATCATGCCAAGAGCCATCTCCATGCCTAAGCACACACCCAAATCCAGCAGGGCTCGGGTTGTCAGAGGAACTTCCATTCACCTGAAGAATGGATCCAGACCAACCAACTGGATTCCAGGTGATGACTAACCGCAGAGGCCTCAACTGACTGTGACGCAAGAAAACTCTATAAAAAATAATCCGCCATACACCGAGCCCGATGGACGACGTCCTCGACATTTACCAGTTCCCCTCGCAAGACAGCAGCATTGCGGCCTTGCCAATGAATTTCATATTTTTGTTTCAACCAAATAAATAACTTTTGATATGTAAATTAATTTAAGATAAGAGAAATTTTCAAACAGTACGTATGAACTATTCCACTTTTTTAATATAATTTGTGATATGTAAAGGTTGCTGACGGGCGTGGAGAGAAAAGGAAGAAATATTTTCCAGGAAATGCATGTTGGAAATGTGGAGAGGTGAAAAGGAATTACATCCAATCCGCGACAGCCCTTGGTTTGGAATTGCCTAGACTAGGGGTTTAAATAAGACTGATAGGCTCGTAAAATATTCGGGCTCGACTCGATCAAAGCTCGACTCAAAAAGGCTCAGTTCGAATTCGAGATTGGCTCGAATATTAATGAGCCAAATCCGAGCTAACTAATACTCGGCTCGAAAGTTCGATAATAGGCTCGAATATATTATATATATATATTATTTCTTTCTTAAAAATAGTATATTAACACTAAATCAAAAAAGCTAAATCCCAATCTCCTTCCGAATTGGGACTATCATAAGGAATTATGAATAGTTTAATATATTTCTATAGAACTCCGTCTTTTAAGTTTTTAAGCTCATTATTGAATAATTTAAATTTTTTTTGTCTTGAGTCCAATGTGGTCTAGGGATACCCGGTTTAAAAAAAAAAAACTGAAATGTATGTCGAGCTTTTTTTGTCCTTCGAGCCGAGCTCGAGCTTCAATATATTGTGTCGAGCTCGAGCCGAGCTCAATTTTTAAAACTCGTCGAGCTTCGAGCTCGAGCCGAGCTGAACTTATATATAACCGAGCCGAGCTCGAGCTCGGCTCGGCTCGAGTACACCCCTAGCCAAGACATTCCAATTGATCCATTTTTTTGGACATTAAACCCTAAAGACTAGATTAAAAAAAGACTAGACTACATTAAACCAAAATCCAAAACCGAATTAAAAACTGATTTTTTTCTAAAAACCAAAACCGAACTAAAATTACTGAAAACCGAAATATTTCGGCTCGGTTATACCGGTTAACCGAACCGAACTGCTTTTCTAAAAAATAAAATATTTATGTTCAAAACATCTCTATTACCATTTTCAAACCTGTAAATTCGCTCTGTCAAAGAAAAACATCATATCTATATATAACTATGAATTCATAATACTAAACCATTCCAAATTGCATTGTTCAAATTACAGACAAATGAAATGACAAAATAAAGAGACAGTCACCAAATAGTTCAAATATGAAGCAATATAAAAGTCTCAAAACTCTAAAGAGTAGTTCTCACTTCTCATCCACACAAACAGTCACCGAATAGGGATATTATTTTGTATTTATTATATAATAGCATAATGTATTTTATATATATTTTTAAAATATATTATTCAAATTTCGGTTCGGTTCGGTTAACCGAATTGTAGATTTTTAAAAACCAAAAACCGAACCGAAAACCGAAATTTTGGATTTTCAAAACCAAAAACCAAACTGAAATCCAAAAACCAAACCAAATTGCAAAATTCGGTTCGGTTCGGTCGGTTTGTCCGGTTTCGACCGAAATTTGCACAGCCTTAGTTGGGATGTTAAATTCAATTGGGTTCCTAGGGAATGTAATATGGTGGCAGACCACCTACTAAGGGGTAGAAATCTGATTTAAGGTAAGGAACATTTATTAAGTTAGTGTGTTATGTGTGGAGATTCTAAATTGGCCTCGGTGGATGTAAAATATGATTTATGTCGCCCACGTCAGCAACCACATGCTAATTACGTAATTAGGACCAAATTGAAAAAAAAAGCAGAACTATATGGGGCAAAAAATTACTAAGCCCCTGTTCTCTTCGCCTTATTTAAGGTGTTCTGATCTGAATTTTATAAGATATGGTCTGGTCTGGTGTGGTCTGAATTGGTCTGGTCTGGTCTAATTTGATCTGATCTGATCTTATATTTTTTTAATACTTAAAATTATTGGTATTATAAAATAATAATAATATAAAATAACTATTATTAATTAATTGTAACAATTAATTTTAATTTATTAATTTTTATAATTAATTAATATATTATTATTGTATATATTGTTAATTAATTATAAAAAATTGTTAATGTATTATTAATTACCATATTATTAATTAATTATTTATATATTATTTATAATTTTGTATTATTTACTATAAAATATTTTATCGATACACACACATTAATATAAAAAATATACTACAATATTGAAATATTTATATTAGTAAAATATATTAAGAACATGATTAGTATATTTAAATAATATATAAATTGCCATTTTTTATTTTTTTCAAAAAATATTACGTGTGATTATATAATTTTATTATAAGATCTGATCTGGTCTGGTCTGGTCTGATCTTATTTGATCTGGTCTGGTCTGATCTAAATTTAATTGGTCTGGTCTGATCTGATCTGATTTTAATAAAAATAAGTAATAAGTCCTACAGAACATGGCCTAATAGACTGATTTGATTTTTTTAAAAAAAGAAAAAGAACTAAAAAATCTCTTTTTTTTCGTATAAAATATGTAGGGTCCCAAATGGATTGCCAACGGGCTATAGATCCAAACGGGTTGGGCCTGTTTGGCGGGCTGGCCCACGGGCCTGTCTAAAAAAGCGCTAATCCTAAAAGCCCAAAATGGTCACAGCTCCCGCCGTCTCTATTTTCTAATAGGAAAAAAAGGGTAAACAAGTCCCTTTTCTTTTTCAAAAATTCAAATCAGTCATTTTTATTTTATTTTATTACCTAAATAGTCCGCTACAAATGCTAATTATGTCCAAAGCAATTTATTTTTCACTAATTATATCCTAATCGCTGACGTGACAAGGGTTTAAATTTAAACCTGACACGTGGGTATAATATTAGTCATTTTTCTTTTATTTTTTGCCAATTCAGCCCTAAATTTTTGTTTTGTTATATTTAGTCCTCTACCGGCCTCCAACCTTTTAAATTATTTCATTTCAGGTGCAGAACCTTAAATTTTTATTATTATTAATCCATTTATCAAATAAATGCCAACATACACCCGTAAATAAAATTAAACACCAAACCCCATACATACATTGGGTTTGACTGCCTTGTTACCGGGTCTTCCAAGCTCCTCCAAGCTCCGGGTACGGACTTCCTCCAATCACCCGACTGCAACCGATGTTTCTGGTTTCCTTCAGCAACAATCAACACAATCCACCAAAACCAATGAACCATCGGTTGCGATTGGGTGGTTGGAGAGAGTCTGTGAAATCCCGGAGTTTAAAAGACAAGTAACAAGACAGTCAAACCCAATGTATGAGATTTGGTGTTTAATTTTATTTACAGAAGTATGTTGGGTATTTATTTGACAAATGAACTAATAATAATAAAAATTTAAGGTTCTGGGTCTGAAATGAAATAATTTAAAAGTTTGCATGCCAATTAATATAAAAATGACTGATTTGGGTAGAGGACTAAATGGAACAAAATAAAAGTTTAGGACTGAATTGACAAAGATAAAAGAAAAAGACTAATATTATATCCAATTCCACGTAAATTGGGGGTTTTTATAGTTAAATCTCCCTCCAATTTAAGAATTAAAGTTAAATTCGTACATACTATTATTGTCATGTATTAGTACTTATTGTTGAAATACATCTCACTTTAATCCCTCTTACACAAAAGAAAAGGAATAAGAAAAGGAGCAATGAATTTACCATTGTAACCTTACCTTTTTTGCTGCAAAAGGCAGCTGATTTGATCCATGACAGGAGGTACTCATTGCTACTCCTTCCCTTGCGTAAAAATGGGTACCAAACCCTCCACTCACAAAACTTCCTGTCTCGGTTTGTTGGCTTCTTTGGGAAGCTCCCATTCGCGCCAAATACAGTGCAGGTCCAGCTGCCTTGCGCGATCATGGCGATTTTATTGCCTAAATTTTCGACCCCGACTAAGGAAAGTCAATCCCAGTTGGGGGAAAAGCTATTAGGTCGAGGGAGGACTGATTTACCACCCCATAATCAGCCTCCAAACCTTTTTGTTGATCCCAAACCCTCCCAAAACCGAAAACACAAGTTCTCCACTTTCCGACGACTTTCCGACGACATTCCAGCGACTAAATCCGAGCAAGGAGGACGTGGAGAGGGAGTTTCAGTCCCTAGATAGTGGTAAGATGAAGTCTTGAACTTCGTTTCATAGTTTTCGTCGGATTTAGATCCTAACTCATGGTTTTTATTCTCAAAAACACAAATCGGAGCCAAAGGAAGAAGAACCGTGTTGCGTAGATCCGTTCGTGGCGATTTTGGACAAGTCGGGCGACCCTAGGACGTTCAAGAACTCTATTACAGTAAGTTAACGCTTACTTGGTTTTGGGTGATTTAAAATGCAACAAAACATAGGGATTTAATAACTCTAAAATCTGTCAACACGAAAAACCCATGGCGCAGCGATTTGGTATGAATTTTTCGAACCCTTAAAACTGCTCAAACGGAAAAACTTAAAACACGAAAAACGTTCTTAAGACACTGATCTAGTTCGTGTAAAATCTTCATAATTTTTCATCGTGTTTTGATATCCGAAAACGGCCGAGAACCAACCTGCCTTAAGAGTTGATCTTGAAACGGTGATAGATTTGATATCAGAGACTTTCATCGAGTTTTACTACCCCAAATCGCGTCGGACATAATCTGTGATTTCAAGAAATTTTCAAAAACTCACAGTGTACTTGTTCAAACTTGAGGAGCATGTTTCTATGATTTCTAGTCCGAAATAATCTTTGTGATGTAAACAAAAGTTGTAGATAATCATGTCTAGTATGTGTCCACAAAATTTCAGAATTTTTGGAGTCCATTTGATGTGTCAAAAAGTCGAGTTTTTAAACTGTGTTGAACCTGAATCCTGACAGCATACTATTCATGTGAAAAACATGATTTTTGACTTGTTTCCTTAACTCGGATCGAAAAACTTAAAACACGAAACTTATTCGTCTCTGTGTTTTCGAGTTACTGGTAAAATTTCAAAATTTTCAGACTTAAAATGAATTTTTAAATAATTATGGAGTAAACAGCGACTAGTGAAAAGTTATATTTTGAAAAACTTGTGAAATTTGCGAAACTTGTCCTTACCTTGCGGGTTCGATTCCCCAAGGCGTCTGTTTTTCCTGCAGGTTCGATTCCCCAGGATTTCTGTTCATACCTTGCTGGTTCAATTCCCCAGGGTGTATGTTTTCCTGCGGGTTCAATTCCCCAGGATGTGTGTCAATTCCTGCGGGTTCAATTCCCCAGGGTGTGTGTCAATCCCTGCGGGTTCGATTCCCTAGGACGTGTGTTGATTCCTACGGGTTCGATTCCCTAGGATGCGTTTAAATTCTTGCGGGTTCGATTCCCCAAGAACAAATTATACTAGATCATATTGAACAAAAGTGGAAGAATGAAATCCTGAAATACTTGAATATTTTCCTTATTTAAATTATGCCTTTAAATTATGTCTTGCGATTATTTTATCATGTGTATTGAATTATGATCATGTGGAAATCCTTGTGTAAAATTTTGACACTTAATTATTAGTGCGTGAATAAATTGAATTGTGTAATATCTGCAAGCATACCTTTATTGAATTTAATTAAAGGCTTTGAAACCCATTGATCACTCTAGGTGTTAACTTACTCAGCACGTTTTGCTGACCCAAACCATATTTTCCCTTTTTTTTCTTTCAGAGTTGAGGATTATGCATCATCATATGCATACATGGGAATTTTGGGAAAGATATATTATTTTAGAATTTTCGCATTAGACTAGAACTTGCATGAACGGGCCTGTTTAACCCGTGTTTTGGCCATGTTGGCCATATTTTTAAATTCCGCTGCTATCTATATAATTAGCTATTATTACCCGCTGTAACTGTAATGACATTATTTTCGAACTATATTACAATGGTCTGTTTGAATGTTTAAATTTCTGAAAAACCATAGCCTTGCATCTCTTTAGCAAAGCTCGGAGAAACCGTGTCTTGCTAGGGAGGTGTGGCGGTGACATCCCGACCTGGGTTATCAAAAACCGGGGTGTTACACGTAAGGCTAGCGTCGTCATGGGTTGGTGAAAGAGATATAAAAATTTTGGGTTAAATGGGTGTTATGTACGACGTTAACCTAAATTACGACGTGAAACATGGTTCACTTCATAGGTTTTACGTCGTACATGGTGGATTAGATAATGGGGAATTACGACGCTAGGCAAACATTACGACGTGACACATTGGTTCACGTCGTAGGATTTGGCGTCGTAATAGGGGAAAGTGGTTTTTGAAAAAGGAAGAAATTACGACGCCAAGCATTAAATTACGACGTGATCCTAGGATCATGTAGTGAGTCTGGCGCCGTAATGTTCAGACTTTGATTGTAAAAATTGAGGGGGACTACGACGTTATTCATTAAATTATGACGTGATCCTAGGATCACATCGTGAGGATAGCGTCGTAACATGAATTTTTAGAAGTGCTTTTGAAATTGGGGTGTACGACCCCTAACATTAAGTTACGACGTGCTCCTAGGATCACGTCGTGAGTTTGGCGTCGTAGGTGGGTTTTTGTGAAAAATATGTGTTTTGGGTCTTACGACGTTAGACTAAAAGTTACGACGTGATCCTAGGATCACGTCGTGAGACTCACGTCGTAGGACAAATTTTCCTAAGTCCTAGAATAGTTACGACGTAAAACCTCCCTTACGACGCTAACCTAGGTTGGCGTCGTAGGGCGGTTAGCGTCGTAACCATCCCAGAACATAAGATTTTTGGTTGGGTCATGCAATCAATGCGATTTCAAGACCCTTTTTCAAGTTTATGGTTCACAAGTGCAGAATAACTCAAAGCAGGAAAGAACATGGAGGTTGTAATGCATAAATAAGAGGAAAATAAGCTAAAACTAAGCATACATGAACCACAAACCCAAATGAGGGTTTTCAACCACAACATCATGCATATGAACCCAAAAATGAAAGAAATGACACAAACCCACACTGTGAATCAAAATAAAATGACCAAATGGTCATGAAACCAAAAATAAAGCATAAAATCCATGGATCCAAATCCATTTCATGATTTTGGGACTCTTTTTGATGGATTAACTTTCCATTTTATAACAAATGGTTCGATAATACCCATGATTTGGGTATTTCAAACCTTAATAAAGGTTTTAAAAAAACTGGAAATAAGGAAAACATGACTATCCTAAGCTGGAAACAAAAACAAAACACTAATCTAGAATGATTTAAAACTAAGACATGAATGTAAATAATACAAAAACTAAAACCCTAACTAACTAACTAACTACCTACACACCTCTCAAGAACACCTTGTTGTCTCCAAGTTTGAGAATGTTGTGAAGTGACTGGTTATTGGAGTCAAGCATCAACTACGACGTGGAACAAGTCTCACGTCGTAGGCTTCCACCTCGAAACACTTCTTGTCTCTAGGTGAACAGCCTACGACGCCAACCTTGAGTACGGCGTGGAACTTGATTACGACGCAATCCTTGCTTAGTGTCGTAACATATCTTTAGTCTGAATTCTTCCTTCATTACTGCCTACGACGCTAGCCTTGAGTACGACGTGGAACTTAGCGTCGTAGGTATGCTTTGGCGTCGTAAGTCTGTAAATGACTTGTCTTGGTTTCTGTCAGCTTACGACGCCAGCCACCAACTACGACGTGACACTCATCTTGCGTCGTAGTTAGCTTAGCGTCGTAGGTACCTAAAAAGATGCATTTTTGTGGGTTTTTCATTTCTTTTCCCATCTTTTTATTTCTTTTTTCTTTTCTTTTCTTTTTCTCATGTTTTTGGATTTTTCTAACATAAATGTGTAATAAAATTACATATTTATACATTTTTCATACCAGCTTATTATTTTTACAAATATGCATAAATCAGTCCAGTTCATCTGCTTTCTTATTTAATATAAGACCAGAATGCGATCAAATGCCCGTTTAAGACACGGAAATGGATTGAAAATAATGGACATTTCTGGCCATTATCAAAAAGTTTTAATATCCGTTTAAAATATTTTCAAACAATTTAAATGGATCGTTCCTGGTTAATTCTTTAACAGGGAAAAGCACAGAGTTCTCGGAAACCTCTTTTGAAAAGAAAAGGTTACTCATCTAGGAAAACAAGTTGCCTGCAACTGAGTCTACCAGAAAGAAGGCATGCAACATGATGCATGTTGGCCAATGGGATAATCGCATATGCCCATATTGTGCAGAACAGGAAAAACCTCTATTCGGTACAAAGATCCGGGTAACCCTGAAAAAATCCGGACCCGAACAAGACAAAGGGAAGAAACGTCCAAAAAACTTTCACAAGCCAAAGTAAGATTAGCTGGATGTAAAACAAAGAGAGGTGTCGGCAACACCTATAATTAAAAGCCGACAAAGAAGGGTAGAGTAGTGGGCAGTAAGTGGCCGACAAGAGAAGGTGGAGAGTTGAAAAAAAGCCACCTAGCGCAATAGTTCCAAATGGACAATAATGTAGCCGGTGGAAATTAGGGCCAAGTGACGAACGCAGTGACGTCACAAGGATTTAGAGAAAGATTGGAATCCGGGATTGAAGTCCGCGGACGCCTATAAATAAAGGAGTTTGAAGCAGATGGAAGGCATCGAAAAATCCTCCCAACTCTTCAAAACATTTGTAATATTTTCTTTCTGCAAATTTTCCTTTCCGTGTCTGTAATAATATGGGGAGCATCCCCAAGAGTCTTGCTTCCTCCATGAGGAGCTAAGTATTTGTCTTCTCCATTACGGGAAATAATGTTTGAATAATATTTTTAATATTTCTTCAATAAAATCCAGGCTTCCAGTATTCCAAATATTCCGATAATATAGTTAAAACGCTTTACCCATATCTTGTTACGCCCTAAGGTAGGAAACGAAATAGGGCTGTGTTGTTTGTTGCTGAAGGAGCCAAGAATCGGTGAACCATCGGTCGTGGCTGCGTGGTTGGAAGAAGTCTGTAAAATCCCGAAGCTTAGGAAACCCAACAGCAAGACTGTCAAATCCAAGGTATGAATTTTAAGGCTTAATTTAATTATCGGAAGCATGATGGGCTTTAATCGGACTATATTTAATAAAAAATATAAGATGGGGGTCAAAAGTATAATAGAGTAAAAATTGAAGTCAACTGATGGGGTCAAAAGTATAATTATGCAAAAGTTGGTAGAGTTAAGTATAATTTTAAAAAGTCTGAATGGCCCAAAATTGGACAAAAGTGGTTTGTTATGGCTTAAAATTAATAATTCAAGTTGTCATGGCCTAAAACCTGAAAGGCCCCCTTCTGATGGCCTATTTTGATAATTATCTCATAGTTTGGGCATGAGATGTTTTTTTCCTTAATCTGTCCTCATTCCCAGATTTCACTCGTGCGGGCATCCCAGATTTCACTCATGCAGTCATGCTTGCACTTGGAGCTTTCAAATTTGACATGAACCTAGTATGAAGGTAATGGTCATGTTTCGACCCAAGTAGGGATGGCAATGGGTCGGGTCTGGGTCGGGTCTGGCCGGACCCAAGACCTGGACCGAGAGAAATTTTAGGACCCAAGAACCGACCCAGACCCGAGTATTACTTCTTTAGACCCAAACAGAACCAACCCGCGAAGACCCAAACCCAGACCCGTGGACCCGTAGACCCGATAACAATTCAAAAAAAAAAAAACTGCTAAACATAACAAACAGCAGCAGATTAATCCAAACTCAAATGAGCAGTCTGTTCAATCAACAAGTTTGAGCAAAAAACGCACAAGTTCGAGTCCTACAATAGAAGAATTCTTGAAAGACACATACTTGACTCACTCAGGCAGGGAATGATATATTGATATCACTTACATTACTGCTGGTACTTACTACTACATATAATAACCTATATTTTATATATAATTAAAATTATACTATGATATAGATACTGTATAAATAAACAATGTATTGAACATGAAATTAAAGAAACGAGAAATCAAGAATAAGAAGACAATGGGGTTGTAGACAGATTCATAAAACAGATAATGTACAAAAACTTAATATAAATTGTTTATAGATGAGAAGATTGGCATATCGCAGCACCAAAGAGAAGAGGCAGCAGTCTGGAAAGAGACAGAGGGGAGCAGACTAGAGGCGGAGGGCGATGGGCGACGGGCAGAGGAAGACGATAGACGGAGGTGAGCAGACAGACGGGCGAAGGCAGATCTGAAGATGGAGACGAACAGCGACGGTAGAGGCAGGCGAACGGCGAAGTCAGACGAAGGGGACCAGTGAAGGAGAAGAGGAGGGGCACTAGAATGGTGGGTGAGTGCCGATTGGGAAATGGTGGGGGAGAGAGTCACTGAGGGAAAAAAGGCCAAATAGGTCATTTTTCTTTTTCAAAAATCCAAATCAGTCCTTTTTCTATTTTATTACCAAAACAGTCCTCTACAAATGCTAATTATGTCCAAATCAGTCCCTTGTTCACTAATTATAATCTAATTGCTGACGTGGCAAGGGTTTTAATTTAAATGCGACACATGTGCATAATATTAGTCATTTTTCTTTTATATTTTGCCAATTCAGTCCTAAACTTTAATTTTGTTCTATTTAGCATTCTACCCCAATCACTCATTTTTATATTAATTGACCTCCAACATTTTAAATTATTTCATTTTAGGCCCAGAACCTTAAATTTTTTTTATTATTACTAATCCATTTATCAAATAAATGCCCAACATACTTCCATAAATAAAATTAAACACTAAACCTAATACATTGGGTTTGACTGCTTTGTTATCGGGTCTTCCAAGTACCGGAATTTTACGAACTCTCTCTAACCACCCGACCGCAACCGATGGTTCATTGGTTTTGGTTTCCTTCCGCAACAATCAACACAATCTTACTTTGCGTCCTACCTTAAGATATAGCAATGTTTGAGTAAATGATTTAACTTGAATTTTTGGAAGGTTATGGATACAGTAAGCCTTGGTTTTATGAAAAAAATATTAAAAAATATTATTAAAAATATTAAAAAATAGCCTGAATTTTATTGTCCACAAAGTATGATTGTACTGATAGTTGCTGAAGGAAACCAGAATCAATGAACCATCGGTTACGGTCGGATGGTTAGAGAGAGTCCGTAAAATCCGGAACTTCGAAGACCCGATAACAAGGCGGTCAAACCCAATGTATGAGGTTTGGTATTTAATTTTATTTACGAAAGTATGTTGGGCATATATTTGATAAATGGATTAGTAATAATAAAAAATTTAAGGTTTTGGGCTTAAAATGAAATAATTTGAAAGGTTGGAGGCCAATTAATATAAAAATAAGTGATTGAGGTAGAGGACTAAATAGAACAAAACAAAAGTTTATGACTGAATTGGCAAAAAATAAAAGAAAAATGACTAATATTATGCACACGTGTCAGGTTTAAATTAAAACCCTTGCCACGTCAGCAATTAGAGTATAATTAGTGAACAAGGGACTGATTTGGATATAATTAGCATTTGTTGTAATACCCCAGATTTTTATCATCGTCCAAAGGAATAAAATTTATTCCGATCAATGTCGAAATATCTCCGAGAAGAAGAAAATAATTTATCACAATAAATTATTGCTCGGATATGAAACGCCGATAGATTTAAATTCAAAATGGAATAAAAGAGGGAAAGGAAGCCCGAAGACATTCCATGAATTGAGTCAAGATAATTGGAATTAAATTCAAGAAGGAAAAGAATTTTAATTCCAAGAACCCGTGAAGTCGGAAGAAATTTAATGATACAATCGCAATCAATCAATCGATCAATAAGTCGCGCAACTTCGGGGACGAAGTTGATTCTTAAGGATGGTAGATTGTAATACCCGAGAAATCGCCATCGAAAATTTAAATCTAAAAATAAAGAATTGGATTTAAATTATTAAAACCGAAATAATTCCGAGAGAGCGGAATTTATTATTTATCGGAAGATAACAACTCGAAACGAGTTTATCGAATTGTCCCAACAATCACGGATAATTCCCACATTATGATTTTTATTTTTGTAGATAAGGAATCTTAATTTTTTAAAAAAAAAAAAAAAATAAAAAAAATAAAAAAAAAAAAAAAAAAAAAATAATTAAAAGTTACTGTAGCATGTGCGGCTACTGTAGCACTACTGTAGCACTACTGTAGCAGCACATGCTATTGTCGGATTTTGGCCCTTTTTGTGCCCAAAATTCATCCCCATCCCCATTTTTCAGCCATCCTCATCAATACTTCATCCCTCTTCACTCCCAAAATTCTCCCAAAGCCAAAGTACCTTCCGACGACTTTCCGGCGAACTTCCGGCGACTTTCCGGCAACCAAATCCGACCGAGGAAGTGTGTAGATCAAGGATCACAGTGCTTAGATCTTTGGTAAGTAGTATCTTAGGTTCTCAATCTCGTTTTTCCTCTCAAATCCCCAATCTAACTCTTGAATCGTTGATTGCAAATACGTTCGTGGCCAAAGTCGGGAACTTTGCGTTTCGTAGATCCGTTCGTAGGTGTTTGGACGACTCAAGAACACAATCTTTGTAAGTTAACCTTACTATGGTTTTGGGTGACTTAAAATGCAACCAAACATAGAGTTTTAAAAACTCTAAAATCTGTCAACAAGAAAAACCCCCGGCGCAGCGTTTTCGTATGAATTTTTCGAACCTCTAAAGCTGCTCAAACAATAAAACTCAAAACATGAAAAGTGTTCCTAAGACATTAATCTAGCTTCTGTAAAAATTTTAGAATTTTTCATGATGTTTTGAAACCTGAAACCGACCCAAAACCGAAGAGTATCAAATCTGGATCTTAGAATCCTTGACAGAATTTTCGTTCGAACTTGTTGGTTATTTTTACCTTAGATCTAGACCGATCTAGGATTGGAGTTGAACATAAGAATTGTAGATCTATGAGTTTGGAATATTACTGTAAGTTTTTAGAATTTTTCATTGAGATTTGAACCTCCAAACTCGAGCCGATCCGATCTGCGTTAGAACCGATGTCAAGAACCTTGACAGATTTCTTAACCGAACTTGATGAGCATATTTCTATTACTTCGAGTGTTCAAACCTGAAAACTCAAAACTAAGATTTTGATCCAAAGATCATAAGCTATATTGTGTAAAAATTTCAGAAATTTTCATCAAGTTTTGATACCCCAAATTGTATCGGACATATTCTGCGTTTTAAGAGTTTTCGAAAGGATGACAGATTTCATAACCGATCTTGAGGAGCTTATTCCTATCATTTATAGTCCGAACCAATCTTCATGTTCTAAACAAAAGTTGTTGGAAATCAAGTCTAGTATGTGCCTGTAAAATTTCAGAATTTTTAAAGTCCATTTGATATGTCAAAAAGTCAAATCTTTTAACGTTGTCAAACCTGAATCCTGACAGCTTTTCGTTTCTGTAGAAAACTCGATTTTTGACATGCTTCCCATGGTTTTTCCGAAAAACTTAAAACACGAAAGTTGTTCGTTGGGATGTTTTTGAGTTGCTGTACAAATTTCAAATCAATCGCCTAAGAAATGGATTTTTAAACCAAAAAGGCGTAAACTGTGACGCCAAATGATTTTTTTTTTTTTTGAGGAGAAATGGCACTTTATTCATCCAAGTTCGAATGTAGTAGTACAGACACACCATATAAGAATAGCCAAAAACCAACGTAAAGAAAAGTAGTTAAACAAGAGACAGTCATCTCAACAAAATGGACTAACAACATCATCCGAAGCGCTACAACACCAATGTACTGGAAACCGGCTTCATAAGTCTTCTCAGCAACATTCTTCGTCGTGAGACAAGCACCAATAGGCTGAACATCAAAAGTGTCTATCGTCATCGGTAGAACCAGCAATCCTCATAACCATCCAAGCATCAGCAACCCTCTCAACATGTAGTTTTGTAGCGATCAGCCAAAGTGAAAACAAAAATACCCCTAATCTCAACCCCAAACCCTGTTGCAGTCTTAGCCATCTGCAGCATCACCAATCCAGTTACAGCAACCTCGTAGCAGTAGCACCATCCCATATCAATATTCATTCACATTACAGCAGAAACAGTTTGACGCCAAATGATTTTTAAATCAAAGAGATTTTGAAATTTCTAAACAAATGGGCGAGACGTTGAATTACGATATATCTATACTTTTGAAAAATCCCGTTACACCAAATAAAAACATTTTCTTTAAAAGAATTCTTTTGAAACATTGGGGACTTGTGACCAAGTTTGACATTATCAATATGATTCATGCGGGTTTGATTCCCAATGATGTATTTGAGTTCTTGCGGGTTAGATTCCCCAAGGGCGATTGTATGTTTTCCTGCGGGTTAGATTCCCCAGGATGTATTGAGTTCTTGCGGGTTAGATTCCCCAAGGGCGATTGAATGTTTCCTGCGGAAATATTGGTTATGAGGATTGCGGTCACAAGAGCCCTGGTGAATGGTAAACTATAAAAGAAACGAAAAATATTTTGAGAAATGATACTTTTGAAATTGGCTGAGGCCGCCGGATCACCGGCTAACTGTTACTATTGATATTGGCTGCGGCCGCCGGATCACCGGCTAAATGATATATTGTTGAGATGATGGCGTAACGGGAAATATATTAAAAAGCTTAGATTTTATGAAATTGGCTGCGGCCGCCGGATTGCCGGCTAAATTAAATATTGTTGAAATGTTTTTATTAAATTTAATTAAAGGCTTTGAAACCCCTAACCCATGCTATGTGTTAACTTACTCAGCGCGTTTTTGCTGACCCAAACCATTTATCTCCTTTTTCTTACAGAATATGAAGAGTATGCATCGTCATATGCATACATGGGAATATTTGGGGAAATCTTTATTTTAAATCCCTGCATTTAATTACATCATGAACGGGCCTGTTTAACCCGTGTTTTGGCCATGTCGGCCCTTATATTTTATTTCCGCTGCACAACTTAATAATTCCGCTGCAACTTTGATGTATTATTTTTAAATTATCTATGAATGGGCTACTCTTTATTTTAAATCCTGAAAAACCATAGCCTTGCATCTCTTTAGTGAGCTCGGAGAAACCGTGTCTTGCTAGGGAGGTGTGGCGGTGGCATCCCGGCCTGGGTTATCAAAACCGGGGTGTTACAGGATGGTATCAGAGCCCAGACTATTTTAAAGCTATTTATTTTAAAGAAAATATCTGATACCAAAGTTGGTATCAGAGCCCGGAATATTTTTAAACTATTATTTTCAAGTATTATTATTTTTAAAGTTATCATTTCTAAACTAGTAGTATATTTCAAAGAGCCCAATTATTATTTTGAAGTTAAAGCCCAAATTTTTAGCCCAAAATTTTTTTTGAAGCCCAAGAAATTATTTTGGCCCAATAGCCTTGTTTTTATTTAAAGCCCAAATAATTTATTTCATTCGGCCCAATATAGTGGCCCAAACCTTTTATCCTTATTTTAACCTATCCATGGAATAAATTTATTTTTTAAAACCCATGGATAAATAAAGGCATGCATAAAATTTTTTTTATTGGGGGGATCACATATGCATATGCATACATAAATACACTAACCCTTTTTATGTGAATTATCGGTAATAAGAAACACTCCTACCTTAGAACTCGACATTATCTTGACTTAGGAGCGCTTGCTAAAGACTAACTTTGCCTTAGTCCTAGATCTTGATCACTTAGAAACTCATCTTCGCGTGCTTCTATATCATAAAATGGCACCTAGAAGAAAACTGAGGAAGGATCATATGCGATGATACCCGAACCTGGTTGTGAATAATACATAGGCAGTTATGGGGACATAACTGTAATCTTAAGGGGGGGAGGATGTAATACCCCGTAAGAATGCATAAGCATTTATTTCGAAACTCGAATATTTTGTATCCCAAATAAATTCTTTTTGAACTACGTAATGACTTGATCCCTTCACAGGGTACGTAGGCAACTTGGAAATTTCAATTCTGGGTTCAGTCAAACAATAATCAAACAATAATCAACAATCGAACAATAATTCAATAACACAATATCGCAAATAGTAAACAAAAGGACCCTAACCCTTAGCGCGAGAAAAGCCGAAACACAACTTCGAGGACGAAGTTGATTCTTAAGGGGGGTAGACTGTAATACCCCAGATTTTTATCATCGTCCAAAGGAATAAAATTTATTCCGATCAATGTCGAAATATCTCCGAGAAGAAGAAAATAATTTATCACAATAAATTATTGCTCGGATATGAAACGCCGATAGATTTAAATTCAAAATGGAATAAAAGAGGGAAAGGAAGCCCGAAGACATTCCATGAATTGAGTCAAGATAATTGGAATTAAATTCAAGAAGGAAAAGAATTTTAATTCCAAGAACCCGTGAAGTCGGAAGAAATTTAATGATACAATCGCAATCAATCAATCGATCAATAAGTCGCGCAACTTCGGGGACGAAGTTGATTCTTAAGGATGGTAGATTGTAATACCCGAGAAATCGCCATCGAAAATTTAAATCTAAAAATAAAGAATTGGATTTAAATTATTAAAACCGAAATAATTCCGAGAGAGCGGAATTTATTATTTATCGGAAGATAACAACTCGAAACGAGTTTATCGAATTGTCCCAACAATCACGGATAATTCCCACATTATGATTTTTATTTTTGTAGATAAGGAATCTTAATTTTTTAAAAAAAAAAAAAAAATAAAAAAAATAAAAAAAAAAAAAAAAAAAAAAAAAATAATTAAAAGTTACTGTAGCATGTGCGGCTACTGTAGCACTACTGTAGCACTACTGTAGCAGCACATGCTATTGTCGGATTTTGGCCCTTTTTGTGCCCAAAATTCATCCCCATCCCCATTTTTCAGCCATCCTCATCAATACTTCATCCCTCTTCACTCCCAAAATTCTCCCAAAGCCAAAGTACCTTCCGACGACTTTCCGGCGAACTTCCGGCGACTTTCCGGCAACCAAATCCGACCGAGGAAGTGTGTAGATCAAGGATCACAGTGCTTAGATCTTTGGTAAGTAGTATCTTAGGTTCTCAATCTCGTTTTTCCTCTCAAATCCCCAATCTAACTCTTGAATCGTTGATTGCAAATACGTTCGTGGCCAAAGTCGGGAACTTTGCGTTTCGTAGATCCGTTCGTAGGTGTTTGGACGACTCAAGAACACAATCTTTGTAAGTTAACCTTACTATGGTTTTGGGTGACTTAAAATGCAACCAAACATAGAGTTTTAAAAACTCTAAAATCTGTCAACAAGAAAAACCCCCGGCGCAGCGTTTTCGTATGAATTTTTCGAACCTCTAAAGCTGCTCAAACAATAAAACTCAAAACATGAAAAGTGTTCCTAAGACATTAATCTAGCTTCTGTAAAAATTTTAGAATTTTTCATGATGTTTTGAAACCTGAAACCGACCCAAAACCGAAGAGTATCAAATCTGGATCTTAGAATCCTTGACAGAATTTTCGTTCGAACTTGTTGGTTATTTTTACCTTAGATCTAGACCGATCTAGGATTGGAGTTGAACATAAGAATTGTAGATCTATGAGTTTGGAATATTACTGTAAGTTTTTAGAATTTTTCATTGAGATTTGAACCTCCAAACTCGAGCCGATCCGATCTGCGTTAGAACCGATGTCAAGAACCTTGACAGATTTCTTAACCGAACTTGATGAGCATATTTCTATTACTTCGAGTGTTCAAACCTGAAAACTCAAAACTAAGATTTTGATCCAAAGATCATAAGCTATATTGTGTAAAAATTTCAGAAATTTTCATCAAGTTTTGATACCCCAAATTGTATCGGACATATTCTGCGTTTTAAGAGTTTTCGAAAGGATGACAGATTTCATAACCGATCTTGAGGAGCTTATTCCTATCATTTATAGTCCGAACCAATCTTCATGTTTTAAACAAAAGTTGTTGGAAATCAAGTCTAGTATGTGCCTGTAAAATTTCAGAATTTTTAAAGTCCATTTGATATGTCAAAAAGTCAAATCTTTTAACGTTGTCAAACCTGAATCCTGACAGCTTTTCGTTTCTGTAGAAAACTCGATTTTTGACATGCTTCCCATGGTTTTTCCGAAAAACTTAAAACACGAAAGTTGTTCGTTGGGATGTTTTTGAGTTGCTGTACAAATTTCAAATCAATCGCCTAAGAAATGGATTTTTAAACCAAAAAGGCGTAAACTGTGACGCCAAATGATTTTTAAATCAAAGAGATTTTGAAATTTCTAAACAAATGGGCGAGACGTTGAATTACGATATATCTATACTTTTGAAAAATCCCGTTACACCAAATAAAAACATTTTCTTTAAAAGAATTCTTTTGAAACATTGGGGACTTGTGACCAAGTTTGACATTATCAATATGATTCATGCGGGTTTGATTCCCAATGATGTATTTGAGTTCTTGCGGGTTAGATTCCCCAAGGGCGATTGTATGTTTTCCTGCGGGTTAGATTCCCCAGGATGTATTGAGTTCTTGCGGGTTAGATTCCCCAAGGGCGATTGAATGTTTCCTGCGGAAATATTGGTTATGAGGATTGCGGTCACAAGAGCCCTGGTGAATGGTAAACTATAAAAGAAACGAAAAATATTTTGAGAAATGATACTTTTGAAATTGGCTGAGGCCGCCGGATCACCGGCTAACTGTTACTATTGATATTGGCTGCGGCCGCCGGATCACCGGCTAAATGATATATTGTTGAGATGATGGCGTAACGGGAAATATATTAAAAAGCTTAGATTTTATGAAATTGGCTGCGGCCGCCGGATTGCCGGCTAAATTAAATATTGTTGAAATGTTTTTATTAAATTTAATTAAAGGCTTTGAAACCCCTAACCCATGCTATGTGTTAACTTACTCAGCGCGTTTTTGCTGACCCAAACCATTTATCTCCTTTTTCTTACAGAATATGAAGAGTATGCATCGTCATATGCATACATGGGAATATTTGGGGAAATCTTTATTTTAAATCCCTGCATTTAATTACATCATGAACGGGCCTGTTTAACCCGTGTTTTGGCCATGTCGGCCCTTATATTTTATTTCCGCTGCACAACTTAATAATTCCGCTGCAACTTTGATGTATTATTTTTAAATTATCTATGAATGGGCTACTCTTTATTTTAAATCCTGAAAAACCATAGCCTTGCATCTCTTTAGTGAGCTCGGAGAAACCGTGTCTTGCTAGGGAGGTGTGGCGGTGGCATCCCGGCCTGGGTTATCAAAACCGGGGTGTTACATTTGTAGAGGACTGTTTTGATAATAAAATAGAAAAAGGACTGATTTGGATTTTTGGAAAAGAAAATGGATCTATTTGTCCTTTTTTCCAGTCACTGAGTGATGAAGATTTAGAGATAAGGGGCTGCGTGATGTGTGATAGCTGAAATCAAACTATGTGATAGTGGAAATGTGGGATATTAGGGTTTTTGTCTCACTAAAGTATCCTCGGGTCGGTTCGGGTTGGGTCTGGGTCGGGGCCACTCCCAAACCCAGGACCCGACTCAACCCGAAAATTTAAATTGAACCCGACCCAAAACCGACCCGAGACCCGAAAATGAAGACCCAAACCGAGCTAAACGGGTTGGGTCCGGGTCGGTTCTCGGGTTGACCGAGTCCGATTGCCATCCCTAGACCCAAGTGTGTTGTATGCTGTTGAATTTTGTGTTTTAAGAATCAGGATGATGAAAATTGTTTATGACAATAATGCATTTGTTGTAGGACCAAGTAAAAGTCTCTAGTTAAAAAGTTGGAATTTGTAAACCATTTGGAAAGGTACACCCAAATTCAAGGAAAAATAGCCACATACGTCCGCTTTCTTTCAATTTTTTTCCAAATTGCTCCGGTACAAAATTTTAGCCTCATTTTATCCCCTAACTTTTCTAATCTCGTCCCAATCAGTCCCATTCACAATTAATTAGATTACATGGCAATAATTAAAAAAGGAGGTGCGTGGTCCATATACATACACTTGCTGGCACTCAAAGTTCCCCACTATTACACATCTACACTCCATTTGGTACCATCAAGCGGCCAAGACTGAGAGAGTAGTGGGAGCGGAGAATTGAATCGAAGGCCCACAACTTCACCGTACCATTGTCGTCGTAGCCGAGGTTGTCATCATTGTCGGAGATCTGAGATTCCATGACCTGAGCCAGTCCAGCCTTCTTCATCATTGTTGGTACACATTCTGATTTGCAGTTGAAGCCCTTAGCTTTCTCATTGGTTGCGATTGAAATAGCAGGTCGAGGGAGGGACTTCCTGCTTTGTCCATGGCCCATATTCTCCACGGGTTTCAGCTTGAATATAATCTTCACCGGATTTCTTGGAATCAATTCGACAGAACGTACTGTGGTTGATTTTAATTTCTCCCAATTTGGGCAATTCTGGGGATGCTTTGGGTTTGAAGTAAATGGCTTTTAATCTGACGTGTGTGGCCTGTTGACTAACGTGCCTTGATGGAATGAAGAAACTTTAAGCTTAGAGGTATGCCTGCCAGCCAGCCCTGGCTCTCTTATGTAGTGTAGTGGGCTGCTAAAACTACAACAATGGCTGATTGGGGAAGATAACACATTGCAGAGGCTGCACTTCAATAATGATCCTTTTCTGTAGTCGTGTGTTTTATGTGTTGACATTTTCAGATTTATATTTATTTATTAGTAATGGTAATAATGTAGTGAGTACTATTATATTTTATTAGGCGGAATTTTTATAACATCATCTTCATTGTATTGGCCTATTGGGGTTGTATACTCCTATTCGTGTGTACAGATAACACTGCGGAATTTATCTTTTCAATAGAATGGAGTAATTTTATCACTTCCGCTATTTCATTTTGGGTTTCTCTACGTATTTGACTAATTTGGATGCTGATAAACTCAACCAAAATGTCGCCGATGGCCGGCCTGGGAATGAGATGATGTACATGCGGAAATTTCTTTACCCTAGCTCTGATAGTGAGTTCTGTCGATTGGGGCAATTGTGTATGGAAATTTGGAAATGGGTTGAGAGAGAGAGAGAGAGAGAGATGTATAAGTTGACTAATGTGCCAGGTGGAAGGTATGTGGATCAGAGACAATTAAACACAAGCCACGTGTATTAATTTAGCCATTGAGTGAGTATAGGATTAATTGTGATTTAATTAGGAAAGTTGGAGGATGTATTGAGGCCAAAATTTTGTACCGGACCAATTTGAAAATATTTAAAAGAAAAAGGATGTATATGGCTATTTTTCCCCCAAATTCAATGACGTTATGATTTATGGCTTGGTTGGAATGGAATGAATAATCCGAGTATCATAGAAAGAATTATTGTTTCTTACACAATCCATTTCTGCGGCCGGTATTTACTAAAATCAGTCTTATACTAGTCGGCCCACCTGCAGTACCCGTGGGATGTAAATTTAGAAACATATAATATAAATTTATATGTAAATCTAATTGTATTATTATTATTATTATTATTATTATTATTATTAGTAGTATTATTATTATTATTATTATTTCTTTATGTAAATTTAAAATAATTAATGATTTTGTGCTAGCACATCCGCCGCGCAATGTGCCTGGATGTAAAGTTTAAAAAGAAATTATAAAATAGAAAATAAAAAATATTATTCTCCTCACTATTTCGAAGTTAAAGATGAAAGAAATAAATACAAAATTATATGCTATTAAAAATAAAACCACTAAAAGATTATATATTACATGAACTTTAATTTGTTATTCTTATTTTTGGGGCATTTATTGTAAAATGTTTAAATTATATGCAGGTCTGAATCTAAAACTGGACCTTTAGGAACACTCCAACATGCTTTAGAGATTGACATTGGCTATTGTGATAGTCATAGCATAACAAACAATTAGTGAAACCGAATTCTTGAAAATTTAAACGGTATTCTATGATCAGATAAGGTCAAACTATTCGTGGAATAAGCACTATTTGTCCACTACTTTCTCAAGTCAATACTTCATCCCGCATGATTTTTTTTCTCATTCTTGTCGGAACCAATGTACTGCCAATCAATACCTTATTCCCCGGACATTTTTTTCCACTCGTATCGGAACCAATGTAATGCTAGTTAATACTTCATCCTCCAAGTTATTTTTTCACACTATTGTTGGAACCAATGTACTGCCAGTCAATATTTCATCCCCATGACATTTTTTCTCATTTTTGTCGTAACCAATATACTGTCAGTCAATACTTCGCCCTATAAGACATTTTTTCTCACTCTCGTCGGAACCAATGTACGGCCAATCAATGCTTCACCTTTCAGGACATTTTTCCCACTCTCATCGGAACCAATGTACCTGCCCACGCGATGTGCATGGATGTAAAGTTTTAAAAATATTATAAAATAGAAAATAATAGTACTATTCTCCTTACTATTTCAAAGTTAAAAATAATTGAAAAGATAACACAAAATTGTATAGTATGTTATTAAAAATAAAACCATTAAAAGATTATATTACATAAACTTCAATTACTTATTGGAATTTCAAAACCCCCTATTGATCTCATTGGAATTTCAATTTCATTTAAAATGATTGCCAGTTGAACACCCCCATGATCTCATTATCATATGCATTGATTTAAAACCAAAAATCAAAGTGTTTGCTTACATAAATGAATAAAACTTCAAAAGATGTCACATACAAAATCAATGTTTTACCATTTCTTCAAATATAAAATGCCGAGAATTCCAATGACATTGAAGCCCAATGTCATTCCAATGTCATTCACCAATTAATAAAAATGATCTGGTCAAATTGATTGATAAGATGATCGCTAGTTGAACACCCCAATGATCTTATTATCATATGCATTGATTAAAAATGAAAAATCCAACTACTTGCCTACATGAATCAAAAGTATTTCAAAAAATATGTTACGTATAAAATCAATCTTTTACCATTTCCTTCTAATATAAAGTTCCGAGAAGCCATATGGTATTGAAACACAATTTCATACATCAATTAATCAAAATAATTTTGTCAAATTGAAATGAATCAAAATGATCTGGTCAAATTACATTAGAAAGATGATCGTCAATCAAAACCCTCCCCATGATCTCTTCGAATTTCAATTTTATTGAAAATGATCGATAGTCGAACATTTGAGAATATAATAATTATAATACAATAATAAAAGGAATATAATAATTATACTTATTTGAGAATCAATTACATACAAATCAAATAAATAAAAATTAATTTAATACAATATAAGTTTATGCCGAGTTTTTTTTTTAAAAAATAAAGATGAAGAATACAAATCAATAATTTCAATAAAGATATATGTAACACCCCCGTTTCTCTACTCTTAGATCCGCGGCGGAAGCCTCAATTAGAAACCCGGGGTTGTTACCGCCACGCCCCTTAATTAAGCTCGCTTAGGCCTAACCCAGGCTAACTTAATTAATTGGCGCTAAGGCTAATTAAATTGATTACTAACACATGCTCAAAACAATAACTTTATTATTTACAAATTAAATATATCAGAGTTCGCAAAATATGACGACTAAGGCTCGTCGCCCCCAAAAGTAATTTGTCATAACTTTAAAATTTAAACACAATAGTTTACTAGTAATATAATATATTTATATATTTTTTTATATTTATTTTGCACAAAATGTTTGATACCCATGCCCGTGCCCATGTGTCTAGTCATCTCCACATATGTCAAACCCTGAAAAGAGTGCACATATAATTTATCAGCACACCGGCTGAGTAAATAAATTTATACTCATGGGACAAAATTAAATATAATGACTCAAGCAGTAAATGGCATGTCAAACCGTTAAAAATTCTGATTCTCTGTATCATGTTGCTCGACTATGACGTCTACACCCGGGGTATCCCATAGGACCTAACATGCTTTCATAGTGACCGTAATCAAGACTATGAGTATAAAAGGGCGGCCCTCCCTTGCAACTAGAACTGGCTGTGAGACCCTCGGCCTAACACAATTCTCTTTATAATGCTCTTGCGAAGATAACCCCAATTGGAGTATATCCCATATAATAATATCATCTCAATAATTTACATGCCATACACTGGAATAATATTTTCACATGCATGGCCTAGCCCAAAAATAATTAAACTCATACTAGGGCATTTCCTCTGCATAAAATCATTTGCATGAATAATTCTAAATTATTTAAAGCATTAATGAATTAAACATGCAAAAACTAAATTTTTGGGACAATGCCCGTAGAATATAAATTCACTTACAATCCCCCTGACGATAGCCTACTGAAATGCTGGGACTGTAACTACTCCGGGACTTCTTCTCCCCACTATTTTTTTTCTCACACTCTCTCTCGTTCTATCTCTCCTTTCTCAACTCTTACTGCTCTCTATTATTTCTCATGCTTGGTGCGATTTTATGGCTTCATGAATCCTGCTATTTATAGGCGGAGGAAGAGTTCATCTAGTATTATTTTATTGTTTTAATTGTTTATTTAGTTAAATCTCTTATCATCCTTTTTCTGCATTATTCTTGTGTGATTTGATCCATCTCCTCTGCAATACGTCTTCGTTTTCTTGTATCCAATTTTAATGCAATTATTAAATTTTTTCTTTTATCCTACTTTCTGCAACCTATTGTCTATATCCTACATCCATGCATGCAGTCCATCTTTTTGACTATTCAATGCTCGTATTTACCTCATCTTATGAATCAATTATTTACTACTCTCCTCTATCCATTTCTTTTCATCTTTTTAATATTTTGCATTATCTCTTTACCAATTGATCTATCCTTCTGCTTGGTATACGTCCCCTCTATCCATTCATATATCAGTCCACATATTGCTTTAAGTGATTGTTGCTCTATATATTATTTTACACTCCAGTATGTCCATTCTATATATTTTTATATGTATATATTATATGTTTTCTTCATTTTTGCACGGTACCTTGACCTCATGCAGACATCTTGTCTTAGATAGATTCCCTATCTATTACTACAACCATTATTACCTATATTGTCATCAGCTTTATGTATATCTATATTAACTACTAACATTCATATTTTATATATATCTATATTTTTTTTTTCTTTTCGAAGCACCAAATATTGGTGCATTTGTAGTTTTTTTTTTTGTTTTAAATTACATCTTCTTACATAATTTATTCTTTCTTTTTTTTTATTGTTATTTTCTTAACATTTGGGTTGTCCTCTTTTATTTGATTGGACTCTATCATTTATTACTCTTTTTTAGGTAAAAATTTTATAACAAGTAGGGTTCTAACACACAACCTTTAAGTTAGGAGTCCCCTTGACTAACCAATTGGTTATCAAAGTCTTTATGTCATATCTTAATTCTAACTAAATTTATTTCAAAATATTAGAATCCTTATTGTTAGTAATTATCTTTATCTATATCTTTAAATCAAATCTTATTTTTCTAAAATATTACTCTTTCAACTACTTATAACTTTTCCCTACTAGAAAATGTTCCCCTATACTGTCTATTTTAATTAGGGGAAAATAATTCATTTTTTTATAACATTCTCCAAAAATTGTAACTCACTTCCTATTAGATTTTAATTCATAGAAGACGATTCTTCTATTAAATTATATCTCACTATTATTTATTCTTAAGATACTATAACTAAATTTAACGGGTATTACAATCTATCCTGCTTAAAAACAAACTTCGTCCTCGAAGTTTATTTTAAATCATTTAATTACTAAGAAAATGTAAGGCAAGGTATTTCATAACAAAAGTTTTCTAACCTTACTTGACTTGGGCTGTGACATTCTCTCCCACTTAATTTCACAGCTATGTCCCCATAGCTGTATCATGTTGAAGGAACAACTCTGGATACTTGTTTTGCATTTCGACCTCAGTTTCCCACGTGGCATCATTCTCATCATGGTTTGACCATTGTACTTTGACCATGCGAATGACTGTGCGCCTTGTGGCTCGTTCTTTAGTATCCAAGATCTTGACTGGTCTTTCCTCATAAGTAAGGTCTTCGTCGAGTTCGATAAGGTCTGGTTGCACTACCCTTTTTGAATCATGCTGATATTTCTTAAGTTGCGACACATGGAATACGTTATGGACTCGAGACAACTCCTCTGGTAAGTCCAATCGGTATGCCAAGGTACCAGCTCGGGCGATAATGTCAAAGGGTCCAATATAACGGGGACTTAGCTTACCTCGTTTCCCGAATCGCATTACGCCCTTCATGGGCGACACCTTTAACAGAACTTTGTCGCCGACCTCGTATTCACCATCACGCCTCTTTTGATCGGCATATGTCTTTTGTCGATCTTGAGCAGCTTTCATCTTAAGTCGAATTCGCTCCACTATTCCTATCGTTTCCTCGATTAATTGCGGCCCTACAGGAATCGGATCTTCGCTTTTAGTCCAGCAGAGTGAACTTCGACATTTCCTACCATATAGTGCCTCAAATGGGGCCATGCCAATACTGGCGTGATAGCTATTATTATAGCTAAATTCTATGAGTGGTAGGTAGTTTTCCCAACTACCCCTGAAATCCAAAACACATGCTCTCAACATGTCTTCAAGTGTATGGATCGTCCTTTCAGTTTGGCCGTCGGTTGTTGGGTGAAATGCTGTGCTCATTTTTATTTTTGTTCCGAAAGCCTGTTGGAGTTTCGTCCAAAATGCAGAGACAAACCGACTATCTCTATCTGAGATGATATCTTGGGGAATTCCATGCCTTCGGACCACATTCTCAATGTAAGATCTTGCCAACTGATCCATATTCCATGTTTCTTTCATCGGTATGAATATGGCTGCTTTAGTTAATCGATCAACGATTACCCAGATCTTATCATTGCCTTTGTCCACTCTAGGGCCTTCGGGTGACAAGAGGCAAGGGCCCAAGAAAGGAAAAGGTGTGGAAAACGACGAGGGTAATGGACCAGCGGTGTACGGAACAAAAATATTTGGGCCATTGCATCGGGCACCTCCTGCACAGAGAAAAGATGGTCATTCTTTACGTGGGAAACACAAGCAGAAGGAGACCAAGCATCAGGCCTCAGTGAATCATGAGAACTCCCTTCAATCCTCATATGATGGGTTGTCCCATGCGAAGCGCGCTAGACCAATGGAACGGGACGAGGGCAGGGAGGACGATGACTGC
Source organism: Hygrophila difformis (assembly GCA_030278955.1). Lineage (NCBI taxonomy): Eukaryota > Viridiplantae > Streptophyta > Magnoliopsida > Lamiales > Acanthaceae > Hygrophila > Hygrophila difformis. Next base: position 20,702,228 of record JAOANR010000009.1, read on the forward strand.
TCTCCGGCGACATCTGTTTCGACACTGCCGCCAGAACCCCCGGATGGAACAGTGGCCATGCAAATCTAGGGTTTGCTATCTACGTTCTCCCCTTCCTTTTATTTTTTTATGGATTTTTACGATTTTAAACTCTTATCTTGGAATATTGGTGGGATCATTGGTGAGTCTAGCAGACGTATTTTGTTGGATGTTTTACGTCGACATGCTCCTGATATCGTTGTGCTTTTGGAGCCGCAATCTCTGTTTGTTCGTTCGCAGATTTTACTTCTTAGGGCTGGATATTCCCCAGTTTGTATTCAAGAGGCCGTGGGACGGTCGGGGGGTGTTTGGATCCTCGTTCGTCGTGGCCATAACTTTCAGTTTCAGGTGGTGGATAACCGTGACTGATTGATCACTTTAAAACTTCTGTCCGCTTCTTCCTCTTGGTTCATTACGGCTATTTATGCCTCGCCCCGGTATCCGGAAAGGTGTGAGAATTGGCAGTCGCTCATGCAGATTTCTAATATTGTGGATGGGGCTTGGTCGGTAATCGGGGATTGGAATCAAATCGTTGCTCCCTCGGAGGTTCAGGGTGGGTTGTATAATATTAACAGGGCTGAAGAATTGGATAGGCTCATTCAGGACTGTGGGTTGTCGACATTGAATACACAGGGTGGCGCATTTACCTGGTCTCGGCCTTGCGGAGAGTCAGCCCGTATATATAAGAGGTTGGATCGGTGTGTGATTAATCTTCCCTGGATGACTTTATTCCCACATGGGTTTGTCAGGGTGCTCCCTCAGATAGGCTCGGATCACTCTCCGCTTCTCCTATTCTGCGGCCACCCCATCTCTGGCGGCGGTGAGAAACCTTTCCGGTGGGAGGCGTCATGGGCAGAGATGCATGAGTACCCACAGGTGGTGAAAGACGCCTGGACCGCCTCCTCTTCTCTTTTGCATCAACTTCGCCAGGTTCAACATGCTTCGAGTGATTTTAATAAATCTCACTGTGGCAACTTCAAGTGGCGCAAGTTTAAAATCATGAAACGGCTTGAGGGTATTTCACGGTCCTTAGAGAGGGTAGACTCTATTAGACTTCACCTGTTGGAGTCAGAATTAAAAAAGGAATACGAGTCCATATAAGCCCAGGAGGAGATGTATTGGTATCAAAGGTCACGGGAGAAATGGGTGAGATTAGGGGATCGGAACACTGCATATTTTCATGCCCGGGCGAAATGTAGGGGGCATCGTGGCAGAATTCATGGCCTGAATATGCCGGACGGGACTTGGTGCGATAATGCAGCTAGGCTCAAGGTTCATGCACGAGAGTTCTTTCAGGACCTATACAAGGCGCCGACTTCCAGTTTATCCCAGAGGATGGCGGCACTGGATGTTATGATGACTATGCCCTCTTTCACGCCAATCCCTTCCCAAGATGCGGTCTCAGTGGCTGAAAATGTGACCATGAAGAAGGTTAAGCAGGCGGTAAATGAGATCAAAGGGCTATCCGCTCCGGGGCCGGATGGCTTTCCCTGCCTATTCTTTAAGAAGTACTGGGAAATTGTTGGCTCGTCGGTGCATGGCTTCGTGCAACAGGCGATTTCTTCTGGCACATTTAATAAAGAGATTATGCATGCTTTCATTTGCCTTATCCCCAAAGTTCCGACGCCGATTAGTCTTCAACAATTCCGTCCCATAACGCTGTGTAACGTCGTGTACAAGATCCTGACCAAGGTTCTTGTCAATCGCATTCGGCCCATCCTCCAGTCTAACATATCGTGCCATCAAGCGGCTTTCCTTCCGGGCCGCGGTACAATTGATAATGCTGTTACCTTGTATGAACTGTTGACGCAGCTGAAAGGGTCTCGATCTCGGGCAAAAGGACTCGTTGTTAAGATTTATGTGGCTAAAGCCTACGATAATGTACATTGGGATTTCCTTAACCAATGCTCATATGAATTAGGCCTCCCCTCTGCGTTCTGTCGCCTGGTAATGTATTGTGTGGCATCGCCTTCATATTCTATACTATGGAACGGTCAGGCGCTAGAAGGTTTCCATCCGGGGAAGGGGCTTAGACAAGGCGACCCTATATCGCCTTATCTTTTCCTCATCATCATGGAAAAATACTCTCTCCTGGTCCGCAATTTGGTTGATCAAGGTCGATGGAAGCCCATCAAGGTGTCGAGAACGGGTATTGGTATATCGCACTTGCTATTTGCCGATGATCTTATTCTTTGCTCGACGGTGGATAGAGGTAGTGTTTCGTCAATCTCCCACTCTTTAAAAAATTTTGCTGCAGCAGCCGGGCTTCATCTCAACCCTCAGAAATCCTCCATGTTGTTCTCTTCGTCGGTTGGAGAAGTGGATAGACAGTGGATCATGAATACTTTGAATATCCCGATTGTGGAAACACTGGGGACGTACTTGGGATTCCCAATGTTGACGGGCAGGAGTCGGTGCCAAGATTTTGCCTTTCTGCTTGAGAAGATTGATGCGAGCATGGAGGGATGGGCATGCACTTTGCTTAACAAGGCTGGACGACTTACACTTTGTAGAGCGGTCATGGCGGCCATTCCAACTTATATTATGCAACTATTTTGGCTCCCGGAAGCAGTGTGTAAGGCTATTGATCAGAAGCTTAGTCGATTTCTGTGGAAGGATAAGAATGGCAAGGGGATTCATTTAGTAAGTTGGCAGACCGTAGCCAAGCCTCGCTGACTTGGAGGACTGGGATTACGTCGAGCTCGGTTGATGAACATCTCCTTGCTGGGTAAATTATTATGGGAGCTGTTACACTCCCCTAATAAAATGTGGGTTCAGTTGATCAGAGGGTTGGACACTTCAATGAACAATCCTTTGGTCCAGCAAGCCAATGCGAAATCTAAGATCATGCGCATTCTCCAACAGGTTTTGCCCCATTTACGCAAGGGTTTCTTCCTCAGAATCGGGAATGGGCACTTGTCCCTTTGGTATTCGGGATGGTGGAAGGACACGCCTATTGCCACGCTCATACCCTATGTAGCGACTCAAGACCTCGATCTGCAAGTGAGACATGTTATTGTGAATAGCCAGTGGAACTGGGAAAGTATTTACTCCCCCATCCCAGACACCTTGAAGCACCACATCTGTGCATCTCCCCCGCCTCAGCTGCATGGGGAAGTTCCTGATTTATGGGTTTGGAAAAACTCTAACTCAGGGAAATATACGGTTCGATCGGCATATCAATTACTGATTCATACTACGGAGGCTAGCACACATTGGAAGTGGATGTGGAAGGCATCATTTCCGGAGAAATACTGCATCTTGCTATGGTTAATAGCGCAAGACTCGCTGCCTGTCAACTCTATTCGATACAAGCGTAAGATGGCTTCATCTCCCTTGTGTGGCTTATGTGGCATGGAGGTTGAGGACTGGACCCATTGTATTTTCTACTGTGCATGGGCAAGCTTCCTGTGGAGGGCGGTTCACATAGTGGTACCTCCTGACTGTGCATCCATCCCTCGAGCAGAGATTAAAGATTTCATGCAAGCTATGTACCACAAATATGGGGCTATCTTCGTGGTTACGGTGTGGGTTGTATGGTTGGAACGAAATTCTAGGGTCTTTCGGGATGAGAAGAAATCAATATGGTTGCTTCAAAGAGATATTGCTCGCATGACGGAAGACTTGAACCGAGCGGGTGAGGCACGGGCTTCTTCTCCACCTGCCATGAGGTTAGTGAGTTGGAATTCTCTCAATCTGGTTGGTTATATTTTGCATGTGGATGGCAGCATGCTGGCGAGTGAGGGGAGATCAGGTTTCGGATTTGTGGTTCGTGATGAGACGGGAGATTGGAAAGGAGGGGGATGTGGTCTCATTAGACAAAACTCAATCATTTATGCCGAGCTGTTGGCCATTGCGGAAGGATTGAATTATGTGAAAAATCTTGGTATCCGGCGAGTGAGCTGCTACTCCGATTCGTTGGTAGCCATTGGCGTTATTGAGGCCTGGGATTGGTGTCACCCTTTTGCTGCTCTTCTTCAGCGAATTCAGGACCTGAGATCGTCTTTTGAGGATTGCCGGATATATCACGTTCTCCGGGAGGGGAACAAAGTCGCGGATCTTTTGGCCAAGTGGGGAGCCAGGGATGAAGCCTTCTACACTACTTGGGCCTTTCCACCGGATTTCGTCATGGGGGCGTTAGCAGCGGATGCTTCCGGTGCATGGTTCCCCCGCTTCTAGCTTTGCTTGTGTTTTCATTTTTGTTTTTGTTTTTTTTTTACTTTTGTCTATTTTTTCTCTGGCTTCGGCTCTTCCAAAAAAAAAATAATTTTGGGTTGCTCAACAAATTTAAGAACAATGGATAAACGATGATAGCGATTAAAAACAATATCAATTTTAGTACACTCTTTACATTAGATGTGAGGTCACTAATACAAATGAATTTAGATTCCCCATAAAAAATTATTTATTTTCTATAAATTTAAATAAAGTCTATTTTCAAAACACATTAATTCTTTTCTTATTAATTTTTTAAAAGAAGATAATACGTTGTCAAATTTAAATTAACTACATAAAATTATTATATTAATAACATTCTCACAATAATTAAATTTTTGTTCTGAAAGTCAATTATCATTTTTGGGATATAGGAGCATATTTTTTTCTTGATAATATGATTTGATAGTGAAGTATATCAACTTTCCACTTCACACCAATCTATTGTATACGTACATTTTGAAGGACTTCTTTGTATACTACATTGATTGTAGATTTTTTGTCACACGATACATCCTTGTGCGATATGAGAAATCATGTCTTACTGCACGTGAAGTGGCAACATATAACTGCCCATGTGTGAAAACGGTGTCCTTCAAAAAAAAACTCCTACATGCTTCAGAGATTAGGATTGGCTCTTGCTATCATTCGCTTGATTTATCAACGTGTGGCTTTTTCTATGCGATTTCTGCAATAGAGATTACTCTTTCTGTGGACTTGTCTTGTTCATATGCTTCTCCCCATCTATCCCAATTATAACACCTCGTAAAAATTTTAAATAGAAATTTAAATTTTAATAAATAAATATTCAAAATTTCTCATAAATAAAATTTTTAGGACATGAAAGAAAAAGATATTTATTTTTAAAGTGCGAATTTATTTAAGTCAATCTTAGCTGAGAATTAATTTAAGGAATCAAAAACTTTTAAGTATCAGACTATTAAATTAGCGCATAAGTATTAATCCATAAATTATCAAGACTTTAATTAAGCCCCCCAGTTTATGTACACGAGTTAGATTAAACATTGCCAAAGGCAAATTAAGTTAAACCAAATTATCCAACGAGGATACCGGATAGAAGTATAATTTAGTGGCCAAAATAGACGAGTTTATGAACTATTAGATTCTAAATAAAAATAATATTGGACATGAATTGAGTGATGAAATAGATAACCATGCGCGGAATAAAATACTTAACCAATTAAATTATGGAACTTGAGGACAAACAAATTTTTAATTAGCAAAATATTTAATTAATATTTTCCAAGACCTCGACCAATTTGCCTAAGGAAACTAATTACTAAGTGAGTTAAACCCGTTGAATGGTTTATAAGTAATTGGATTAAATATTAATACACTTGATTATTGTGACAAGGAAAATCCACTACTAGGTAATTTAAATCCATAAATCCACTAAACTATATCAGGATAGTAAGATTAAATATTGAATTAAGATATTATTAATTAAGTTCTTGACGAATAAGAAGTTAAGTCCTAAAATCGCGTAATGGACAAACGACATGAATTTTTAAGTTAATGTTTCATTAAATAATTTCGGACTCAGATTATATTAAGATTAAATTAAAGATGTCTAGCCAATTGAGTATTGGAGTAAATAGTATTAAACATGGATTGAATTATAGGATCAAGACCGTATAACTTAAATTTACAAGACTTAAAAATAGAATTGAGGAATTCCTATGGATTGTGGGATTCTAAAAACAGATCATCCAAATATGAAATGTTAATACTTGAGGTTTGGATTATTTTAAGATGTCTAAATCTAACAAATTAAATTATAATTGTAAAATCATTAGAGGTTATTAAGTTCACCAATTAGACTAATTAAGTCCATAGATTTATTTAAGGACATTGGGTTGAATATTAAATGCAAATTAAAATTTAATCAAATTCGCACAATTTAACTAAAAATAATTAACTCTCTTAATTATCGGAATTGTCCGACATTTAAATAGCGGTTGCCCCGAATTCAGAAAATTTAGAGTTTTGGACTATTTGGCTAACGGTGCCAATTACTAAATAATTTAAACCAATTAAATCTATTATGCTAAGAGATAAGTGTTATAAAATTATTAAGTCTATAATTGAAACTAATTACTCCCTCCGTTTTTTTTTTAAGTTCACCATTAGCATAGTAGATACTATTCATTGAGTAACTTTAATTCAATTTTTTCATATAGTTATATAAGATAAAACATAGTCAAGTGAGATCTAGTTAGATTCGTCTAATCACGTAGTTTTGGAATATCAAATTTTTATAATTTTTACTTATATATAATATGAGATATTGATGATTGAAAATGTGCATTGGATTGCGTGCAGTGCAGGATGAGTGAAGTTAAAAAAAAAACGGAGGGAGTAGTTGATTAAGTCCATAATTTGGGGTAATATTGGGCCAATTAATTAAGGTGATTTAGAGTTAAATTAAAATGCTTGCAATTAAATCACAATACCTAATCCATTGTCCGACTTTTAAGTGGTGATGGTCTCGAATTGGAAGATGTGGAGACTTGGATTACTCGACTAATGGTATCAAATTATTAAGTCCATAGTCTAGTTTAAATATTTAATTAAGTCCAATAAATCCATTAAATTAAATATAAGTGTTACATCATTGGGATTAGATAAGTCAATAATTTTGATGAATTAAATCAATTGAGTTCATTAAGTGAATGAATTGGAGTATTGGAATTGGGCCACTTAATTAAAACAAGTCTAGTACCAATGGCCCAATACCATTGACTTAGGCCCATCTGGAGCAAGCCCAACCCAATCAAACTCTAACCCTAACCCTAGGTTGCAGCCGCTGCCGCCGCCTCTCCGGCGCCGCCACCACCGCCGGCGGCCCACCTCCGACCACCACGGATCCGCCGCCTCTCACCCCCAAAACCCCAAAAATCGACACCAAACCACCACCACCATTCCACAGCCGCCTCTACCACCTCCCACATCTCCATTTCCACCACCAAAGCCGCCCTTCGTCCTTCATCTCCGCCGCCTCCCATTCCCTCGATTTCCGCCTCCCTCATCTCTTCCCGTCACCACCATCATTCACATTTTTTCTCCAATCCTCCAACAAAAAAAAACCAACACCAAATCAAAAAGAAAACCAAAACCACAAAAAGAAGAATAAAATAGAAGGAAGGGGGCTGACTGCCGCCTGTCGCCGGCCACCGTCCGCCACCTCTGCCTCTCTCCCATTTCGCCATTTCCGACGTCTCCATCGTCCACCACCACCGCAGCCTATCACCACCACCACCACCATTTAAGTAACCAAGTGCAAAGAAAATAAAGAAAAGAAGGGGGATGGAGCCGAGACAGAGAGAGCTCCGAGAAGGAGGGAGAGATCCGCGAGGAGGAGGAGGAACCCGTCGCCGAGCTCCCTGCCGCTCGCCGCCGCTGCTTCCGGGATCCGCCGTCGCCACAGGCCGGGCGACCTCCACCGCCGAGACAGAGAGAGATCCGGATGAGAGGAAAAAGATGGCAGGGGGAGGAGCTTTACATAATGGGTCTCATGGAATCTCCCTTGGAGAACTGGGAATTGAGTGAGGAAGTGGAAAAAGGGGGACTGATGAAATGGAAAGGCAGAGGGGACGAGAGCGAGCAGTTTTTGGGGAAGGATTTGATAGGTTTAGAGGCATGTTGGGTAAGAAGGAGGAAGAAGCAGGGAAATGGCTTTAACCGGGTAAAGAGGAGCTGTGATCCCCTCTATAAAACTCACCTTGCACCCCGGCCTTTCTGCTCAGTTTTCTTTTCCTTCAACTGCTTTACTTCCTCTCTGTGTTGCTCTTATTGTTCGTCCTTGGAACCCCAGATTTCTCTTGTTTCTGTTTCTTTTTCTCCTGTTTTCCTTCATCGCGGTGATTGTGTTGCTGTTTCGTAGTTCCACCGGTAGATTATTAACAAATCAGTCTAGTAGCGATATTCCGGTAAGATTTATTTAAGTTTGGGTATTTTAGTTATTATTTTAGCTATCATTTTAGTTATTATTATTATTTTAGTTAAAGAGCCATTATAGCGTATAAATTAATATTAGAGAATTTTTCTTAGTCACGTAGCTGTAAAGGACTATCTGCTCGTAGCCCGTGCGTGTGTCATCCCCATTTCATCTTCGGTGACTGTAAGTAGATTTTTACTCTTTGGAGTAAAAGCCAAATTTATTTAGCTTAAGCATGAATTTTAAATACCGTTTACTTACTTTTAAATTTATGCTTATAGCTCCCTACTGCTTTTGAATTATTGGTATGCCATTTTACTGTGCTTTATACTGTTCGCAACTATTCTCAAATCCTACGGATTTTTGAGCTCATTGTTACGGGGGCTGGGTCTGGGTATGGGCTGGCTGCCCAACTCCTACGTTGTTGTGCACTTAATCGCCACATGGGGACTCTTGGGGCTATCCAGGCGGTTCCATATTTGATTCCAGTGGTGGGTTTCGAGGAAATTTCTTACCTCCCCCACACCCTTGCGTGTATGTGCAGTTTGAGCCCGTTGAGGAACCTGCACATCACAGTGGCTGGGATTTTACATCTCGGTAACGCATATTGCTGTATTAACTATTCCCGGGTTAGATTAATATTGCCTTTATGTACAAATTATTCTCGTTTTTAGCATACCATTACCATAACTGTTGTCTTTAAATTATTTCTGCTACCCTACCTCCTCCGGGAGTAAACTTCTACTTACTCAGCGATTGTTTTCGCTGACTCTACACTTGTCACCATTTCCTTTCAGGTTTCAGATCTGCAAGGTTCGTTAGAGCATATTTTGCACGGGCACGGTACGGGGTAACATTTATAAGTATGAATACTTTTAAAATCCCCTTTGGTGATAGAACTTATTTCTTGGCATAGATAAATTTTTATAAGGCAAAGACAATTTTTATGAAGCCTTGGAAATTTTGTATCGAGCATAAATAAATATTTGGGTTTTATGCCGTTTATGCAAACATAGTGCCCTACTGTTTTTGAATAATGCATTTTGCGTTTAATAGTATTATTTTTTAAATGAGAGTTTGACAACCCCTTTATATAATATTTTTGACATGCGAGGTACAACCTCTTTTAAAATAAACTTCCATGGATTTATTCCATTTCTATCGTGAGGTCATTTGAGGAATGCGTTCCTCCATTTGGTTACGCTATACCAAACATTTTTATTAAGCTTATTTTATACTTTTCACAGTATTATAAGCTTCTTTGCGAATTATATGCTAGCTTGTCCGGAACGTGGTTAGCATATACATTCAGCTGCAATATTTATTCTAGCCTTAGCGTATTTCGGGCAATCCAGAATGCGTGGCGGTAGCACCCCGCCCATTGTTCCCGCTCTTTTCTTCCACTGCATCTTTTGGGAAAATGGGGGTGTTACAGTTTCGTATCAGAGCATTTTGCTCTTGGAATTGTGCATCTGTAATTTTTAAAATTCATGCACCAAAAATTATTTTAAAGCCTGGTGGCTATACAAGTCGTGTATTTAAATTATTAAAATTTTACACGAAAATTATTTGGAAGCATTCGGATTAGTGCATATAAAATTATTGCAATTTTTGCAGGAGAAATATTTTTGAAGAGCCATTTTTGCTCTAAGAAATAGTGCATTTAAATTATTGAAATTTTTGCACGAAATATTTTGAAAAGACTATGCCAAGTATTTTTAAAGTTAAATTTTGGGATGGGGACACACACACATATGCATATAGGCACGAGCAGAATTTTGGATTATTAAAATTTACAAGTATATTCTCGACAAGAATTTTCCAAGGTATCGGACTCCGAGCTAGAGTCTCTCTCCGATTATCTTATGACTGCTTTGCCTTATTATCTACCTCTAGACGTGTTTTGGATAATCTACTAGTATTGCACTAATTTCTTGGCTTATCAGCTTCAGTTAATAAATACGTGGGATGATGCTGTAATACCCGAGAAATCGACATCAAGTTTTAAAATCCGAAGTTTAAGAATTTGATTTATTTATCGAAATCGAAATAATTCCGAGAGAGTGGAATTAAATATTTCGGATAATCGCGACTCGGGATAGATGTATCGAATTATCCCAACAATCTCGGATAATTCATATTATGATTTTTAAGAGATTAAAAATCATAATATTATTTATTAAAAAAAAAAATCGCAGGCTGGTGGCCGCGCGGTGGCGGCGCGGTGCGCGCCACCAGCACGCCACCCTGCTGTTATGGCGAACTCATAACGCCCTATGCGTTTCATGTCATGAATTCGGTGGTGGACGATTCCTAACGACTCCAAATTGATTTCCAGACGTTGGAGGGTGTGTGGGGATGATTTTGGATAGATTTTCGGGTGTGTTAACCCTCCACAAACCTTGATTAAGGTGACTTACAAGCTTGATGAGGCATTAGTTGGACCATGGTTGAGCAAGGTGGAGTAGTGGGGGTATGGGAGCTTTAACTTCGGGAGTTATCAGTCATCAAGCACTCACCACTCACCTAGGGTCTTAATGCCATCATTGGATGCCAATCATTTCAGATTCCCACTTCTATTTAACCTCACAACCCCTCTCCATTTCATTTGTTTGAAAAATCTGAGATCATTGGAGTGTTTGTGAGAGTTGAGAGTTGTTCATAGGAATTGCAGAGGTTTCTTTCGAAGTTGGCACTTCCACTCTATAATTACTTGGGTAAGTGAGGATTTCATTCATTTTCCTTAGTCCTAAACTCGGAATACAGGCCTCTAAGATAAGAATTTCTCCAACCGTTCGAATATAGGATCCATCGTAGGAGGAGGGGACTGTTGAGGCCGATCCGGACGATCGAGGGAGTTCTACCAAGAGAAATTTCGATCCTAAACTCATCCCAAGTAAGTTAGTATTGTGCACCTCGATTTTTAGGAGTTTTGGTTGAGTATAACTCGAGATATAGGTTTATCTTTTCATTTGACAAAATCTGTCAAATAGGGTTTCCTATGACCAATTTTATTGTTCTGTGAATTCGACCATGATCCGTACATTTTTAGGAGAACCTTCCAAAATGAAACTTGTTCCTAATGTCCTAAAGATGCTCTCTGTAAAGTTTTATAATTTTTGGACATGTTTTGGTCACCCAAATTCGATCTGGTATTTTCTGCGTATAAGTTGACAGATTTAATGTATGTATGTAGTCAGTTTTGTTGTTCGATTCACTCTTGCCTATGATTGTTTTTAGTGCTTGATGTCTTCATGAAACTTGTTCTAATATGTGTCTAGAACATCCCTGTAAAATTTCATGATTTTTGGAGCAAGTATGAAATTGTTATGAATTTTTGAACTCACTGTGGTCGAATTTACTGAAGCAAGAGAAATTGTAATTCAATAGCTTTCTGAGATGGATTAAAATGACCAGTTTAGAGTCCGCATTTTGAGATGGCTATTTCTATGAAAAATGCTTATTTTGATGATTCCTAGCCACTGTAATTTTTCCAGAATTTTTAAATTTTGTTTACTGCATTTTTAAAGACGATTTCAGAAACTGCTACAATGTCACTTTTGGTCGGTTAATGATATTTTGAATATTCGATGAATTAAGAGTCGATTGTTACTCGGTTTTTGGATATATATGAAATCTGGATATGTGGTGAATATTATGGAATGATAAAAATGTGAATTTTAAACTTTGGGAGTTTTGATCGAGTGGGATGCCATGTGTTAGAGGGTAAGTGCACTTGGCGTGAGCTCGTTGGGCCGCCCCCTCTTTTGTAGCCAAAACGGCATTGATTATTGTGATGTATGAGTCTATACTCCTAGATGTATCCGTATGGGTTATCTAGGGCTCCGGAGTGTGTCTGTATAGGGTCCGCTGCATGCACTTACCTCGTGGGTACGAGTCCCAGAGGTTGATCCCAAGGGTTCGTCCCTAGGATATGTTTGAGTCCTTGTGGGTATAAAGTCCCAAAGGTTGGTCCTGTGGGTTCGTCCCTAGGATATGCTAATGGGGTGTCCTCGATCATAACTAACATTGGTAAAATATTCGTGGAATATGTGTAAGAGATTTTAAATTAATTTATTTATTCGTCTTTTTAAATAAATATATTATTTTGTATACTCTCCTAAAAACTTTTAAAATTCGTTGTGCTATATATTAACTTACGCAGTATCTTTGTACTGATAAATTGTTGTTTTATTTTCTTTTCAGATTTCGCAGAGTAAGCATCGCATGAAGGGATGGGATTTCCATTTTAAAAAGAAGACTTGTCGCATTTCAATTATTTTTAATTTATGCATTGGACTTAGACTCTGGTTTTGGCCGCATGTTTTGGCCCTGTTTATTTTTGCTTCCGCACTGCTTATTATTATTACGCGTGTTATACTCTGATTAAACTTCGGGCTTGTTTGAATGGTTTTTAAATATTTTTAAGTCAATGATGCAACTTAAGCCTTAGCATCCTTTTAAATAAGCTCGATTTAATCGGGTCTTGTTTGGAAGGGTGTGGCGGTAGTGTCCCGGCCTGGGTGACCAAATCCGGGGTGTTATAAAGTGGTATCAGAGCCCGAATTATTTATTTATTTTTTTAAAAGCTATTATTTTTCGGCCCAATATAGAGGCCCAAGATATTAAATATTATTTTAAGCTTTTTAAATACTATTTCCATGGAAAGGAAATTTATTTTAAAACCCATGGAAAAATATATCTCAAAAATTCGACAAGTCTCAAAATATTATTTTTTTTGGGGGGTGCATATGCATTAACATATGTGCTTGAAATGTGCAAGATATTGATATGTTAAAAATTTATTTTTAGATGGCCGACCCAAAGCTTTTTAACATGATGACCGATATGCTATGTTCGATGACTAGTATCATGCATGAGTTAAGACATAGCCGTGATGAGGTTAGTGCATATAAGGATCATGTAAAAGGTATCGAGAAAGAGTTGGAGAAATTGAGGAATGCTCGACAGCAGGATTTGGGCCGCATCGCTGCTCTTGAAACTCTGTTTCATGAGGAGCAACACAACAACCACATGCTTAGGGGACGTGTGTTCACTTTGGAGCATGAGATTGTTGACCTTCAAAACCGACTCAATGCACCGGAACCTGAGGAGGAAGAGGAAGAGGAGGAGGACCCGGACATGTATATTGATATTGAGGGCGTGGATGAGGAGGAACCAGAGGCAGAGGTAGTGGACCCACCGATACCTCCTGACTCCGATGGCGAGTATGAGCATGACAAGGCACTCCTCGGCTATTCTCCCGATTATCTACTAGATTGATCGCATCATATCGTTGGATTATCTATTGCTTTCCGTATTTCATATTACCTTGATTTGCCTTCCATTGTAGCTGCTTTATAATTTTTCCTAAATGATCTAGTGAAGCATTTTCCTTTTCCTTTGTTGCGTCGTCTCTTTTAGAATTCTGCGTACTTGAGATGTTAGGACTTACTAACTTGACTACTAACTTACCGTAGAATTTGATTCTTACCCTTGCGTGCTTATCTAACAGAATGCCGCCAAGGGGAAGACCGCGAAGGGAAAACCCTGCTGCTAACAACGCCAACCCTAATGTACACGCCGAAGGTGGGGCACCACTGAACCCGGACGGAGCAAATGGGCCAGTAGGTGCAAACCCACCTAACGTTGGAGGTCAGGCGGGAGCTGTACCCAATGTTGTAGACGCACGGCTGAGGACTGTAGAGCAAGTCCTCATAGCACTGGGCAACGCCGAAGTTAATAGGGCCCAAGCGGCGGTACCTCCGCCGGCAGCCCGTATTAACTATCTGGCAATGGTAAACCCATACCAACTGCCCCATTACGAGGGACAAGAGGATCCCGCAAAGCTAGAAGACTGGATGAGGACATTTGACAAGCTTTTGAACGCCGTCAGATGTCCCGAGAATGAGAAAGTGAGAGTAGCTACGTACTATTTAAGTGGGGAGGCGGATGAATGGTGGCAGAACCACCAAGGGGGACTAGCTGATGGCGAGCAAGTTTATTTTTGGGAAGAATTCAAGGAGATGATGAGAGAGAGATTTTACCCCCTTAGCACGAAGACGGCTAAGTACGAAGAGTTTATCAACCTTCGTCAGGGTACTCAAACGGTACAGGAGTACTACGCGAGATTCAAGGAACTCGTCCGTTTCGCTCCAAGATTGGTACCGACTGATGCCGATAAAGCCCAGAAATTTGAGATGGGGCTGAACCTCAGCATCAGAGAAATTCTAGTTGGCGGACAGCACACAACTCTGCAGGCTGTTTACGATCGTGCAGTGGCAATCGCACGGGTACAACAGCTGAAGCGCAAGGACCATGGGGAGTCGAGCAAGGGCTCGAATCAATTTGATAAGAGGAACCGGAACAACACCAATGGTCACAACTTTAGGAAAGGGAACGATCTGGCAAAGAATGAAGGACAGAGAAGAATTGAGAACAAAGGGTTCAACCAAGGAGGCAATGGAAATCGGAGGCCTGGGAATCAGGGTGCTTTCATACCCCGATGCCCGCAATGCAACATTCCGCATCTGGTGCGCGAATGCCCGAAACCTGGGTCTTGTTATAGGTGTGGCAGAGAAGGCCACCTGAGAAGGGATTGTAGAATTCGAGAGGAGACAATCGAGAAGAGGCTGGACTTAGTGATTCGTCCAACTGGGAATCGCCCAACTGGGCCGAATCAGCATAACAATCAAGGACAAAGGTTCCAACAAGCTCAAGGGCCACCCCAGAATCGCAACCAGCAGGGAAATCAAGGCGGAGCCGTGGGACGCTTGAACGTGATCAACCAAGCGGATTTGGCCGCTCAGGGAGAAGTGATCACTGGTACGTTTACTGCTTTAAGCGTACCCGTTAAAGTTTTGTTCGATTCAGGCGCGAGCTGTTCTTTAATATCTACAAGGATTATATCTGTCTTAGATCTACCAGCGCCTACGAACATTAACTTAGGAATTCAATTACCATCGGGCAAGGTGATATCGTGTTTGAAACGATACGATGGAACCCCGATAGTAATCAAAAACCTAGAATTCTTCGCGAATCTAATTGAGTTTGATCTTGGGGATTTCGACGTCATCTTAGGCATGGATTTTCTGACTCAATACAAAGCTGTTATTGAGTGCCAGAAGCAGAAGATTTCCTTAGCCAAGAGTCGAGGGAGGAAGGTTGTGTATTACATGCAGCCTCGAAAGAAAAACGCCAGGGTGGTGAATGCCTTGAAATTTTGCAATCTCATGCAAAAGGGGTATCATCTGTATGCATGCTATGTACATAATTTGGAAGACGAGGGAAACAAGATCGACAGGATACCAATCGTGAATGAATACCCTGATGTCTTTCCCGAAGATATACCAGGGATGCCACCTGAGCGAGAGGTTGAGTTCACGATTGATTTGGTACCTGGAACCGAACCGGTATCCAAGGCACCTTATCGCATGGCACCAGCAGAAATGAAAGAGCTGAAGGAACAACTAGAAGAGTTGTTATCAAAAGGTTATATTCGACCGAGTACGTCACCTTGGGGAGCTCCAGTCCTATTCGTTAAAAAGAAGGACGGTGGACTTCGGTTATGCATAGACTACAGAGGTCTTAATCAAGTCACGATTAAGAACAAATACCCGCTACCCAGGATCGAAGACCTTTTCGATCAACTGAGAGGAGCTTCGGTATTTTCCAAGATCGACCTGAGATTGGGATACCACCAACTGCGTATAGCCGAGAAGGATATACCGAAGACAGCGTTTCGTACGAGATATGGGCACTACGAATTCACCGTAATGTCCTTTGGTCTCACAAACGCTCCCGCAGTATTCATGAACCTCATGAATAGTGTTTTCCGAGAGTTGCTAGATTCTTGTGTCGTCGTATTCATCGATGACATTCTAGTTTTACTCAAGGGACGATAAGGAGCATACGAAACACTTGCATCAAGTACTCGGAACTCTGAGGAGAAATCAGCTATACGCAAAATTGTCGAAATGCGAGTTTTGGATGAAGGAAGTCGCATTTTTGGGGCACATAGTATCGGCTAAGGGAGTGTCGGTTGACCCGGCAAAAATATCGGCAGTGATTGAATGGCCGGCACCGACGAGTCAGACAGAAGTAAGAAGCTTTCTTGGACTAGCCGGATACTACAGAAGATTCGTGAAAGATTTCTCCAAGATTGCAAGGCCAATGACCCAACTGCTGAAGAAGGGGTTAAAGTTCGAATGGACTACAGAGTGCGAAAAGTCTTTCCATGAACTCAAGAAAAGACTTACAACAGCGCCAGTCCTGATACTTCCATCAGAAACGGAAGATTTTGAAGTGTACAGTGACGCTTCAAAAGAAGGACTCGGGTGTGTACTTATGCAAAACCAGAGGGTTATCTCCTACGCATCGCGACAGCTCAAGCCGCATGAGGAGAATTATCCGACGCACGATCTAGAATTAGCCGCGGTGGTGTTCGCTCTCAAGATTTGGCGACACTACTTATACGGACGAACGTGTCGGATGTTCACGGACCACAAGAGCCTCAAGTACATATTTACTCAAAAGGAGTTAAATATGAGGCAACGGAGATGGCTTCAGTTAATCAAAGACTACGACCTGGATATAGCCTATCACGAAGGAAAGGCAAACGTCGTGGCAGACGCATTGAGCCGAAAGGCGAAGCACACGACAAACACTCTTATTTTACCGTCAGGACTATATATGGACTTAGCAAGGTTGGAAACTGAACTAGTCCATTATGGGACTGTGGTGGAAAGGGTGAATGCCGTGACGATTGAATCTACCGTATTTGATGAGATTCTGGCAGCTCAGCCGGAAGATGAGAATCTCAAGAGGATCAAGGAGAAGATGGATGAGGGAAAAGCGGTAGGATTCACAGTCCATGATGACGGGAGTATTCGCTTTAAAGGGAGGTGGTGCGTTCCTCACAAGTGTGAGGAATTGAAGCAAAAATTGATGGAAGAAGGCCACAGTACGCCTTATTCGGTACACCCTGGTGGTGATAAGCTGTACAAAGATTTGAAGAAAATCTATTGGTGGCCGAGAATGAAGAAAGATGTTGCGGATTTTGTGGCTAAATGCATAACTTGCCAAAAGGTAAAGGCAGTACGGCAAAAGCCATTGGGATTGATGAGACCGTTGGAGGTCCCAAGTTGGAAATGGGATAGTATTTCCATGGACTTTGTCTCGGGCTTACCAAGATCTCCTCGAGGGATGAACAAAATTTGGGTAATAGTTGATCGGTTAACAAAGACTGCCATCTTTATACCAATGAAAGACAATTGGTCGATGGATCAACTAGCCAAGGCATATATCGATAATGTGGTTTGAAGGCACGGAGTGCCACATGATATTATTTCGGACCGAGACAGTAGATTTGTCTCAAATTTTTGGACAAAATTACAAGAAGCCTTGGGAACCCACATCAAGATGAGCACAGCCTTTCATCCGATGACCGACGGTCAGACGGAGCGGACAATTCAAACGCTTGAGGATATGCTTAGAGCGTGTGTACTTGAATTCAAGGGAAGTTGGGAGAACCACTTGCCGTTAATTGAATTCTCATATAACAACAGTTACCACGCTAGCATTGGCATGGCACCGTTCGAAGCTCTCTATGGACGCAAGTGTCGTAGTCCGCTATGCTGGACAAAGGATGAAAATTCTGTAGTTGTTGGACCTCAGCTCATTGAAGATATGAGTAAACAGATCCAGATTGTCCAACAAAAGATGAAGGCCGCGCAAGATCGTCAAAAGAGCTATGCCGATACGAGGCGACAAGAGTTGGAATTCCAAGTGGGAGACAAGGTCATGCTAAAGGTGTCACCCATGAAGGGGGTGATGCGATTTGGCAAATGAGGGAAGTTGAGTCCTCGTTACATTGGTCCATACGAGATTTTAGACCGTGTAGGTACCTTGGCCTACCGATTGGCTCTTCCACCAGAATTATCACGGGTGCACAACGTGTTTCATGTTTCTCAGCTGAAGAAATATGTACACGATCCAACTCACGTCTTGCAAACTGATGTGATTGAGCTGGACGATGATCTGACGTATGAGGAGTATCCGATTGAGATACTGGACGTCAAAGAAAGAGTAACAAGAAACAAGACCGTGAGAATGATAAAGGTACTATGGTCTAATCATGGTACGGAAGAAGCGACGTGGGAGTTGGAATCGGATATGAAGCAGAAGTATCCCAACCTTTTTCAACACGACTCGTGAGCAGTTATGGGGACATAACTGTAGTCCTAAGGGGGGGAGGATGTGATACCCCGCAGAGAGGCGTCGCACGCCGAGGTAAGAATTTAATTTTCAAACCTCAAATATTTTATGTGTGCGAATCATTACATGCATTACTATCAGTCCGAGTGCGACCCAACTTCGAGGACGAAGTTGATTTCTAAGGAGGGTAGACTGTAATACCCGAGAAATCGACATCAAGTTTTAAAATCCGAAGTTTAAGAATTTGATTTATTTATCGAAATCGAAATAATTCCGAGAGAGTGGAATTAAATATTTCGGATAATCGCGACTCGGGATAGATGTATCGAATTATCCCAACAATCTCGGATAATTCATATTATAATTTTTAAGAGATTAAAAATCATAATATTATTTATTAAAAAAAAATCGCAGGCTGGTGGCCGCGCGGTGGCGGCGCGGTGCGCGCCACCAGCACGCCACCCTGCTGTTATGGCGAACTCATAACGCCCTATGCGTTTCATGTCATGAATTCGGTGGTGTGATAATGGCAAAAAATGACCATTATTTTCAATCCATTTCCGTGTCTTAAACGGGCATTTGATCGCATTCCGGTCTTACATTAAGTAAGAAAGCAGTCGAATTGGACTAATTTATGCATAATTGTAAAAATAATAAGCTGGTGTGAAAAAGGTATAAATATGTAATTTTATTACATATTTATGTTAGAAAAATCCAAAAACATGAGAAAAAGAAAAAGGAATGAAAAAGATGGGAAAAAGAGAGAAAAGCCCACAAAAAGAATATTTTCGGCCCATCTGGCCCAATCCAGCAGGCCAGGAAGACCTTTGTCGCGGAAGCCCTTGGCGCGATGCAGTGTTCCGCGACAAAGGCATGTTCCGCGACCAACTGGCCCCAAATGAAGAAGAGACCAGCCAAGCCCCTGGCGCGATGACCCTTGTCGCGATGGCATGCTCCGCGACAAAGGTCCATTCCGCGACCAAAATACATTTTTAGAGACACAAGACCCAGTCGAGAAGCTTTGCCACATGCAGTGTGTTCCGCGACCAAACTTGGTGCTCCGAGACAAAGCTGTGATGTGTGTGATGTCTTGAGACACAATGGGCTCAAATCAAGGCCCATGAGCTTAGGGTTTCCCCTCTATAAATATGAGGTGTTTCCTTTGAGCTAAAGGTTGGAAGAATTTTAGAAAAACTACACCTTCTTGAAGATAAGTTGGAGAGTTCAGTAGTTTAGTTTAGTTTAGGGTAGTTTAGTTAGATTTTTCTTGTATTATTTAATTAATGCACTAGTTAGATATAGTTTACTGCACTTTGATTAGATAGCCAGTTTTATACCTTGTTTTTGTTCTAAACTTTTGTTTAAGGGTTTGTGGTACTCAAACCATGAGTATGAACAACACCGTTTAATAAAATGGGAAAACATTCTCCATTTGTGTCCCAAAATCATGAAATGGGTCTCACACCCCATGGATCTTACTGTTTTCATTTTCCTTGGGTCATTTGACCCTTGTTTTTGCATTTTAATGTCGCTGCTTGGTGACTTTTTCTTGGGATAATGTTGCATGTTTATGGATGATCAAGCTTAGATTAGGGTTTCTTAAGTTTTAAGTTTGCTTTATTTCTATTTTGTGCAAGCATGTTCTAGCTAGATTCAAATTCTGTTTTGTTATTTTGAGCTTAGTTTAGCTTTTGAATCTGAAAAGGGTGAGATCACACATAATGCATGCCACTGTTCCACTTTACTTTTCTGACATGTGTCCTGGACACACCTTTGTCGCGGAATAACTCTTGTCGCGGAACCACGTTCCGCGACAAAATGGTGCTTTGGCGACAAAGGTGCCAAAGAACATTTGTTGGCCATTATTTTAAAACCCTTGGTCGCGAAACACCCCTTGGCGCGGAACCACGTTCCGCGACAAAATCTTGATTAGCGACCAAGGACCCAAATACTTGTGATTTTATTCTGGAAGGGCTTTGTCGCGAAGCAACCTTGTCGCGGAACCACGTTCCGCGCCAAAACCTCTTGTTCCGCGACAAGAATTATGCCTTGTCCAATTTTCAACCTTTTTGTCGCTATGCCCTTGTCGCGGAACCACGTTCCGCGACAAAATTTTCGTTACTTAGCGACAAAACAAACCCTAAACTTTCAAAATTTCATTTCTCTTATTTCCCACCCCTTTGTCGCGAAATCTTTGTCGCGGAGCCATGCTCCGCGACACGAACCCTGTATCGCGACAAGGTGGCACCTTTTGCCAAGCTTTCATTCTTCATCTCACCCCATTAATTAATTGAACCTTTATATTAATATTTTGAGGTTGAAATCCAATGATCTCAACCCATGATTAAATTAATATAAAGAACTTTGTTCAATTTCCCATTAAAAGATTCTTCTACAAATGATTAAACTCTAATGATCTAAGTATATAATCTGGACTGTAATTAATTAATTAATTATGGAATGAGCGATTATTTAGACATGAAGAGTAATTGTGGATTTAATTCCATACCCTTGCATGAGAAACCAATGTCTCTCATGCAAGATGACCCAAAAATATTTTTCTTTTATTTATTTTGTCTTTTCCCGTGTTGTGTGAAACAACTAATAAGGAATATATCAGATTAATGTTGGCGGGTATTCCCACGCGGATAACTAGCTCGTGATCTGTATATTAATTATTAGATGTTATTTTGCATGGTCCGGATAGTGGTCGGTGGACGCCTTGGCGGTTCGTCCATCCGGGATTATAATAGCTGCTCAGCTGACTCCTATCCGGATACAGTTTTATTTTCTTTACTTTAATTTCGAACCTGAATCTGAAGCTGTAGTAATATTAGATGATATATGCCAATGTCATCTAATCATTATTGCAGTAATAGAACATGTGGGTTTTTATCCAAATTCACAGACAATGGAATCTGAATTGACGGCGGCAACTGTCATTTGAGTCATTCCACTGTCTAAAAATCATCCCACCTGAAATGATCAGGACCTGGATAGCAGATGTTTGCAGTCCGGATCATCCTGATTGTTTTTGTCATCTTTTTAGCCAAATAAATTCTTCTCATCTCCGGCTATTTCATCTCTGTGTTTCACATTCTGTCTAAACCCACCTTATATTTTGGGTTATTTTATTTTACACTTCTCTATAAATTTATGCATGATACTATTATGAAGATATTGTGGTCGACATTATTTTGGGATCCTTCCCTTGGACATAGAAGTCTTGATTTAAATCAGATGTTTCATAATAAATTTCCAACAAAAATTCCTTTATAAAATCCGGATCTGAGTAAGGGATAAATTCGACAGTTATGACTAATTCATAATCCGACTGGGGGTTGATTTTGGGAAATTAGAAGCAGAGTCAGCGATTAGGTCTCACCTAGACTGAAAGGGTCTGTGTTCTTATTGAGAGTCTAGTACCTGATAGGGAATGATTTTCAGATTTATTATTTTCCAAAATTGCTGGTTGTTGGAAATCTTGTATTAAATATTACACTGGGTCAGATTCCACTTGGATTCCGATAAGGTGTGACAGATAATACTAGAGGAACAACATTCATGCCTTGGTTATTTTCTAAGGTAGGGTTGAGTATTCTTTCAACTGCTATCTTCTTCTGCCAAAGCCTACTTTTGAGTCCTGGGTGAGTGCATCCGGAACGACTAATTTATTAGTTCGTTTCATTAGTTTGTATCTCATAACCACCCGATGAGAAGTGAACCTGCGAGCGGTTCACCGAGAATAGGGAATTCTTGATCCACACCCGGTCATTCTGACTGGAGGCTTTCTGTTACTACCAGGGTCAGACTTTTAAAACCTCCGAGTGATAGGATTTTAAATGCTTTCTTTACTGATTTCTTTTAATTGCTTTCTTTAGAGGTCACTCGGTTGTATTGAGAGTTGTGTAACTGCTACTAGGACTGAGAGTTAAGGGATAGTTCAGGGCTTAATTAGAATCTTTGAGCGTGACATGGGGGAATGATAACGGTACTTGACACTTCAATAAATGATTTGTCAGGTGTTGCTTGTCCACCACAGATAATTAACACACCTTAGCAATGCATTGCAAGGGTGGTTATGCGTCTGTGGTATCTTAGAATTTATTTTCTTAAGAACATGTAAACTCTTACTGTAAGCACCTGTCTGTTAAAGGGAACATGGTACAGAGAGCATGAGAATTAGCTAACTGAACGAATTACCCCAAACTAAGATCTGTGTAACAAAATGGAAGTTTAACTATGTTTCATCTGAATCTTGTCCAATCTTTATTCTTTTCTTCATGTCCCTTCTGTCATAATGTAAATCTGTTTCCTTAGATAATCTTAATTGCTTTTTTAGATTACTTTTATTGCTTTCTTAGATTAAATTTAATTCACTTTGTAGATTAATTTTATCTGCTTTATTTTAATTGCTTTCATGATCTAATTCAAATTCTGTCAAGTAGTTGTTAGTCATATCACACACCTGATTCGAGTAACCGAGTGGAAAATCTTAGTAAATGACGTGGGACCTGCTTCTATCGCACATCCTCCAGTGAACGATCCGGTCTCACTATAAATTACTGCAATTTTTGACACCGTGCGCTTTCGGGAGCACAGTTTCTTAACTACGAGCAATAAAAACATGACTACGTATAAATATATCCCTAATCACAACACCGCCATCATAAATTGGTTTCATTAAATAGAACCTAAACCAGGATCACGAATTTTCAGAAAATACTCATGTAGTGGGAATTAGTCAGAAGTTTCATGGCAGGAAATCTTATGGCAAGAATTGATGAGAAGTATCATGGCATATTTGCCGGGGATCCTCAGTGTGACAGGCTGAAGATCAACCTATCCCGGCTATGCCATGAGATTTGTCAGCATTTCATGACAGAGAGGACCACAGCGCCATTTGAAACCAAAGTACCATACTTGAGTAATAAAAAGAATAATAATCTTGATATATCCCTAAACCCTTTCCCGTGAATCATAACTCTTTTCATTTAATAAATCTAACCTGGTATAATTTTAGCAAAAGCTCGAGTTAACGAAACTTGTCAAAAGTTTCATGGCGCCGTTGCCGGGGAGGATGCAGCGTCGTTTATTAAGAGGATTACACTTCTGATTACTCCTAGATTAGCTTAGATTAGTCTAGTTTAGTGTAATATATCTAATCCAGAACAGAAAAAGTACCCTCAAGATTAATTGAACATTTAGAGTACCAAGACTCTAAATGTGAGGATGTTGAACTGAGGAGAAAACCTAACCTAATGGGTATTCATCTGTCTTGCAGGAAATTCGGAACCAACCAAAAAGAAGGAGCAGAAAAAGCAAGGAAAACCAGGTTCTTGGTTGGGAAAATTCCACAAATCTGAGAAATTATTTTCGGAATTTAAAGAAATTTAAGATCCGGAATAAATCTTGCAGATAAATGGAACTGACCCAACCTAATTTTATGCAAGTAGATTATTTTAAATAATGCCCCAATGATTTGAATTTGCTTGGACTGAATTCATTCAGGTCCAACTCAAATAAAATGGACGCAGGCCCAATATCACACTCGGGCCCAATCCGTTGAAAATTTGAAAATTCAAAAAGTCTGTCGCGGACTGACCATTTTCTCGCGGAACAACGTTCCGCGACCAAGTACAACTCCGCGACAAAATTCCTCTTATCGGCAACCCTTGTTTGTCTTTGTCGCGGAGTGATCATTTTGTCGCGATGCCCAGCATCGCGCCCATGTGCAAATTCCGCGACAAAGTTATACTCATCCCTAAACTCTGCTTGTCCTTGTCGCGGAACATTTTGTCGCGGAGCATGACTCCGCGACAGAGTTCCTATTCCGCGACACGGACACACCACTCCATTCTTTCTCGCCATTTTGTCGCGGTACACTTTGTCGCGGTGCGTGACTCCGCGACAAAGTCCCACACTCCGCGACACCTCTAATGTCACCAAGCCTGGTCGCGTAATCCTGTTCCGCGACCATGGGCTAGGGTTCCGCGACCGGCCCATTACTATTTAAACCTCCCCACCTCCCTCTTCTTCCTCACGCATTCGGACTTAGAAAATTTTCGAAAAACCTCTCGTACTCGAAACCTCTCCCGAAGTACACCACTGTGTTCTTCGCACCTTTCGAACGCCAAACCCAAGGGAAACTCTGCCCAAATTTTCGCAACCCTTATGGAGCCATCAGAACCTTCATCTTCGTCTTCTCCGAAGCAAACCGAACCTTGGTAAGCATTGCCCACCCTTTTCGTACGCGAACCACTGCCCTGTTTTTGTGATTTTGGGGATTCTTGCGTTGTTACTCTCGATAATGTGCTAATGGGCCTCCTCTTGGTCGTTTTCACTTAGTTGATTTTCAATTTTAGTGGTTCTGTGTATTGGGCATGTATGGATTTCGATTCCCTGTTTTTATCGTTAATGGCCGAGTGTGGTGTTGGGGTTTGGTACTTTGGTTGGTTGATGCAGGGGCACAGATAGAAGTGTTAGGGGTTGTAGAAATTTTAATTCCATGATGGCTGGGGTTTGGCAGTGGTAGATTCCGCCATGGCTGTGGGTTTTGAGTTTTAAGATTCTTTTGCTTTTGTTTGTTCTAGTCCATTTGCTCATGTTTTGTCTGCTTGATCTTGATTCCTCCTGGATTGTTGAAAATTCTTGAAAAAGTGAGAGTTAATGAACATAGGAATACTGCATGAGTATCAATATGCTGTTGATTTTCTTGATTATAGAGCATGAATGATCTTGTGGTTTTTGAATATGTAAGGGATGAAAATGTTTTTAATCCCATGTTTTGGCTCGAATGAAGGCATGATCCTGTGTTAGTGTTTCACTTTGCTCATGTTGCTTGCATGCCACTGTCCTCTTTGCCCCACATTAAATGCAAAGCTGTTGTGTTTGATTATTTGTATGTTGGAGGACTGAGGAAGTTGGCTCTGATCTGTTTTGGCAAGTATTTGAGAGTATGTGGCAATCTGTGTAAAGTGTATGTTTGTTTGGTTTTGGGCAGCCTGCGCCACCACCAATCCCCTTTCCATCAGATTTCACTTTTTCACTAAAAGACAAAAAAATAGTACTAGGAATTTTGGTTGACAATGTGTTTTTGTTCCCAATGGAACTAAAGAGTGTGAGTTAAGTAGCAGTATTTTGCCACCTCAACTGCTACATTTTTACAAAAATCCAAAAAATGGGACCACACACATCCCACTTTTCATTAAATAAAACCAAGTCAACCTTTTCAAAATTAAAAAATAGTGTTTGCAATTTCTTGAACGTTTTAACTGTCCAATGACAGCCCAAACAATCCGGAAATAGCGAATCCATCCCGCCATGCCCCCATTGCACACTCCATTTTCGAGCCATCCATTCCTCCATCATCTTCTCATTCCATTTTCAACAAGTGCCTCGAGCTTGTTTAATAAAATTGGAAAAACAAACTTTTGGGCCCAATGGCCCACTAAAAAAAAAAAAAAAAAAAAAATTTGGTCCAATGACCACTTCATTTTTATTTTCATTTATATTTCCCCCTTTTTTGATTGGACTCAATAATCCAATTAAGTATCTCCTTCTAGGTCCTAAGGGATAATACCTTGTTTTTGGATCTTTTAATAAACTCAAGATTAAATCACTTAAATCACATTTCGAGCTTAGCAAAGCTCAAAATGTGAGGATGTTGGTTTTCACACCTGAGTAGTCTTTGAAAACTCATAAAAAATTTTGGATGTATCTAAGCACTTTGACCTTTTTCAGGAATGCATTGGTAGTGCACTCAGGCATCGGATTGCCTGACTGCACATATGAGGCTGCTGGCAACCAGGCCTCAATTGATCGAACAGAGATTAAGGACGCAAGAGATGCCATCAAATCAGTTTATAAGGTGCCTCTGGACCACACTACGGACGAAAAATTGAAACTTTCTCCGGGATGGGACGTGCATATTCCTCCACAGGAAAGGTCGATAGTCGCTGCATCGATAGAAAGGGACTACTATCACTTCCTGAAGAAGTTTTGGATAAGGATGATGGGGTATGCCCCCCAAGACGAAAAGACAACTCCTGAAGTCCATCATGAGCGCATCCAATTGAGGTTCAGAGAGCACAGGGCTGTGTGGAATCGGCATGTGGAAAAGGGAACAAAAGATCCAAATATAGCTGACTTCGACATCATCATCCCTAACCAGATCGTAGATCCTCAAGTTCGGATGGCCTTCGAACACAAACACATGGATCTAAGTAGGGTTATCAACAGTGGGGCCATCATGATGTATGAAGCATTTCCATTTAAGTGGAACCCGTATCTGTTTGAACCAAAAGGACCAGTGGAGCAGAGGTGGATTACAGATCTAGCTCGGGCCAGGCATCGAGAGCTGACCTTCAACCTGTACAAACGCCTCAAAAATGCGGAGAAATTTGAACAAAGCCGCAACACCTCACTGTTGAACACAATGAGGAAGATGATCAAGGATGCACGCGAACAATGGGACGACCTGACTACTGTCTGGGGAAAAGGCAATCCAAGTATCACTGAGTCCTTTCTGGAAGAAGGAGTAGTACTACCTGCAGATGAGGTACTTGAAACCATCTTCACACACAGAAAGTATGGACGGTACGGGACGAACAAAGATGATGAATTTCCCCAGCACATAGCAGTACTAAGGGATCAGCTACAAGTGGATATACGCAAAGGTGGCTGGAAACCCAAAAGGAAAAATGAAAGGCAGTTCAATTTGCTATCAAAAGCTGAGGCTGGGGTGTATCTCACGTACGATTCGGCAGAAGACATGTCCTACCTGGAAGGGATTCAAAAGGATCTGGTAGGGGACATGATAGATCAGTACAGGGACTCCTACTGGGAATTGATCATGGAAATGGACAAGTTTGCACTGGAATACTGTAATAGCACTGCTAATGGAAAGAAGGTCTTGCACTATAACAACAATGTTCGGAGTAAGTTCTGCTCCAAGATCAAGAAGGACTGGGAGGACCAACTGAGGAGAATCACCCAAAGGAGTTTTATTGAGGACTATTTGCAGCGCGCCGAGAAGCAACTAGGCTACGAAGGTGAACCGAACAGGGAAGAGGATCCTGACGCTGAAATTGATGCATACTTCTCCACTCCCCCTGAGGCCAACCCACAGCCTACCCAGCCAGCAGTACAGGCTTCGGCATTACCACCAAGAGGACAGACTGAAGTACAAAAGGTTACTACGTCCGAGCCAGTGATGCAGCAAGAAGCAGTCCGGACTCCAGTACAGACAGCTCAGACTGAAATGACAACATCTGCTGTAGCACCTGCCACCACTAAGGCACCCATACAGCCCGAGAAAACCTCCACTGCTGTTGTTACATCTGAAGGTCATCAGCCAGCACCTCAACCGGGAACGAGGAGAAGGTTGATAAAGTCCGCTGATAAGGACAAGCCAGCAAGAGCGCCGGAAAGGAAAGTAGAGATCAAGGAACCGGAACCAACTGTCAGGAAAATGGTAGAGCCCACAGATCCCAAGGACAGAGGTAAAAAGCCAATGCCGCCGCCACCCCCGAAAAAGAAGCACCAGGTGATATCCGATGCTGAGCTAGCCATGAAGATGCACAATGAAGAGCTTGCATTAGCTGGTTTGCTGGATCAAGTAACAGGTGGTTCAGGAATAGAAAAATTGACTGAGGAAGAACGCCTGGAAATGGAAAAGAAAGCTGCAGAGGAAGAGCAGATCCGAAAGAATATCCAGCAGACAAAGGATGAAGAAACTGCCAGAAAGATGCAGGCTGAGCTGGAAAGCAGAAAATCTGCAGAGGTTGAGCGGGGTGATGAAGAGGACTTCGAACTGAAGATCACTGGAGAAGTGCAGGGGCGTGGTTTGAAAATCAAAGAAGAACAACCTCCTGCATGGACTGGCTCCACTGCACATGATGCTGAGACCATCCGAGGGGATATAAGGAAAAGGCTTAACGAACAGATCGAAACAAGAATCGATGCTGGAGAAAAGCCACATCAAATCAAATATCAGACAAAAGTGGGTCAAGTGATTGATCCTCTCGTGGGCACGGCCAGAATTGAAGAATTCATCACTCAAGGAGGCCCGTCGCACCAGCCTGAGCAGTCAGAAGGACCGCAAGATTCCATAGATCCAGTAGCACTGGCCAAAACCTTGGAAAAGCAGCCAGACGACCCTCTCATGACCTCTGCGCTTAAAGAAAAGGTTCAAGGAATTCTGACTGAAGCTGCAGATGGGAATGATTCGGAAGAAGAAGCTCGGCAGGAGGAGCAAGAATTCATGAACCAAATGGCGCCTATTTTCCAACGTCCAGTTGGATGAGCTGCAAGAATTAGGGAGGAGGAGGAGGTATCAACTGATGTTGATGACCGTAATTTTCATGTAACTACATCCTCTTTACCTGTAAATTGTGAACTCAATACGATGAAAAATGTAATTAAACAGGTAGAGGAGGAAGTCGGAGATGAAACAGCTCATGGAGAGCGAGAGCCAAGTCAGAGGGGAAATGAGGCTGAACCAAGGGATGACAAGCCACAGGAGGGAGACGATCAAACAGACTGGCACACGAGCGACGACGAGTCCGTCGGATCCATTCGACCAGTCGAGTTTTGGACTGAAAACACTGTAAGGCAAAGAATGGGCGTTTCAAAGGAATATGGGAAGAAAAAGCTGAGTGAAGAGCAGGTTCAGATCAAGTTCAATGGCAACAAAGAGAATGTAGAGAAGTATAAGAAGTTGCAGAAGATGATAGTGCCAGATAAAGGGTTCAGACCCGATGCGTTGTCACACCCCACTGTTGAGACTTTCTACAGGAATCAAGAGTGGGGTAACTTCATGCTGCATCACGACGAAGATGGCTTCGTGGAATTAACAAAGGAATTCTTCTGCAACATCGATGAAGCTGCCAGAACAACATGGATCCGGGGACAAGTGATTAACATTGCACCTGACTGGCTGAATCAGTTCTTCGGGACTCCAGAGATTCAAAGCGAATTCCCCCCTGGTGAGATCATGACGAAGAGAGCCAAAACAACTGAATATGCGAAGTATGCAACATTGGCTAACAGCATGACAAGCGTGACCGCCCCTGGACACACATTCAATGCAAAATGGCTGCGGATACAGTTCATGCCAACTTACGAGTTCTACATGTCCAAGATCCGACCCAACTCGCATCCGCACACCACATCTGGAAATGTGCTAATGGGATTTGCAAGAATGTGGAGCGGAGCAAAACTTAATGTAGGGAGGCATGTATTCGAGGTGATGATAACCCGGATAAAGGATAGACAGGTGTTGTGCTATCCGAATCTGATTAGGAGAATCTGCATAGCTCAGGGAGTTGATTTTAGCGCGTTTGAGGGCAACACAGTGGTGAAAGTGAACCCACCTATCAGTGTGCCAAGACTTCCCTTGTGTGAGAGTATCAAATACTCTCTCCCCCAACTGTCCGTCAGAGGAGATTCAGACGCTCAATCCTCTTTCATATCAGGTGAGCAGGCATCAAGAAAACGAAAGAGGCAGCCCAAGACAAAGAAGGGAACACAAAACACCTGTGCTGATGCAGGACCTTCGAATGTTCAAGAGGAGCCTCCCGCGGACCAAGAACGGACTGAGACTCCAATCCCACCTCCGACTCAACCTCAACCTCAGATGCCTCCTCAAAGCCAGAACGTATCTCAGTTCCCTGCTGATTCCCAAACGATTGAGATGGTGAGCAGAATGAGTCAATCTATGCTCGAGGGAATGAAATCCATGACTGATGTAATTTTGGCAAGCCAAGAGGGACAGCAGAAAAGGGCAGAAGAGGAGCGTGAAGGGCGAAGGAGGGAGAGAGAAGAGGAACGCGAAGAGCGTAGGAGAGAAAAGGAAGAGAAACGGAAGGAGAAGTTGGAGAAGGAAAGGAGAGACGAGGAATTCAGAATGATGATGCTAGAAAAAGAAGAGAAGAATCGAAAGATGGTGGAATCACTGATCCTTAGTCAAAATCAGCTCCTGCAAACCTTACTCAAGAAGATCCCTGATGAAGCTGGCTCCTCCAAGAAATCAGACGAGAGGAAAGATGGCGATCCCTGACTCCATCATTTCTGAGCTTAATTGTAAATATCATATAAGAGAATTTCAATTCATCCATGCAAGATAGATTTGATTGCAAATGAAATCTCTTGTAATTGATATAAGTACTGCTTTCAGATTGGGATTTTGCAGCCCCAACAACAATCTTTGTTTTTGTTTGGTTCTTTTATTTCTGAAAAGATATCTGACAGTCCAAGATGAATAAGTGACTGTCAGGCCAAAAATATGCTGTTGACATACTCAGTATGTCAGCAGTGCCTCTTTACTGCTTTCAATTAAATAACCAGCAAAAATATGCATAAAATTGCTCTAAATTCACATGTTGAATTTAGGCTTAGGATTAAATTTTCAAACTTTTAAATTGGGATAATATGATTGAGAACATGCATGACATGAAATCCTGAGGTTTTGAGCTATAAAAATTTAATGATGCGATCAGCTTATTGGGTAATAAATCTGCATGTTAGAGATCTCGATTGAATAAATTGTTAGAGTTAAGCTTTGATTAAATTTGAGAATATTGCATGACATGAATGAACCATTCCATGTGAGATTTGAGCCATGAGTCACTTTTACTCATTCATTTTCTTTGATGTGTGAATCATTTTGATTAAAGGAAACTAGAACTTGCAATTGGGACCGATTCAAGACCATGCCATATTCCCGAAATCGAGAATATGATCGAGGCACCTAGAAAACCCAAATTTTTGGCCTTCGTTTGAAATCCAAACCCAAAAATATTTTCCCTTTAGGATTAACCAACTTGAGCCTATAAGCCTAATTTTTCTTTGAAACCCACTATATTATTCCTAGCCTTCTAAAAAGACCAAGAAATTCAAACCCAAGTGTGCAGGAATGAATTCTATCAAAGGCATTAAGTTTGTGATCATCATGAAAACTATAAATCGGTATTCTATAAACCGATTCAAAAAAAAAAAAAAAAAAGAGAGAGTTGAATTTCATTCAACATCAATAAATTGCAAATGACAAAGCAAATTAGACATAGTCTAATGTCAATGCAATATGAAAAGAGAAAAGTAAAAGAAAGAAAGAAATAAATTGATGATCATAAAATAAAAATGCCAAGTTATGATGGAATTAAATTCTTGCCACTTCTTAGCCTAATAATTTCCTTTTCCTACCTAATGTTACAACCGTACGCCCCGTTATAACCCTCAAATAAGACCTCGTGATCTTGATTTGAAGAAATGAGCCGGTGGCGAGTTGGTCTGATTGCAAGCTTATGGGATAATTTAATTAAATTTGATTTTGAGCGTTCATGATTAAACCCCAATTGAGAGTGAGTGAATTTTTTCCGATTCTCTTATAAGTGAGGCTCTGTTTCATTAAGAGTATTCATGTCATACCTTAATTCTAATTTTTAATCTCTGCATCTTTCAAACATGATATTCATGAAGGATTGATAATAATGTTTGATTTGTAGGCCCGATATAGTGAGCAAGTATCATTTCATTAAACACTGCAATCAAGGGAATTCAATGCTTGTAATTTTTGATTGTCTTATCCCAATCCAAAAAGGACGTGATTTATGAAGCCACGAAAATGAATTGAATATGTAGAGTCCGTGTTCCTAGGAACATTGACTCTGACTGCTCGGGGACGATCAGTATTAAATGTGAGGATGTTGATAATGGCAAAAAATGACCATTATTTTCAATCCATTTCCGTGTCTTAAACGGGCATTTGATCGCATTCCGGTCTTACATTAAGTAAGAAAGCAGTCGAATTGGACTAATTTATGCATAATTGTAAAAATAATAAGCTGGTGTGAAAAAGGTATAAATATGTAATTTTATTACATATTTATGTTAGAAAAATCCAAAAACATGAGAAAAAGAAAAAGGAATGAAAAAGATGGAAAAAAGAGAGAAAAGCCCACAAAAAGAATATTTTCGGCCCATCTGGCCCAATCCAGCAGGCCAGGAAGACCTTTGTCGCGGAAGCCCTTGGCGCGATGCAGTGTTCCGCGACAAAGGCATGTTCCGCGACCAACTGGCCCCAAATGAAGAAGAGACCAGCCAAGCCCCTGGCGCGATGACCCTTGTCGCGATGGCATGCTCCGCGACAAAGGTCCATTCCGCGACCAAGATACATTTTTAGAGACACAAGACCCAGTCGAGAAGCTTTGCCACATGTAGTGTGTTCCGCGACCAAACTTGGTGCTCCGAGACAAAGCTGTGATGTGTGTGATGTCTTGAGACACAATGGGCTCAAATCAAGGCCCATGAGCTTAGGGTTTCCCCTCTATAAATATGAGGTGTTCCCTTTGAGCTAAAGGTTGGAAGAATTTTAGAAAAACTACACCTTCTTGAAGACAAGTTGGAGAGTTCAGTAGTTTAGTTTAGTTTAGGGTAGTTTAGTTAGATTTTTCTTGTATTATTTAATTCATGCACTAGTTAGATATAGTTTACTGCACTTTGATTAGATAGCCAGTTTTATACCTTGTTTTTGTTCTAAACTTTTGTTTAAGGGTTTGTGGTACTCAAACCATGAGTATGAACAACACCGTTTAATAAAATGGGAAAACATTCTCCATTTGTGTCCCAAAATCATGAAATGGGTCTCACACCCCATGGATCTTACTGTTTTCATTTTCCTTGGGTCATTTGACCCTTGTTTTTGCATTTTAATGTCGCTGCTTGGTGACTTTTTCTTGGGATAATGTTGCATGTTTATGGATGATCAAGCTTAGATTAGGGTTTCTTAAGTTTTAAGTTTGCTTTATTTCTATTTTGTGCAAGCATGTTCTAGCTAGATTCAAATTCTGTTTTGTTATTTTGAGCTTAGTTTAGCTTTTGAATCTGAAAAGGGTGAGATCACACATAATGCATGCCACTGTTCCACTTTACTTTTCTGACATGTGTCCTGGACACACCTTTGTCGCGGAATAACTCTTGTCGCGGAACCACGTTCCGCGACAAAATGGTGCTTTGGCGACAAAGGTGCCAAAGAACATTTGTTGGCCATTATTTTAAAACCCTTGGTCGCGAAACACCCCTTGGCGCGGAACCACGTTCCGCGACAAAATCTTGATTAGCGACCAAGGACCCAAATACTTGTGATTTTATTCTGGAAGGGCTTTGTCGCGAAGCAACCTTGTCGCGGAACCACGTTCCGCGCCAAAACCTCTTGTTCCGCGACAAGAATTATGCCTTGTCCAATTTTCAACCTTTTTGTCGCTATGCCCTTGTCGCGGAACCACGTTCCGCGACAAAATTTTCGTTACTTAGCGACAAAACAAACCCTAAACTTTCAAAATTTCATTTCTCTTATTTCCCACCCCTTTGTCGCGAAATCTTTGTCGCGGAGCCATGCTCCGCGACACGAACCCTGTATCGCGACAAGGTGGCACCTTTTGCCAAGCTTTCATTCTTCATCTCACCCCATTAATTAATTGAACCTTTATATTAATATTTTGAGGTTGAAATCCAATGATCTCAACCCATGATTAAATTAATATAAAGAACTTTGTTCAATTTCCCATTAAAAGATTCTTCTACAAATGATTAAACTCTAATGATCTAAGTATATAATCTGGACTGTAATTAATTAATTAATTATGGAATGAGCGATTATTTAGACATGAAGAGTAATTGTGGATTTAATTCCATACCCTTGCATGAGAAACCAATGTCTCTCATGCAAGATGACCCAAAAATATTTTTCTTTTATTTATTTTGTCTTTTCCCGTGTTGTGTGAAACAACTAATAAGGAATATATCAGATTAATGTTGGCGGGTATTCCCACACGGATAACTAGCTCGTGATCTGTATATTAATTATTAGATGTTATTTTGCATGGTCCGGATAGTGGTCGGTGGACGCCTTGGCGGTTCGTCCATCCGGGATTATAATAGCTGCTCAGCTGACTCCTATCCGGATACAGTTTTATTTTCTTTACTTTAATTTCGAACCTGAATCTGAAGCTGTAGTAATATTAGATGATATATGCCAATGTCATCTAATCATTATTGCAGTAATAGAACATGTGGGTTTTTATCCAAATTCACAGACAATGGAATCTGAGATGACGGCGGCAACTGTCATTTGAGGCATTCCACTGTCTAAAAATCATCCCACCTGAAATGATCAGGACCTGGATAGCAGATGTTTGCAGTCCGGATCATCCTGATTGTTTTTGTCATCTTTTTAGCCAAATAAATTCTTCTCATCTCCGGCTATTTCATCTCTGTGTTTCACATTCTGTCTAAACCCACCTTATATTTTGGGTTATTTTATTTTACACTTCTCTATAAATTTATGCATGATACTATTATGAAGATATTGTGGTCGACATTATTTTGGGATCCTTCCCTTGGACATAGAAGTCTTGATTTAAATCAGATGTTTCATAATAAATTTCCAACAAAAATTCCTTTATAAAATCCGGATCTGAGTAAGGGATAAATTCGACAGTTATGACTAATTCATAATCCGACTGGGGGTTGATTTTGGGAAATTAGAAGCAGAGTCAGCGATTAGGTCTCACCTAGACTGAAAGGGTCTGTGTTCTTATTGAGAGTCTAGTACCTGATAGGGAATGATTTTCAGATTTATTATTTTCCAAAATTGCTGGTTGTTGGAAATCTTGTATTAAATATTACACTGGGTCAGATTCCACTTGGATTCCGATAAGGTGTGACAGATAATACTAGAGGAACAACATTCAGGCCTTGGTTATTTTCTAAGGTAGGGTTGAGTATTCTTTCAACTGCTATCTTCTTCTGCCAAAGCCTACTTTTGAGTCCTGGGTGAGTGCATCCGGAACGACTAATTTATTAGTTCGTTTCATTAGTTTGTATCTCATAACCACCCGATGAGAAGTGAACACTGCGAGCGGTTCACCGAGAATAGGGAATTCTTGATCCACACCCGGTCATTCTGACTGGAGGCTTTCTGTTACTACCAGGGTCAGACTTTTAAAACCTCCGAGTGATAGGATTTTAAATGCTTTCTTTACTGCTTTCTTTTAATTGCTTTCTTTAGAGGTCACTCGGTTGTATTGAGAGTTGTGTAACTGCTACTAGGACTGAGAGTTAAGGGATAGTTCAGGGCTTAATTAGAATCTTTGAGCGTGACATGGGGGAATGATAACGGTACTTGACACTTCAATAAATGATTTGTCAGGTGTTGCTTGTCCACCACAGATAATTAACACACCTTAGCAATGCATTGCAAGGGTGGTTATGCGTCTGTGGTATCTTAGAATTTATTTTCTTAAGAACATGTAAACTCTTACTGTAAGTACCTGTCTGTTAAAGGGAACATGGTACAGAGAGCATGAGAATTAGCTAACTGAACGAATTACCCCAAACTAAGATCTGTGTAACAAAATGGAAGTTTAACTATGTTTCATCTGAATCTTGTCCAATCTTTATTCTTTTCTTCCTGTCCCTTCTGTCATAATGTAAATCTTTTTCCTTAGATAATCTTAATTGCTTTTTTAGATTACTTTTATTGCTTTCTTAGATTAAATTTAATTCACTTTGTAGATTAATTTTATCTGCTTTATTTTAATTGCTTTCATGATCTAATTCAAATTCTGTCAAGTAGTTGTTAGTCATATCACACACCTGATTCGAGTAACCGAGTGGAAAATCTTAGTAAATGACGTGGGACCTGCTTCTATCGCACATCCTCCAATGAACGATCCGGTCTCACTATAAATTACTGCAATTTTTGACACCGTGCGCTTTCGGGAGCACAGTTTCTTAACTACGAGCAATAAAAACATGACTACGTATAAATATATCCCTAATCACAACACCGCCATCATAAATTGGTTTCATTAAATAGAACCTAAACCAGGATCACGAATTTTCAGAAAATACTCATGTAGTGGGAATTAGTCAGAAGTTTCATGGCAGGAAATCTTATGGCAAGAATTGATGAGAAGTATCATGGCATATTTGCCGGGGATCCTTAGTGTGACAGGCTGAAGATCAACCTATCCCGGCTATGCCATGAGATTTGTCAGCATTTCATGACAGAGAGGACCACAGCGCCATTTGAAACCAAAGTACCATACTTGAGTAATAAAAAGAATAATAATCTTGATATATCCCTAAACCCTTTCCCGTGAATCATAACTCTTTTCATTTAATAAATCTAACCTGGTATAATTTTAGCAAAAGCTCGAGTTAACGAAACTTGTCAAAAGTTTCATGGTGGACGATTCGTAACGACTCCAAATTGATTTCCAGACGTTGGAGGGTGTGTGAGGATGATTTTGGATAGATTTTGGGGTGTGTTAACCCTCCACAAACCTTGATTAAGGTGACTTACAAGCTTGATGAGGCATTAGTTGGACCATGGTTGAGCAATGTGGAGTAGTGGGGGTATGGGAGCTTTAACTTCGGGAGTTATCAGTCATCAAGTACTCACCACTCACCTAGGGTCTTAATGCCATCATTGGATGCCAATCATTTCAGATTCCCACTTCTATTTAACCTCACAACCCCTCTCCATTTCATTTGTTTGAAAAATCTGAGATCATTGGAGTGTTTGTGAGAGTTGAGAGTTGTTCATAGGAATTGCAGAGGTTTCTTTCGAAGTTGGCACTTCCACTCTATAATTACTTGGGTAAGTGAGGATTTCATTCATTTTCCTTAGTCCTAAACTCGGAATACAGGCCTCTAAGATAAGAATTTCTCCAACCGTTCGAATATAGGATCCATCGTAGGAGGAGGGGACTGTTGAGGCCGATCCGGACGATCGAGGGAGTTCTACCAAGAGAAATTTCGATCCTAAACTCATCCCAAGTAAGTTAGTATTGTGCACGTCGATTTTTAGGAGTTTTGGTTGAGTATAACTCGAGATATAGGTTTATCTTTTCATTTGACAAAATCTGTCAAATAGGGTTTCCTATGACCAATTTTATTGTTCTGTGAATTCGACCATGATCCGTACATTTTTAGGAGAAACTTCCAAAATAAAACTTGTTCCTAATGTCCTAAAGATGCTCTCTGTAAAGTTTTATAATTTTTGGACATATTTTGGTCACCCAAATTCGATCTGGTATTTTCTGCGTATAAGTTGACAGATTTAATGTATGTATGTAGTCAGTTTTGTTGTTCGATTCACTCTTGCCTATGATCGTTTTTAGTGCTTGATGTCTTCATGAAACTTGTTCTAATATGTGTCTAGAACATCCCTGTAAAATTTCATGATTTTTGGTGCAAGTATGAAATTGTTATGAATTTTTGAACTCACTGTGGTCGAATTTACTGAAGCAAGAGAAATTGTAATTCAATAGCTTTCTGAGATGGATTAAAATGACCAGTTTAGAGTCCGAATTTTGAGATGGCTATTTCTATGAAAAATGCTTATTTTGATGATTCCTAGCCACTGTAATTTTTCCAGAATTTTTAAATTTTGTTTACTGCATTTTTAAAGGCGATTTCAGAAACTGCTACAATGTCACTTTTGGTCGGTTAATGATATTTTGAATATTCGATGAATTAAGAGTCGATTGTTACTCGGTTTTCGGATATATATGAAATCTGGATATGTGGTGAATATTATGGAATGATAAAAATGTGAATTTTAAACTTTGGGAGTTTTGATCGAGTGGGATGCCATGTGTTAGAGGGTAAGTGCACTTGGCGTGAGCTCGTTGGGCCGCCCCCTCTTTTGTAGCCAAAACGGCATTGATTATTGTGATGTGTGAGTCTATACTCCTAGATGTATCCGTATGGGTTATCTAGGGCTCCGGAGTGTGTCTGTATAGGGTCCGCTGCATGCACTTACCTCGTGGGTACGAGTCCCAGAGGTTGATCCCAAGGGTTCGTCCCTAGGATATGTTTGAGTCCTTGTGGGTATAAAGTCCCAAAGGTTGGTCCTGTGGGTTCGTCCCTAGGATATGCTAATGGGGTGTCCTCGATCATAACTAACATTGGTAAAATATTCGTGGAATATGTGTAAGAGATTTTAAATTAATTTATTTATTCGTCTTTTTAAATAAATATATTATTTTGTATACTCTCCTAAAAACTTTTAAAATTCGTTGTGCTTTATATTAACTTATGCAGTACTTTTGTACTGATAAATTGTTGTTTTATTTTCTTTTCAGATTTCGCAGAGTAAGCATCGCATGAAGGGATGGGATTTCCATTTTAAAAAGAAGACTTGTCGCATTTCAATTATTTTTAATTTATGCATTGGACTTAGACTCTGGTTTTGGCCGCATGTTTTGGCCCTGTTTATTTTTGCTTCCGCACTGCTTATTATTATTACGCGTGTTATACTCTGATTAAACTTCGGGCTTGTTTGAATGGTTTTTAAATATTTTTAAGTCAATGATGCAACTTAAGCCTTAGCATCCTTTTAAATAAGCTCGATTTAATCGGGTCTTGTTTGGAAGGGTGTGGCGGTAGCGTCCCGGCCTGGGTGACCAAATCCGGGGTGTTACAGATGCCTACATATGCGGTGACCTTAGTGTATGCGAAGTCTTGCCTTAGTTAA
This sequence comes from Hygrophila difformis, assembly GCA_030278955.1. Classification (NCBI taxonomy): domain Eukaryota; kingdom Viridiplantae; phylum Streptophyta; class Magnoliopsida; order Lamiales; family Acanthaceae; genus Hygrophila; species Hygrophila difformis. The sequence continues at coordinate 20,741,179 of JAOANR010000009.1, forward strand.
ATAAGGTTTTGCCTTAGACTATAAAGAGCCCGATTTAAGCGTTGATACGATAATCGTGCGAATGACTGGAACTAAGAATTTCTCTAATTGTATATGTCTTAAAGATGAGACGTGGGTGTCATGGAATGGCACCAAAGAAATTTAAACTCACAACGAGTTCTATAAAACATGTGAATTTCCATTAAATCCTTATGCCAATTTGGCAAAGGACGTTAAATAATTACCAAAGAATATTCTTGAGGTGACAATTGATCTCAGTCATGCGATTAAAGGATAACCAAAGACACTTATGATATTCCTGTACCTCCAAGGACTTGGAACCCAATCCTTGCTAAGATAAGCTGCTACCTAAGCCATGATTGAGTAGTTGGAATTACTTCGTGTCTGACTCAATATGATTCTCAAGTATGTAAGTAAATTTTCCTTTAAAATAAAACAGGAGCCTATCACCCGAGGATTTTATTTTCCTCCCATTTTTAAAGTAAAACTACGGATTGTCGAGGAAAACATTCGTAATCAAGGAAGAAGAATTAGAACACCCACTAAATTTTAGATTTCCTAATTATGGGAGACAATCCTTAGCTGCGAATTATCATTATTATATAATTAGGTGGTAACCCACCAAGCGAGAAAATCGTGAAATCCTATCGTTAAAATCATTAGTCTTGATAAATGAAATACATAACAAGGAAGTAAAGTAAGATGGATACTTACTATAAATTTCATACGCCGAATATTTGAACCTAATCTGGTATTATATAACGCTATACACTTCTTTTTCAAAGCCTTATCTAAATTGGACATGTCCTTGGTTGGATAACCATAAGAGATATTTACTTAACGTTTGGAGATTCCAAGTGATGGAAACTTGGAGGTAATTGGAAGATTCCTATATGCACACATTAAGAGGATTAGTGTTTAACACTAGACGATAATATGTTTGGTTAAAATAAGATGAGTTGGAATTCCAAAGGATTTAGAATTTATCTATCTTATGTTGAACTCGATGAGTTCACCATAATATTTTTAAGTTAAGGACGCTCAAAGTATAATAAATAATTGTGGACCAAGTACCAAGAAAGAATTACCAAGTATTTTAACATGGATAAACAATTTTCGGTGAGCAACATTTTACCAAGAAGGAGAAGACGAGACCTATATGGATTAAGATGTACTTAAGAGGACTCTATCAATTTTAATCAAGTCAAAGGAAATCCAACATGGAAATGATAACCACCAATGTTCTGTTTAAGATTTCCCCTTCGAAAAGCTTCATTTGACCTATAACCAAATGATTAGGTTTCCTGCCCACATCTAAGAAGCATGGAAACTTCAAGGACAATAAATTATTACACCGGGTAAAATGTTTATTTACCAAATTTGATAGATGACCCTTAAACTAAATAACAACACTATCATTTGTTAAGACATGACTTAATCTACCCATACGGGTTAAGCAACCATTTTTCATTTAACAAGAACACCTAATTCAAATGGACATACCCTTGGACGAGTAACTTAGAAAGAGACATGGGTAATTTCTAGGTAATATAGGAGCATGATAATAATTGAAAAATTCTCGTAGGTAACCGACTAAAGGACATGCGTAATATGAATAACAAGTTGAGTGGGATATCCTAAGGACTAAAGAAAATTCATTAGATCGAGCTTGAAGAATTCACCGCAGTATTTTTGGATTTGAGAACACCCCAGGCATAATAAATAATTGTTGGACCAAACATAAAACAAGATTGACAAAGTGTTTCGTCGCGAATAAATAGATTTTTCCTAAGAGCGGCATCGTGCCAACAAGAAAAGTAGGATTTATTAAGGATTGAGAGTACGCCCGAAAGATTAACTTAAGCCATTAAATTCTATTCATTTAGGTTTAAGGACTTGGAGCCCAATCCTCGATTAAGAGAATATGCTAAGCGAGGCACGATGGTATCGTTAGAAATTATTTTCCCAAATATGCGATGTAAAAGGATTCTCCTTCACGAATAATAATCATAATAATAATAATAATAATAATAATAATAATAATAATAATAATAATAATAATAATAATAATAATAATAATGATAATAATGGTAATAATAATAATAATTACAACAACAACAATAAAAATAAAATAAATATATATATATATATACAAGAGCCTATAATACGATGGATAAGAACTGTGGATTGCCAAGGACGAGTTATAACCGATGACGAAAGATTGCACACCCTATAAAATATAAGATTCATAATTACCAAAATATGGTGGATAATTCTTAGTAAAAAATGTAATTTATCAAGGTGATGACCCACCAAGCAAGGAAATTCTTCGTTAAAATTATTGTCATTCGAAGATAATGAATATCTATTAAAGATGAGTTATTAAAAGGGAGAACTAGCAAGAAGACATGGTAAGGAGGATATTTATTATAAAATTTTATAGGCCAAGCATTTAAACCTAAACCACTTTCGTGTAAACCTTGGTCGGGTATGCATAGAGGATAACTAACTAGCATTTGGAAATTTCAAAGTGATGGTAACTTGGAAATAATTAAAAGATTCTCAGGGGTACGACTAACGACGATTAGTACTTAACTTTATACATAATTATGTCCGGATTAAGGATGAACGGAGCTGGATTTTTCCAAGTGATTTAAATTTTATCTACTTAGGGTTGAACAGGAGGAACTCACCAGACTAAGTTTAAGATCGAAGAACACTCCAAGTATAATGAATAATTAATGGATCAAATACCAAACAAGAGTGACCACATAGTTCAAAAATAAATTTTCCTAATAGCGACACCTTACGAACAAGAATAGTGGGACTTATTAAGGATTGATGATGTACTCCAAGAAAACCCATCAATTCAACTAAGTTATTGGAAGCCTTAATAAAATAACGTAACCAATGAATTTTTGTCCAAAATTTATCCCGACTACCTTTTGAGAAATAGTAAGATGCAAGGAATTAAGGAACGAGTAAATAAGATAGACCATTTTTATCTTCCTAGGAAAGAAGTGAAATAAGGAGCCACTAGCGTACCCCGGTAGAGGAAGCGTCGAAAGAAAAATGAACCAACCTATGTTTAACCAACATATAAAATCATTTAGAAATATCAAACGAAATTAAATTGGACGATTCTTGTAACAAGAAATATATTCAAAAGGGATTAAGCGGGTATCAAGGATAAATTACCGAGGCTAATTGAAAGAAATTATAATTAATAAATAATACCACGGAAGGTTTTCTATAAGATATAATTTTGGTAAATATAAATCTAATCGTGAATTACTTTTAGGATTTGCCGAGAGGCTTCGAGGGCGAAGCCTTATTTTAAGGAGGGTAGACTATAACACCTCGTAAAAATTTTAAATAGAAATTTAAATTTTAATAAATAAATATTCAAAATTTCTCATAAATAAAATTTTTAGGACATGAAAGAAAAAGATATTTATTTTTAAAGTGCGAATTTATTTAAGTCAATCTTAGCTGAGAATTAATTTAAGGAATCAAAAACTTTTAAGTATCAGACTATTAAATTAGCGCATAAGTATTAATCCATAAATTATCAAGACTTTAATTAAGCCCCCCAGTTTATGTACACGAGTTAGATTAAACATTGCCAAAGGCAAATTAAGTTAAACCAAATTATCCAACGAGGATACCGGATAGAAGTATAATTTAGTGGCCAAAATAGACGAGTTTATGAACTATTAGATTCTAAATAAAAATAATATTGGACATGAATTGAGTGATGAAATAGATAACCATGCGCGGAAACTTAACCAATTAAATTATGGAACTTGAGGACAAACAAATTTTTAATTAGCAAAACATTTAATTAATATTTTCCAAGACCTCGACCAATTTGCCTAAGGAAACTAATTACTAAGTGAGTTAAACCCGTTGAATGGTTTATAAGTAATTGGATTAAATATTAATACACTTGATTATTGTGACAAGGAAAATCCACTACTAGGTAATTTAAATCCATAAATCCACTAAACTATATTAGGATAGTAAGATTAAATATTGAATTAAGATATTATTAATTAAGTTCTTGACGAATAAGAAGTTAAGTCCTAAAATCGCGTAATGGACAAACGACATGAATTTTTAAGTTAATGTTTCATTAAATAATTTCGGACTCAGATTATATTAAGATTAAATTAAAGATGTCTAGCCAATTGAGTATTGGAGTAAATAGTATTAAACATGGATTGAATTATAGGATCAAGACCGTATAACTTAAATTTACAAGACTTAAAAATAGAATTGAGGAATTCCTATGGATTGTGGGATTCTAAAAACAGATAATCCAAATATGAAATGTTAATACTTGGGGTTTGGATTATTTTAAGATGTCTAAATCTAACAAATTAAATTATAAGTGTAAAATCATTAGAGGTTATTAAGTCCACCAATTAGACTAATTAAGTCCATAAATTTGTTTAAGGACATTGGGTTGAATATTAAATGCAAATTAAAATTTAATCAAATTCGCACAATTTAACTAAAAATAATTAACTCTCTTAATTATCGGAATTGTCCGACATTTAAATAGCGGTTGCCCCGAATTCAGAAAATTTAGAGTTTTGGACTATTTGGCTAACGGTGCCAATTACTAAATAATTTAAACCAATTAAATCTATTATGTTAAGAGATAAGTGTTATAAAATTATTAAGTCTATAATTGAAACTAATTAGTTGATTAAGTCCATAATTTGGGGTAATATTGGGCCAATTAATTAAGGTGATTTAGAGTTAAATTAAAATGCTTGCAATTAAATCACAATACCTAATCCATTGTCCGACTTTTAAGTGGTGATGGTCTCGAATTGGAAGATGTGGAGACTTGGATTACTCGACTAATGGTATCAAATTATTAAGTCTATAGTCTAGTTTAAATAATTAATTAAGTCCAATAAATCCATTAAATTAAATATAAGTGTTACATCATTGGGATTAGATAAGTCAATAATTTTGATGAATTAAATCAATTGAGTCCATTAAGTGAATGGATTGGAGTATTGGAATTGGGCCACTTAATTAAAACAACTCTAGTACCAATGACCCAATACCATTGACTTAGGCCCATCTGGAGCAAGCCCAACCTAATCAAACCCTAACCCTAACCCTAGGTTGCAGCCACCGCCGCCGCCTCTCCGGCGCCGCCACCACCGCCGGCGGCCCACCTCCGACCACCACGGATCCGCCGCCTCTCACCCCCAAAACCCCAAAAATCGACACCAAACCACCACCACCATTCCACAGCCGCCTCTACCACCTCCCATATCTCCATTTCCACCACCAAAGTCGCCCTTCGTCCTTCATCTCCGCCGCCTCCCATTCTCTCGATTTCCGCCTCCCTCATCTCTTCCCGTCACCACCACCATTCACATTTTTTCTCCAATCCTCCAACAAAAAAAAAACCAACACCAAATCAAAAAGAAAACCAAAACCACAAAAAGAAGAATAAAATAGAAGGAAGAGGGCCGACTGCCGCCTGTCGCCGGCCACCGTCCGCCACCTCCGCCTCTCTCCCATTTCGCCATTTCCGACCTCTCCATCGTCCACCACCACCGCGGCCTGTCACCACCACCACCACCATTTAAGTAACCAAGTGCAAAGAAAATAAAGAAAAGAAGGGGGATGGAGCCGAGACAGAGAGAGCTCCGAGAAGGAGGGAGAGATCCGCGAGGAGGAGGAGGAACCCGCCGCCGAGCTCCCCGCCGCTCGCCGCCGCTGCTTCCGGGATCCGCCGCCGCCGCCGCCGCTCCCGCGTGCTCCGCCGTCGCCACAGTTCGGGCGACCTCCACCGCCGAGACAGAGAGAGATCCGGATGAGAGGAAAAAGAAGGAAGGGGGGAGGAGCTTTACATAATGGGTCTCATGGAATCTCCCTTGGAGAACTGGGAATTGAGTGAGGAAGTGGAAAAAGGGGGACTGATGAAATGGAAAGGCAGAGGGGACGAGAGGGAGCAGTTTTTGGGGAAGGATTTGATAGGTTTAGAGGCCTGTTGGGTAAGAAGGAGGAAGAAGCAGTGAAATGGCTTTAACCGGGTAAAGAGGAGCTGTGATCCCCTCTATAAAACTCACCTTGCACCCCGGCCTTTCTGCTCAGTTTTCTTTTCCTTCAACTGCTTTACTTCCTCTCTGTGTTGCTCTTATTGTTCGTCCTTGGAACCCCAGATTTCTCTTGTTTCTGTTTCTTTTTCTCCTGTTTTCCTTCATCGCGGTGATTGTGTTGCTGTTTCGTAGTTCCACCGGTAGATTATTAACAAATCAGTCTAGTAGCAATATTCCGGTAAGATTTATTTAAGTTTGGGTATTTTAGTTATTATTTTAGCTATCATTTTAGTTATTATTTTAGCTATCATTTTAGTTATTATTATTATTTTAGTTAAAGAGCCATTATAGCGTGTAAATTAATATTAGAGAATTTTTCTTAGTCACGTAGCTGTAAAGGACTATCTGCTCGTAGCCCGTGCGTGTGTCATCCCCATTCCATCTTCGGTGACTGTAAGTAGATTTTTACTCTTTGGAGTAAAAGCCAAATTTATTTAGCTTAAGCATGAATTTTAAATACCGTTTACTTACTTTTAAATTTATGCTTATAGCTCCCTACTGCTTTTGGATTATTGGTATGCCATTTTACTGTGCTTTATACTGTTCGCAACTATTCTCAAATCCTACGGATTTTTGAGCTCATTGTTACGGGGGCTGGGTCTGGGTATGGGCTGGCTGCCCAACTCCTACGTTGTTGTGCACGTAATCGCCACACGGGGACTCTTGGGGCTATCCAGGCGGTTCCATATCTGATTCCAGTGCTGGGTTTCGAGGAAATTTCTTACCTCCCCCACACCCTTGCGTGTATGTGCAGTTTGAGCCCGTTGGGGAACCTGCACATCACAGTGGCTGGGATTTTACATCTCGGTAACGCATATTGCTGTATTAACTATTCCCGGGTTAGATTAATATTGACTTTATGTACAAATTATTCTCGTTTTTAGCATACTATTACCATAACTGTTGTCTTTAAATTATTTCTGCTACCCTACCTCCTCCGGGAGTAAACTTCTACTTACTCAGCGATTGTTTTCGCTGACTCTACACTTGTCACCATTTCCTTTCAGGTTTCAGAACTGCAAGGTTCGTTAGAGCATATTTTGCACGGACACGGTACGGGGTAACATTTATAAGTATGAATACTTTTAAAATCCCCTTTGGTGATAGAACTTATTTCTTGGCATAGATAAATTTTTATAAGGCAAAGATAATTTTTATGAAGCCTTGGAAATTTTGTATCGAGCATAAATAAATATTTGGGTTTTATCCCGTTTATGCAAACATAGTGCCCTACTATTTTTGAATAATGCATTTTGCGTTTAACAATATTATTTTTGAAATGAGAGTTTGACAACCCCTTTATATAATATTTTTGACATGCGAGGTACAACCTCTTTTAAAATAAACTTCCATGGATTTATTCCATTTCTATCGTGAGCTCATTTGAGGAATGCGTTCCTCCGTTTGGTTACGCTATACCAAACATTTTTATTAAGCTTATTTTATACTTTTCACAGTATTATAAGCTTCTTTGCGAATTATATGCTAGCTTGTCTGGAACGTGGTTAGCATATACATTCAGCTGCAATATTTATTATAGCCTTAGCGTATTTCGGGCAATCCGAAATGCGTGGCGGTAGCACCACACCCATTGTTCCCGCTCTTTTCTTCCGCTGCATCTTTTGGGAAAATGGGGGTGTTACACCAATCATCAGAACGTGCTCTATGCATCCTGCAAGCCCAGTCGACCTATGTCTCCGTGCTGCTTTTAACTTTACTTTTCTCGCTGCTCGTATCCACGCTATTTGTAGTCCTGGGAAACTTGACCTTGGATTTAAAGACAGGTTTGGAGGTGCCTGATTGCTGAGACCGGATAATCTTGGTCTGGAAAATGAAGGCTTTAGTAAATACCGCCTGAGTAATTGGGCATGCGCATGACAGAAAGTCACGAGCCTCATCTGCGTGCTCACCCGTGCGGTAGAAGGGGCGCAGAGTAGGTTTAGATTCCTGGCGATCGAATTCATACGCCTCATCATCAGAAGCCGGTGTAGCGGAGCTCTCCACACCCTAGGTGAACATGGCAATATGACGTATAAATATAAATCAACATGCGAACAAGTAAACTTGGCAGAAAATGAAAGCAAATATTATCTAACCTGGGAAGCCATGGCGCGAGAAGCAGCGAAGCCAGACAGGCGAATGGTGGTTCGACCAGGCTGAGTGGCGGCTGAAGCATAAGCAGCGGCCTTCAGTTGAAGCACGGCGTCTGGCAGCTGATTTGTGGCGACTGGCACCCCCTTGGTGGCGGCTGAGTTGGCGAGTGAAGCCCGAGGCTATGAAGTGGCTGCTGGCATAGTTGAGTCAGCCAAATCCTATGTCATCAAAGGAAAATAAGATACAAAGTGTGGTTGAAGAGACGCCAATCAACGAACCAAGCAGAATTAACAAGCAAGGCCAAGGATAAAATCAAACCTGGAAAGCCGTGGTGCGAGATGACAAGGCAGCAAAGCCAGATAAGCCCGTGGCCACTGAAGGCTGCAAAGTGGCGGCCGAGTGTTGCAGTGTGGCGGCTGGAACACCTTTGAGGGCAGCTGAGTGAGCTTCATCATCTGAAGCTAGGATAGGTGGCCTCCCTATATCCTACATCATTAACAAAATATGATAATAAGGGAGTGAAGGGACACAAATTAATATGCAAACACGTAAACGGGCAAGCTAAAGAACTCAAAAGCGAAACAAACATGAGTGGCAGCCTGAGCAAGAGAGGAGGCGACCGGGACGAATCCAGTGGCGGCTGGGCGTTGATCAGTGGCGGCGGGAGTTTGGTCCATGGCGGCTGAACCTTTAGACGAAGTAGTGGCGGTCAGGAGCTTGAGCATGGGGCCAGGGAGCTCTGAGTGGTGGCTGGCGATGTCGAGGTGGCGGCTGGTGGCATTCGAAACAGTGGCGGCCCGGAACTTCTTCGGTGGCGGCTGAGAGAGGTTCAGCGGCGGCTGGGACTTCAATGCTCACAGCCAAGGGCGATGATGCTGAGAAGGTCACGAGTGGCGGCCGGAGACCCCCTCAATGGCGGCTGGTGGCTTCGCGGTGGAAGCCTGGACTTGAAGTTGGCGGAACATGATCACGACGGCTTGGGCACACGCAGATAGCGGCCAGGAGGGTGTGAATGGCGGCCTGGCGTGCTCAAACGACGGCCAGGGAGGTCTTGACGGCGGCTGGTGACGCTGCACTGGCAGAAGGGTTGATTCCAGCGGCTGGCTGCAGGCGTTCAAATGATGTCCGGCATTTAGCGATATTCGGCTATGTGTGTTCGTCGATGGTAGAGGGAAAAGGAGAAGAGAATTAAAACAAAATGAGCGAATTTTTGTCCTCTTGTGACTTTGGTGTCTTTTTATAAAGATGTAATGGGTCAGGCGTAGGTCAAACGCGCAAATCTGTCTTTAAAAACCCTAATCAGATAAATTGCACGATGGGGGCATCTGTTAGCCCAATAAGTATTCGGCCCACAAGTGGAGGCCCATTACGCAGCAACCCAAGTGGTGAGTCCGGTCCACATTATGATTGGCGTCAGGCAGTTCGTTGAAGCTGCAGTGAAGGACGGTTACAGGCAAATGATCATGGCGTGAAGGGCATGTGGCAACTTCGCTACAAAAACTTGGAGACGACTCATTTTGAAGGACACCTTCAACTCCACAGAGAAAAACCGCATTTACTTTTCCTTCAGTTTTCTGCAATTGTTTTTCTGCAACTTTCCTTTTCGTTTCTTCCATTCTGCAAGTTTATTTTCTTTACCGCTTTCATTATTTTCCATAGTTTTCTTTATGCAATCTTGTAACCTTCAATATTCTCATCAATCCAATAGAGGTTTCACTCCTCAAAATTTCTACGGTCAACAACAAGACAAACAAATCTTTAACTGTAAATGAGAGATCCTGTATATATATTTTACGACAATATCATTAATGCATGTATGTAATGAAAGATGATGACATTGAAAATTCAACAAAATTGAAAATAGTCTGTGAGGCAATCAATTGTGTTAGGTATGGCTATGCTTGTTAAATTATCAATCTTTTGACATATACTACTATGTCGTAGCTAAATTAATTTATTAAATTATCAAAGCCAAAATGGGACAGACACAGATAGATTCAAATTAAATCTCCTGATTGGACTTGTCTTTACAGAAATTCTAGTATTATTATTTCATGGGCGAATCTTTCTGCGGCATTCTAATCAAAAGATGCTGTTCAAGACATACTATAAAAGTATAATTAAAATCATAATCTATCAAGTACCGTATATCAAATGTAAGAGTAGTTTTTTGAGTCTTTGACCATCTCTCTCTGCAGATAAGATCTCTTCCCAATTGATAAATAAAATGAGTAAATAAAAGATTTTCTTGTTAGGAAACACTCGAAAATTTTCTTCCCAAAGTACAACACTCGAAGATCTTACAATATCTTGACTTTTCTATCTTTGTAATTTTCAAATGTTTGTTGGAGATTCGAATTTTTGAAATAGCCTAAGCCCATTCCAAAAATGACCATTTTTTTTCTTCTAATTAACATTCAAGTATCATATCAAGTCAATCATATTATTCTCTAATCACTCCGTCCAAGTTATTGTGCTTTATTTAACTTGTGATATGTTACAGATTCATTGAATGTGGATGACTTAGTCGTGAAGTATAAAGATGACGAAGAGAAGTTGTATTTGACTTCCTATTTGGCTAATCCTATCTTGTTGATAAGGAAGTAAATTTGTACTTGTCTACCTAAATCCTATCCTTTATAGACGGTTTGTAACCTCTATAAATAGGTACATTACTGAATCAATGAAATCATATTCAAATCTCTCTATTCACTCTTCAGTTTCAAAATCTCTCTCTCGTCTCACTTTCATTATAGTTCTTCATTATTATTACGTTTCTTCGTTATTACTACCTTTATACGCTAATAGGCTATAGTTGTTATACTATCACAATACGTTATCAGCACGACCGCTTGGAGTTTTCCATCCCTACCGAAGTTCTGTCCGAGTGCTGTTGGATTTTTCCATTCCTACCAGAGTTCCGTTCGAGTTTTTCCTGAAAACCCAATTCATACCGGGGTGCTGACGAAATTTTCTAAAACCACAAGAAAATCCTGTTAAGTATACTGCTACTATTTTCAATACAAATATGACTAATCTGACAAAACAGGAATTCATGCCACTGGAGAGGTCCGGGAATAACTACTTATCCTGGAGAATGGATGTCGAAATCCATCTGGAGTCTATGGGTCTTGAAATGACTATATTGAAAGAGAATACGGCCACAGGCCAAGACCGTGCCAAAGCTATGATTTTTCTCCGACATCATCTTGATGAAGGATTGAAATTAGAGTATTTGACGGTAAAAGATCCACAGGATCTATGGGAGAATTTAAAGAAAAGATATGATCATTTGATATTGATCAATCTCCCAAGTGCCCGACATGAATGGCACCAGTTAAGGCTGCAGGACTATAAGTCCATAATTGATTTTAATTCAGCCATGTTCAGAATTACAGCACAACTGAAATTATGTGGCGAAAAAATAACAGAAAATGATATGCTAGAGAAGACATTCTCTACTTTTCATGCCACAAATTTACTGTTACAGCAGCAGTACAGAGAAAAGGGATTCACAGAATACTCTGAACTGATTACTTGTTTACTGCTGGCTGAGAAAAATAATGAGTTATTGATGAAAAATCATGAGTCCAGACCGACAGGAAGTGCTGCATATCCTGAGATGAATTTCACAGAATCATCTCATCGTGGTCGTGGCCGTGTGGGGCCTCGTGGGCGTGGCCGACGACATAGTCGTGGTCGTGGTCGTGGAAATGGGCGTGAAAGAAATAATGTCTATATAAGACCAGAACCATATCCACGTAACCAGAATTCTGAAAGAAAACCATACAATAGCAATCAAAGCAGTGCCTCAAAAGATTATAATGATAAAGGCAAAGCAAAAGTTGAAGAAAAATGCCACCGTTGTGGTATGGAGGGTCACTGGTCCCAAATATGCCGCACAGCAGGTCATTGGGTAAAGTTGTACCAGGACTCGTTGAAAGGAAAGAACAAGCAGGTTGAAACAAACTTTGCTGAACAAAATCCTGAGGATATTGCCACTACAAGTGATGCTATTGTAAATGCAACTGAGGCCACTAACGATGATCTGCTCATAGAGCCAGAGTTTGATATTGCAGACTTCTTCAATGACACTGCATAGCAGTTTTAGTTTTATTGTACCTTTTGAATTTTGTTATACCGTTGTATTGTGTATTATTGTACCTTTTGAATTTTGCTAAGTATTGTATGAATTATCATTTTGTTACTGATATATGTTATTTTCTTTTTCAAAAAAATGCCAGAATGGGATTACAAATTGGTGATAATGAAATATGTCTGATAGACAGTGCTTCTACGCACACGATATTAAATGATAAGCAATATTTTTCATACTTGAAAATGGGAGATAGAAATATCAACACTATAAGTGGAAGTGCAAATATAATAGAGGGCTCTGGCATAGCCAACCTTCAGCTCCCCAAGGGGACAAAATTGATTGTGAAAGATGCACTCTTATCTCCCAAGTCTCGAAGAAATTTGTTGAGTTTTAAAGATATTCGAGAAAATGGATATCATATCGAGACCTTGACAGCAAAAGGTAATGAATACCTGCTGATTATAAATACCATTTCTGGTATAAAACAAGTGTTGGAAAAATTGCCATGTTTATCCTCTGGAATATATTATACAAGGATAAACAATATTGAAAATTATCACCTGGCAGACCATAGGTCTATTGTTCCCAATGAATATATTATTTGGCATGATCGCCTAGGTCATCCTGGATGTACAATGATGAGGCGGATCCTTACAAATTCCCATGGCCATTCATTAAAGGGACAAAAAATGCAGCATCACAATGATTATATATGTGTTGCTTGCTCCCAAGGAAAACTGATTGTAAAACATTTACCAGAAAAAGTGGGAACTGAATCCCCTAGTTTTCTTGAAAGAATTCAGGGTGATATATGTGGACCTATAGATCCACCTTGTGGGCCATTCAGATACTTTATGGTGTTGCTTGATGCTTCAACCAGATGGTCTCACGTGACATTATTGTCCTCACGCAACCATGTGTTTGCGAAATTACTAGCTCAAATCATACGATTAAGAGCACAGTTCCCTGATTATACAATTAAAAGTATCCGTTTGGATAACGCTGGTGAATATTCATCCCGGACATTTGATGAATATTGTATATCGATAGGCATAGCCATCGAACATCCTGTAGCCCATGTGCATACACAAAATGGACTAGCTGAATCATTTATTAAACGATTGCAGTTGATCGCTAGACCATTATTAATGAAATCCGGGTTGCCAGTTTCAGCTTGGGGACATGCTATAATGCATGCAGCAATGTTGGTGCGATTAAGACCGACAAGTTATCATAGATACTCCCCATTACAATTAACATTTGGGCATGAACCCAATGTATCCCATTTGAGAATATTTGGTTGCGCAGTATATGTCCCAATAGCACCACCCCAACGCACCAAAATGGGACCCCAACGAAGATTGGGAATATATGTCGGATATGAATCACCCTCGATAATACGTTATCTTGAACCATTAACAGGGGATTCATTTACAGCAAGATATGCTGATTGTCATTTTGATGAATCACATTTCCCGACATTAGGGGGAGAAAAGGATCAACCGAAAAAGAATATAAATTGGAAAATCCCGTTGGATTTCCTTGATCCTCGTTCAAAAGACTGTGAAATCGAAGTACAAAGAATTGTACAGTTGCAACAAATTGCAAACGAACTGCCCGATGCATTATGTGACTCTAAAAGGGTTACCAAATCTCATATACCGGCAGCAAATGTTCCAGTCAAAATTGATGTTCCAAAGGAACACATTATCAGTGCTAAAGATGAGTCTGATGCACGCTTAAAGCGTGGTAGACCTCTCGGTTCCAAAGATAAAAATCCTCGAAAGAAAAGAGGATTGAATAATGATATTGATAAGATACATAGTATCAAAAGTGACAAAACTGAGCCTTGCGGGGACTTGACTCTTGAAGAGCAAAATCATCAAAATGATGAAATATCTATAAATTTTGTCACAAATAGAAATGTTTGGAATCGAGAAGAAACATCTATTGATGTTGCATTTTCATATAATGTAGCACTTGAAATTATGAATAATGATGAGGATTTTGAACCAAATTCGGTTGACGAATGTCGGAAAAGGCATGATTGGCTCAAATGGAAAGATGCAATCCAATCAGAATTGGATTCCCTGGCTAAAAGAAATGTGTTTGGACCGATTGTTAAAACACCTGAAAATATAAAGCCAGTTGGATACAGATGGGTTTTTCTACGAAAAAGAAACAATGAAAATGAAGTTGTGAGATACAAAGCAAGATTAGTCGCCCAAGGGTTCTCACAGAGACCGGGTTTTGACTATGATGAAACTTATTCCCCAGTAATGGATGGAATAACATTCAGATACCTTATCTGTTTAGCAGTACATGAAAAACTTGAAATACGACTCACATACGTCGTTACTGCTTATTTATATGGAACATTAGATACTGATATCTATATGAAAGTTCCAGAAGGGTTCAAAATGCCACAGGCATATGAAGCAAACCCAAAACAGATGTATTCCATCAAATTACAAAGATCCCTATATGGGCTTAAACAATCTGGGAGAATGTGGTATAACCGCTTAAGCGAATGCTTACTTCAAAAGGGTTACATAAACGATCCAATATGCCCATGCATTTTTATAAAGAAAAATGGGTCAAGATTTGTTATCATTGCAGTATATGTTGATGATATCAATCTAGTTGGATCCCCTGAAGAGATTCAAATTGCTGTTGAATATCTCAAAAGAGAATTCGAAATCAAAGATTTTGGAAAAACAAGAAAGTGTCTTGGTTTACCAATTGAATATTTGGATAATGGAATTCTTGTCCATCAAAAGGCCTATACCCAAAAGGTCTTAAAACGATTTTATATAGACAAAGCACATCCATTAAGTAATCCAATGGTCGTAAGGTCACTTGATCCTAAAAGAGATCCATTTAGACCAAAAGAGGATGATGAAGAAATACTTGGGCCACAGGTCCCATATTTAAGTGACATAGGAGCACTAATGTATCTCGCAAACTGCACTAGACCAGATATATCATTTGCAGTAAATTTATTAGCGAGATTTAGTTCATCTCCTACTGAACGACATTGGAAAGGAATAAAACATTTATTCCGCTATCTCCAAGAGACGATTGACATGGGTCTATTTTATTCATACGATTCTCGACATGAATTAATCGGCTATGCCGATGCTGGGTACTTATCAGACCCACATAAAGCTAAGTCACAGACTGGCTATTTAATTACATGTTGTGGTACTGCAATATCGTGGAGATCCACGAAACAAACATTGACAGCCACCTCATCAAATCATGCTGAAATCATAGCAATGCATGAAGCTAGTCGAGAGTGTGTTTGGATTAGATCCATGACTAACTATATAGAAACGAATTGTGGGTTATCGTCCGAAAATAAAAACCCTCCAATTACTTTATATGAAGATAATGCGGCTTGTATAGCGCAATTGAAAGGGGGTTATATAAAAGGAGATAGAACGAAACATATTTCACCCAAATTATTTTTTACTCATGATTTGCAGAAAAATGGTGAAATAGATGTACAACAAATCCGATCAGCTGATAATCTTGCAGATTTGTTTACCAAGGCACTACCGACAGCAACATTCGAGAAGTTGGTGAAGAGTATCGGGATGCGTCAACTGAAGAATCTCAACTGATGCTTTGATCAGAGGGAGAAGTAAACATACAAGAATCATGTACTCTTTTTCCTAACTTGGATTTTTTCCCATAGGGTTTTTTCCAAGTAAGGTTTTAACGAGACATATTCTTTGTATTGAAGTCATCCAAGAGGGAGTGTTACAGATTCATTGAATGTGGATGACTTAGTCGTGAAGTATAAAGATGACGAAGAGAAGTTGTATTTGACTTCCTATTTGGCTAATCCAATCTTGTTGATAAGGAAGTAAATTTGTACTTGTCTACCTAAATCCTATCCTTTATAGACGGTTTGTAACCTCTATAAATAGGTACATTACTGAATCAATGAAATCATATTCAAATCCTCTCTATTCACTCTTCAGTTTCAAAATCTCTCTCTCGTCTCACTTTCATTATAGTTCTTCATTATTATTACGTTTCTTCGTTATTACTACCTTTATATACTAATAGGCTATAGTTGTTATACTATTACAACATGATAGTATTTATTGTTTAATATTTATTTAATTTTATTACGATCTAAATAGCCTCATTAAAATTGTCCAATAGTGTGTAGTTTTATAATATATACTCCCTCCGTCCCACCCCAAGTGTCTTGTTACTGTTGGGCACGAGAATTAAGGTAGAGTTGGTTTGTGAGTATATGGTAGGGTCCACATAGTTGTTGGAGGGGAAAATTATTTCTATTTATAGAAAGAAGCATTTGTAATGGGACATCCAAAAATAGTAAGTAGGACATTTGGAATGGGACAGATGGAGTATTATATAGTATAATTTTTTATTTATATATATTTTAAAATATTAACTATTAAATAAAATTTTAATTTAAGTCTCCAAAGGAAAAAAAAAGACCAATATAGTCCTTTTTTTTAAAAAAAAGTCAAATCAGTCATTTCTTTATTTTTTGGCCCAATTGGTCCTCCACATATACTAGCTAATTATGTCTCAATCGGTCCTCCACCCACTAATTATGCCGTAATTACATATTTTTGGCCAAATCAGTCATTTTTTTAAAAAAAATTAAATTATTCCGTTATTAATTTTTGCCCCCTTTCATGCAGTCCAATGCACATTTCAAACCACTAATAATTCAAATTTGATATACGTAACAATTCTAAAATTTTGATATTTATAAACTACACGACGAGACGAATCTAACAAGATCCTACTTGGCTCATTTTAACTTGTATATCTAGGTCCATAAATAGCCGCCTTTCATGCAGTCAAATACATATTTCAAACCACTAATAACTCAAATTTGATATACGTAAAAATTCTAAAATTTCGATATTTATAAACTACACGGCCTAGATATATAGGTCCGTAAATAATACTAGTGGTTTGAAATTTTAGAATTTTTACTTATAGATCCGTAAATATCGAAATTTTAGAATTTTTACGTATATCAAATTTGAGTTTTTAGTGGTTTGAAATGTGCAATCGACTGTATGAAAGAGGGCAAAAAATAATAACAGACCAATTTAGATTTTTGAAAAAAAAGGGCTGATTTAGCCAAAAATATATAATTAGGGCATAATTAGTGGGTGGATGACCGATTGAGATGTAATTAGTATATGTAGCGGACCAATTGGGCCAAAAAATAAAAAAAATGACTGATTTGATTTTTTTATAAAAGAAAATGACTATATTGGCCTTTTTTCGATCTCCAAATGGAATGAGATAAAGATGAATGACATGCATGGTGGTACCTACAAACACAGTTTATTATTATTGTAGCATTTAATTTGACACCCAACTGTGGCAGTCTCTATTTCTTGGATAAAATAATGGAATAATATCCAAACTAAATATGTACCGCGTCATTCTTTGCATGTAGTAGTATACTTTTTAATTTGTTGATTGAAGAAACAATTAAGTACAATCATGTGTATATATAATAATCATATTAAATGATTATATGCCAAATTATGCATTGAGTAGCCAGCTATTATCAGTCATTTTAAGTCTTATGATCACTAAAATGTTTCCAAGATATTTATAAGAGACTGATATAAAAATTTTGGTGGAGATTCAAATTCTCAATCATACAATTTTCAGTTAAATATTTAACTATTAAGTCATGCCCCAATAAGGTTGAAATTATTCTTATAATTTTCTGTTTTTTAGAAGATTTCATATCAACCAAATGATGGGATGTCTCCCATTTATTTATTTTTTCTTTTTTACTATTAACTCCAAACTCTAATTATTTTCGAAACATAGTTTTTATATGAGTTTTTATTAGAAATAATTGTCGATGTAAGTGAATATTTTAGTTTTATATAATTACTTGTTAGAGAAAATTTATGATGAGTTTCTTTTTAAACACTACAACTAGTAGATTTTTTATATTCACAAGGCTCGAAGATATGAGATATCACTCAAACTAACTACTGTTATAGCAGGATCAAACTATTTTCAAAAGGGCAAAATAAATTATCAATTTAAAAAAAAAAAAAAAAGAAAAAACGAAAAAAATCATTTGGTCACCATTCCGTATGTCTCAATCGTTCAATGAATCCGGTCAGATTTTGATCATTTCTCTGCAGGTGAAAATAAAGAGGATTCGGTTCGACTGCGGAACCAATAAAATAGTATTCATAAATGATTAAAGCCCTAATAAATTCAAACTACCGCAAATGTAAAGCGACATGTTCCATGTTGGCTTCTTATCAAGATACACGATATCTATTACAAGATTTTGTGTTTTGTTAATTGGCATATATAACATGTCAATTCACAATTGTCATGCCAATTAATTAATTAAATTTTAACAGTTTTTGTTCAATAAAATAAGATATACTATATGCGGATCGGGACTCGCTTTTTAAATCCTAGTACAATACATTTACGATAATTTCCCATAAACTATTTATTTTTATTTAGTTATTTTTAAAAGCACAGGACATGGCACGCATACATAGACGTCATCTGTTTAATTTTTTTCAAAAATTATAATTGTGTGGAAATTCTGAATTGATTTATTGTGTCCATGTACATATAAATATAGTTGGGGGTGGGGGGTGGGGTGGTTAATTATATTTTATTCAATTCGTTCAAGGGAAGAAGTTGCATGACCCGGCCCTATCGAAACTATAATAATAATAATAATAATAATAATAATATATATATATATATATATATATATATATATATATATATGATACGATATCTAGTACTAATCCTTCCATGTTCCGATATATGATTAGGTTCGAATGTAAAGTCTAGGTAATAGATATTCTATATATATATAGATCCAGATTCATTCAATTCAATTCAAATCCCCATTATAAGAATATCTTCTAGAAAGATAATGAATTGAAGTATGAAACATGGAATATAAAATAATGTTGTGATGATAAATAGACAAAATATGTTGGTGGGACAACATGAGATTTAATTTGGGTATGCTTATATAGTATTAATTGACTATTGACTTCACATGTACTCTTCAAAATCGAGAATAAAACATATGCACATCTCGATCAGTTGATCCCACTAGTTCCACGCTAAGACAAATTAATCATCATAAATCATATCTACATAAACACAATTTTCCAAGATTCTCTCAAGACTTGTCATTCTCACGTATACATATATACTTATACCATACGGCACTATCACTTTGTACATATATAATACGACTATGTCGAGCATTTTTCGAGCAATGTAGACATCAGGCAATTTTGTTGTCCACACCATATTTTAACAAAGCTCTTTGTTTGTGTCAAGGTGATTTGAAGCTAAATGGTCCAATAAGATCCTACCCAAAAAAAAAAAAAAAAAAAAAAAACCCTTGAAATAAAGATCATCGGTACTTAAGGCTCTATTGTCAAATTTTCACCATGGAATTATGTATTGATTGTTATAATTATTGCCATAGACAGCGAACAAGAGATCGTGATACATAATTTATGGAAAAATGTGATATATTCATCTGAAAATATAATAACTACAATTCAAGCCCGTGGGGATATATAGTAGGTACAATACAAAATATAGAGAAAGACTTGATTGAAATAAATAATTATGGTGTCACCGATACAATACAAAATAATATAGTAGCCCATGAGCCGTGGCACCCCTATCTATTGAATAAGATCTGCCCCTGATTCTAGCTTGGTCAACATATCACATTTAATTTAACACAGGCTTGTTACAGTTAAACCAATCCGATCCCTAATTAATTAGTACGGAGTATTATTCTATCTCGTAATACCTAGTGATTTCAGGAAGCCAAGTTTATTCTTATTGTTATTAAAAATATATATATATATATATTAAAATAATAGTCCTATACTAAGAATAACATTCAATTGAAGGTCGTAGGATTAACTCATCATAGCAACACTTTAACTATTTAATCAAATACAACTTGATGATTACAAAACCAAGTAACCACTATGTTGATTATTCGTATGCAAATGAGTTCATTGCTATTTATAAATGTTGAATTATCACTTAAAAGTGTTGAATTTTTTAATAGCAGCAATTCATCACAGTAACCGGATTTATCGTAATCACAAAATGAGTACAAATAATTACTATCTCTCGTATATATGTGAATGCTCTCACTGCGGAAAGTAAGTTCGTGGAGTAGTTTTTATAGTGAGACTATAATAGTAAAAGTTATGGTTTGGATGTGATAATAATTAATATAAATGCGTTTTATTTGCAGAAAGCAGGTTGGCTTGGCCCCATCAAAATCTATACCTTCAGATTTGTGAGTTGAGACACACAATCTTTTAAATATTTTTAGTAAATAATCGCGAATTGAAAACTAGAGTCCACATACATATGATGGTCCCCAGTAACAATTTATGTGTAATCTGTGCCTTAATAATTGGATTATAACCATTTTTTTATTGATGAGTGGCATCAATATTCTTTTTTAACCTAGCAAATTACCATTAATTGCGCCTCATTAAATACCCTAAACCCTACATTCAACACTAGGCTACAAAAAAATTTATGGACGGCGAGAAAAGGATTTTGTCGTCTTGTGCGTCGCCTGACGCATGAGGTGACGATGTTCGCCGTATTCCCACGAATATCTTGTACTCCCTCTGTTTTTTTTAATCATCTCCACTTATGTACGCAATCCAATAAATATTTTTAATCACGTATAATTCAAATTATACATAAGTAAAAATTATAAAAATTTTAATATTCTAAAAGTACGCGATTAGATGAATTCAACAACATCTTATTTGACTATATTTTATATTATATAATTACACTAAAAAAAAACTATGCAAAGGATAATTTTGAAAAAAAAAACGGAGGGAGTATTAAAGAAGGAATGGGAGTATAAACTAAACATCTATAATGCCTAAAATAGATCAAGTTCTAAACTACCCTCGCACATTTTTGTTTTTTTTTTTTTTTTACACTTCTGTAGCAAAATTGAATGAAATTTTGTGCATTAATTAATTAGTAACATTTATAAAATAAAAAGTTGTCGCAAATTTCAAAATTTACAATAAGTGATGCTTTTGAGGATATTTTTTAGGCGTCGTTGATAAAATATAATATAAATTTATTTTTGTCTCTGAACTAATGGAAATTCGAACAAAACGTATTTAGCCAATAAACTCTAATCCCAAAATATAATATAAATTTTTGATTTGTTTAATATACACTTTATTACATTTCAATGAAAATGTTACAAGAAGCACAATAATTACAAGAAGCTAAGCACCCGTTCAGTTCATATATAATCCCATAGTTTAGCAAGTATAGAATGCCATGGATTTTGTGGATTAGTGATGTTATATAGGATATGTTGAAAACTTCTATACATGTCGGATATAACTATATATATTTTTTTGGAAAGCAGATATAAATATATATGATGCTTTTTCATGAAAAAGGTGCAATGTATTTGGAAAATGAATTCCCCTCGTCACTCAGATTTTTTTTTTCTTTTCTTTTTTACTGTTCGTAATTCGTATCCATACCAAAAATAATTTATATCGAAACGGAAATCCTAACTATTTCATGACATTAGCTTATTCACTTGAAAACATGAAGTATACATTACTTCTATCTTGAAATATATTATACCCATTGTAACAACAACATTAACAAATAATATCACCAAAGTTATTTATTGTTAAACAATTCCACGAATACAATAATGCCACATATCAAATTATGCCAAAGTTTTCTTTAAACATTTACATAATTAATGTAAACAATACTAACCTCGTAACACTTTCAGATAGTATTTTTTCGAGGGAAAGGAGGTCCGAAGCCATTTATTGCAAAAGTTGCAAAATATGGTACAGACCAATGCGGTCAAATTCTAAAACATCATACATGAAATCCGGAGGCCTAACAAAATGTTGGACATTGCCAAGCCAAGGGTGGCCTTTGAGGAGGTGATCGGCAGCAGTATTACACTCGCGTGGGATGAAAGAGAAGCGAGTATCCCAATTCCAAGTGGTCATGAGCTTACACTTTCAGAAAGTATTAATTCAACATAAACTAACGAAATTCCACATTATTCAACATAAACAATACGAACCTTTAACCATTTTCAACTATAGAAACACTTATCAAAATATGTTTCCAACATTACCCGACCTAATTATACAAAAACTTCAAAATGCTTAAACTAATATAAACATTACCTAATCAAATATCAAATGCCTAAACAATTAATTTATCAATATGCACGTCAATTTAATTAATTATGCTCCTTGTGAATTTATAATTTATCTCGAACTCTTTATGCAAAATCCATTAACAAATTATGCAACATGATCAGAACTACCTATCGTTTCCGTAACATTTATAGAACCCATGCACAAACCTAAAAAATTAGGGTTACAAAAATTCCAATCGAAATCCTAAATGCAAGAAATAAGCCATAAATCTCGCCTAAAATCACACATGTATCGGAAATTCTCCCGGACAAATCGCTGGGCTCGCCGCAGTTTTCTGCCCCGAAAGCAACACTTGAATCGCCGGAGAAGTCGTCCAGTCGCCGCACACAACCCCAATCCCAATCCCAACCCCAACCCCAACCAGTTATGTATTTGTCTGTCGTGTCTTAGGGTCTGTTCTGCACACAGCTTTTGGGAGCTTTTGGTAGCTTTAGCTTTTATTTTAAAACAAAAGTTCCGTTCTGCACACTAGCTTTTAGGAGCTTATGGGAGCTTTTAGAAGCTTTTTTTTAGAAGTTACTTGTAGTAGCTTTAAAAAATAAGCTCCTAGCTTATTGTTGAGCAATTACAATTTTATCATAATAACCAACTCACTACCCAATAGTCTACATAAATATTTGTCCTTTTATGTCATTTCATACATTTTTTTTACAGCTACAACTAGTTATACATAACACTTAAATAAAACTGACAGCTACAGCTCCCACAGCTCCCTACAGCTTCAGCTCCCTACAGCTCCAGCTTGCAGCTACAGCTGTGCGTGCAGAACAGACCCTTAATTCCCTGCTTGGAAAGATTTAATTTCAATTACTGTTTTTCTCTTAATAATGTTACCCTACATATAGAAATGTTCTCTAATATTTATTATGAGTTTATATGTATTTTCGAAGTGATCGAGTAGCTTAATTATTTATGGTAAACGAACGAGCCAAACCACCTTTAATTGTTGATTCCCTTTTTCCATATTGAGCATCTTGGTGTTCGAATTTCACTTGTTTTAATTTCTTAATTTGGTGCCATTGAGAATATATATAGAAAAGTATGCGTGCATTTAAAATTAAATTCAAACTTTATTTACTAGACTAGATTGTCAAAGATTTCAAGTTAAAGATCTATTAGTTTTTTTGGAGAAAAAATATCCTGCATATCGCAGTCCAATTGGATAGAGACAAGTCATGAATTGGATTTTATTTGATTTCATCATGAATATACGACATGTTCAAAGATTAAATTTCTCATTTATTACATAAGATTTGTTTTTTGGATGAAAATTACATAAGATTTGTTTGAATCATTTAATTTTACAAGGAATCACAAATAACAAAAGGAAAGGGATGAAGACTTAATTAACCCAAGTGGTTAAGTCCCTTGACTTCCAACGGAAGGTTGGAGGTTCGATTCCCCACCGGCCCCCTATCCCTCCATTTTATTCCCCATTGTAATTTGTATGGCATAGGTTCCCAACACCCCTTTTCCAGGCCTTCAATGGCTCTCCAAAAAAATAACAAAAAGAAAAAAGAAAGAAAGTTTCATCCCAAATTGGTAACATAAACACGCAATTACATTGTGTATTTAACTATTTATAACCCATCAATTTCACTTTATAAGTAGTAATATAATTATTGCGAAGTCGAAGACAGAGTAATGGATGGTGTGAGTACATACCACACGAATTATAAATGTATAAGGGAAGATAGGGAGCTAGGTGAGAAATCGAACCCCAACCGTAAGGTTGGAAAGCACACATCCACTTGATCACTTAGGTTGTCTCTCCCAAAATAAAATTCTGCATACACAAAAGCTCGAACCCGAGATCTTTGCTTAAGCGGTTAGAGCCCATACTACTCAGGCCAACTGAGTTTAGTACCCACATAATAATTAGTGAGTATTTAGGATATGTCGTTTTTTAATTAATTAGTAATATGATATATATTAATAATATTATTAAAAAAAATGTTTACGTGCTGTATAATGAGATTCTCTATATATATCCACCCCATATTCATACGCTAATTCACATCTATCACACAAAATTCCATTACATTACATAAACCAATAATTTCAATCTCTTAAAGTGTCTCCCCTTCAAACTATGGGAAACCCTAGTTTTGTCTTCCACTTGCTCTTGATTACTGCACTTTATTCCATCTGCACATCATGTGCTACTTCCTTCTCCAACTGCAACCCCATCACCTCATCACCCCTTCTCCCAATTCACCTCCTCAGGACAGATTCCGACGCCATCGAGGCCGCCTCCACCGATTACGGAAACCTCGTCCG
Source organism: Hygrophila difformis (assembly GCA_030278955.1). NCBI lineage: Eukaryota > Viridiplantae > Streptophyta > Magnoliopsida > Lamiales > Acanthaceae > Hygrophila > Hygrophila difformis. The sequence goes on from JAOANR010000009.1 coordinate 20,766,081, forward strand.
ACAAACCCCATCTGCAGTTCTCTATCCCTCATCCATTTCAGACATCATAAATCTGATCAAACTGTCAAACAACTGTTCCACTCCATTCCCAATTTCTGCCCGAGGGGCCGGCCATTCAGTCAGCGGACAGCCCACCGTGCAGGGAGGGGTGGTAGTGGAGATGTCTTCTCTGACGAGAACTGATGGGAATGGAATTAGGGTTTCTTCGGACCCTTCATTAGGGCTTCATTATGTAGATGTTGGGGGACATGTTTTGTGGATCGATGTCTTGCTTGCTTGCCTTGATTACGGGCTCGCGCCCGTTTCTTGGACGGATTATCTGTATCTGAGTGTGGGAGGAACGCTATCGAATGCTGGGATCAGCGGACAGTCATTTCTACATGGACCTCAAATTTCCAATGTTCTTGAGCTTGATGTTATTACGGGTGCGTTTTCACTGTAGTGATATAACAGAATCGAGTACTACTACTAATAGTTAAAAATGTTTATACAACTTTATTTTTGAACAATCATTCAGGCAAAGGGGACTTCCTGACTTGCTCCAAAGACATGAATTCTGATCTATTCTTCGCGGTTTTAGGCGGCCTCGGCCAGTTCGGGATCATCACCAGGGCAAGAATTATTCTCCACAAAGCCCCATCTAGGGTATGGTCTATTTATTTTTATTGATTTCCATTCCATTAAAATTAAGCATTGTTGCTTTGAGTTCTTTTTTTGCAAATGTGCAGGCAAAATGGATGAGACTGTTCTACAGTGACTTCTCCATGTTCAGCAGAGACCAAGAACATCTCATCTCACAAGGTGGTACCATCAACGGTCCAGATTACGTGGAGGGCACTGTCATCACTCATCACAGCCCTCCAAATAATTGGAGATCTTCATTCTACACAGATTCCCAGCTGGACCAAATCACTTCCTTATTGGAAAGCAACGAAGTAAGGCTTGTCTACACCATAGAAGTTGTCAAATATTATGATGACCGGAATGCCCATACCATCGATCAGGTACTTCATCGAATTCACTGCACACATACAATGCTAACTAATAGTGCAGAACTGCAAATTAAGTGAATAAATGTTATAATGGGTGCAGGAAATTGAGGCGCTGGTTAGGGATTTGAGCTTCATCCCTGGTTTCATATTCAAGAAAGATGTATCCCTGTTGGAGTTCCTGAATCGTGTTGGGAATGGAGAAATCCGCAGTCCAGAAGAGCAATCAGAAGCTCATCCATGGCTGAATCTCTTTGTGCCAAAATCACGCATACATGACTTCAATGCCGCTGTTGTTGTTAATATCCTCGGCGGGCAAAATCACTCCTCATTAGGACCTATACTTTTCTACCCTTTTAACAGACAAAAGTAATGCTTCCATCCCTAATTTCCTTTCAGATTTCATGAATTTTGTTTTATCAGGATACGTGTTTATATGCACACACATATATACAAGCATCGTAGAGTCCAATCGTGTTTGTGTGTGTGTATGATCATGAAATTAAAGCTCTTGCAAATTTTTCTGAGTGAAAAAGCTCTTCTATTAGTTATAATAAATCAAACCTTTAGGGTAAAAAAAACCCTAGATACAAAGTGAGCTCAATTAGGGTTTCCTTGAGAAAAAATTAGTAGGAGTAGTTTATTTAGAAATATAATTTACAATGACATATATAACTAATTTCCAAAATCATGTTTCCTATTAATGGTTTCTTATTAAATTAAAATCCTATTCTTTTTTTTTTTTCCCCTTAGAAACACTAAAAAGTGGAATTGATCAAGATTCATAAGCTGTGAGATGACGACTGTGAAATGGAGAATTTAATTAACTTTGTCTATTCAAACAATGTTCTATCACATGACTATCTATCTATTCATATGGGCTATGAATATTAGTACTACTATATATTATTGTTTGTGTTTTGTGTGTTAAGTATTTGTTTATGTGTGCCAGATGGGATGATAGGATGTCTGGTGTTACACCAGAAGAGGACATATTCTACACACTGGGGCTGCTGCACACAAGTGTGGACAAAGAATCTTCAGACAAGTTTGACAACCTCAACAAAGAAATATTGGAGGTGTGTGAAAAGGGTGGGATGGGAGTCAAGCAGTATCTTCCACTTCACAAATCCAAGGAAGATTGGGTAAAGCACTTTGGGCCCAAATGGGACACTTTCCAGCTCAGAAAAACCACCTTTGACCCCAAACTCATATTGTCTACTGCCCTAGGAATATTCCTCAATGCCCCCATTTAATTAATGAGTACTAATAATGTATAATAATAATAATAATAATAATAATACCATATATTACCATAATGGATTCAGCTGATGTATTTGTCTGTTGTGATGTATTGTCTTATGTATATTTTGTTTTAATTTTATGTAGATACTTATGAATTTAGGGTTCTTGGGGATCCTTGTAGTTTTAAGTCTTGTATTGTATTGTACTCCTATTGCATTTCGGTATAATTAGTAATACGTTGTACTTTATATGTATTTGATTTTTGTCTTCTTCTTAATTCTTCTTCTTCTTTTTTTTCTTTATGATGTTATAAGGAGGGAATGCAAACCTATATCCTCCCACCCCGATTCAATTAATGATGAAAAGGAAAATGCTTATTTTACCATATATAATTTTTTTTTTCCGGGGGTATATTTTACCATATATAATTAATTGGCTATATGGGTACTATTAGTAGTATTTTTTCCAATTAAAAATAAAAAATTTTTTATAGTCCTTCAACTAGAGGGGGATGGGACGTGGCCGGGTGATGATAATTGGAGTGCCTTTGATCAGCCTTTGGTATTTGTAAAATTTTAAGTCCAATTGATAATTAATTATGAGTTAAGTCTAGGTGTTTATTATTCCAATAAGTAGTTCAAATTGTTGAATTAAATACTCTACTACTTTGACTAATACTTGTTGACCTAATCGATCCTCCCGACTTCATCTCCAACTCCCAACTGTCAGTCCTCACGAGTTTCACATTTTCAACTCATCATGTGTAGCCAGTTCATTCTTCTTCAATTCACGCCTGAACTACTATTTATTACTCCCTCCGTCCGGTAGTATCATCCCAAAATTTTTGGACATGATATTTTAGGTAGAATGACTTTTTGTGTTAAAGTAAAGTAATTAATTTATGTGATGCTTATTTGGATTGAGAAAAAATGAAATAATTAGTTGGTATGATGTTTTAATTGATGTTTATAAAGTAAAAAATTTCTATAAAGAGAAATGTGACAATTGTAGTGGGACGGACCATAAAGAAAAATAAGATGTGGGACAAGGATATTATGGAATGAATATGTTGTAATGCATGTCCCTACGTGCCTACGTGTATGCTATTTGTCAACTCCACACACACACCACAAGGACTACGTCACGTTTTAATGATGTTGCCTTAGCTTCTCATGCCCAAATTAAAATGTCGATCTTCCTATCTTAACTTGCAACTTTAATCACTCTACTATCTCAGGATATTTTTCTTCATGTGTATGATAGATATATGGATTTTCCTTTTTTATGTTTTATTACAATTATTAATTTAGGCGAATTAAACACGATAGATCTTTGGTACGGACGGATCTGCGCTCTCTATGACTTGGCTCTTCCGACAGTTGGCATCTTAATTCGGACAAATAACGATAGGCACATTTTTCTCTCGTTCACACCAAGTGCAATAATGAAACTCTAGTCTCGTTGTAACTTTTGCAACCTCCCTAATCAGCAATCACCGATATTGAATTCCGATTTGGGCTATTTCCTGTCGTGTTTTGAATGAATATTAATTGATGAGTGGCAGCAGCAGCAACATTGTGGATTCCATCTTACCAAAATGGAGTGTAACAAGAAACTTACACAGCATCTAATTAACAGGCCGAATATATAATTAATGGATGCATGGGGGTACAATAAACATATCAGGAAACGTTAAAACCTTAAAAGTATTAGTGCAGGCTAGAAGCTAGAATAACTCGACTCTCAACTAACATCTAATCAATCGGTGCTCAAGCTTGAGTTTTACATTTCCTGCCCAATGGAAGGTCTAGATGATGATTACAGCTGATCAAGCACCATTGAGCACATTTATTAAAGAAAGTAAACAAAGGGAACGTGGAAGAGAAAAAAAGTACCAGCAAGTAAATGAATTGAACTACTGATGATGCATTCAATCAAGTAACCTAATAATTAATACTCGACATAAACCAATATTGTTTGATGCTCAAGTTTGACTTGCCAAGTCACGTACTGTTTCTCAAGCCAAATTCGTTTCACCGCTCGTTTCTTATCCACATATAATATAAAGTGTGTGGTAATTTAGGGATTGACAAACCTATTTAGATGTGTCGGTTTCCTGGTTGAATCAATTCTTTTATGAAAGACAAAACAGCTGGGACCAATTGATCTTGATGTGCAGAATATCCATGATTTGCTGCTTCTATGATTTGAAGCCTGTGATTTGGAATTATTTTGGCAAATTCATATGCATCCTCAACAGGGATTACTTCGTCAGCTGATCCATGAACTGTTATCACCCTTCATGTACCATTTCACAAGTTAGCGGCGTGACAAGCTTTTGGAACAAGTTGAAAACTAGTTTTGACAATGAATTGAAGTACAAACATGAAAAGTTATTACTTGAAAACTGAGGGCAAATGTTAAATTATACTATTTGAATTACGAGGGAAAATAATAGAAGTGGCTTCTTGATAAGTACTCCTAGTGAAGATCAATGATCATACAAGCAAAGTATTCTTAAGTTGATATGAAGCTTACTTGCAGTTCTTGTCAATTGAAAGGCATGATTCATGCATGTTAGTGTTGAGTCGTTCTGTCAAACTTTCTTGAGTGACTTTATATTCTACTTCACCTACAAAGAAACAAGTAGATATTTGAAAAAGAGCCATAGGAAATAAATATATCAGACCAGGAAGAAAATACTACTATCAATTATTCCACTAAAAGCAGATCTGTGAATAGCTCACCATGTTAAAAGTACCCTTCTAACCCAGTAAATTGACTGACAATAATAGTTCTCTTCAGTATGTTGAGATCCCACATCCAATAAGGTATGGATGTTCCCCTTGCTTACATGATGCGAGTTACTCCACACATTTACCGATGGGTTTTGGATTGAAACCTCTTATCCATGGTTCAATATGGTATCAGAGCCATTGGTAATCGGGCGGGGTATGTTTTGATCCTAAATGCGGGATTCGATTGCTCCACCCATTACCAATTAGTTTTAGATTGAAATCTCCGATTCATGGTTCAACATAGAACCAAAAGGAAATGTTCGAAAAGTTAATGATATTACGGAAAAATGTTTGGGAGAGAGTTCACAACCACACAAATAGAAATGCCGCATCCTATGTGTCCCAAGGCATGTTGGAACAAAATCTTCAAGAAGCAATGTAGTGCATTCCCAATCTTGTTTTGAAAAAAAAAAAAAAAAAAAAAAAAAAAAACTCGAAGTTGTTGAACATATCCTTCAAAATAGATATTTTATGAAAAGATGTCGCATTTTGAAATAGATTGAAGACAGAAAAGCTATAATTTCAATTTTTTGATCAGGGATATTTCATCTTACAGTGAAGCTACCTTAAAATCATGCATTTCCATAACAACAAAGATATCCATCCAAGAGGAGAAATCGAAGAAAAGGCTTAAAAGTATTAGTCGCCATTGGCAAAATTTGTATCAATACCCGTGCTTTCCTAGAGATATTTTGGAAGCATTAATCTTCTATCAAAGAAAAAAAAAAATATTCACGAAACACTTTCAGTTAAGTAGAAATTGCCACAGGATTAGCCAGAAGAGTTTATATCCAGTGATAAAGGACGTAGCAGAGTGCGCATAATATTCAACAAGGAATACAACAAGAGCATGCATTTGATTACCATTTCTGTTCTTCACATCAATGTATCCATTCTCCTTAATTTGTTCCATGAAACTTTTACCCAGCCTCTCTGCAAGTCCTCTCTTGAGATCATATCTACCAGAAAGATTTACCACAGCAGGTATATCATGATATTTTGAAGCATAGAGGAGGACCACATTCCCACCTGTAGTGTTTGGAAATAATAACTCATGTGAAATCAACCGAAGAGTTAATCACAACAAAGCAAAGTTTTTCAATTGCATGAATGAAATGGGAATCATATGAATAATGACTGGCAATCTAATTTGGGGAGGAAGAGTTGCCAATGGGTTTTAGCAATTCGGTCATCTCAAGAAGTTCATTTCAATATAGGTTAGCATGGCAAGAAACTTAGACTAAAGCATACCTTTACTATGCCCAATAACTGCTATAGTTGAACGCTTTGATCCAGTGAAGTGCTCAACCACAGACCTTAAGTCTTCAACTTCAGCCAGGTAATTACCAAACTGAAAAGAACCTTCACTTTCCCTACAAATATCACCCACACGAAAACAGGAACTGGAAATGAAGATTACCCACATATTGATTGAAACAATTTCCAGTGATCTATAGAAGGATAACATAAAGCATACTGAGAAGTGAGATCCACAATGAAAAAGTGAGGACATAACTCAATTATTTTCCCCTGAAATCCAGCAAAACGACTTAGCCATCTTGGAAAGAGAGCTATAACCCATTCTATGAAATTAATCAAATTCAGAGAATACAACATCTAGAGCATTCAATATTACCATGTTCCTTCAAATGTGTAATCAAAACAGAAAAATGGCTAGAAGTGAAGAATGTTCACTTAGCAGCTAATAGCCAACTGATACAACACCAGTATGATACAACCTACATGAGATAAATTAGTACTTACAAGGAGCTTGCCTAAAGTCACGTTGATGTCTTTTACCGGTACCAGAAATGGTATGCGCACTCATACTGTCCTCAGAAAATGCTAAAAACTATTCTTTCTGTTCATATATTTTTGCAGAGAAAAAGGAGAAACAACCCAAGTTCTAAGACTGTACCCGTTCCCAGAGAAATCAAAGCGAAATGCACTGATTCCTTCATTTTCTAAAGCTGTAGCAATGTTGATCATTATATTGTATTCCTGCAGATTGAAGATGCAAGCGATGAATGGAGACAATAATCACAGACTGACAACCAGCATCACACAGGTCAAAAGTTTTTGGGATAGAAATGTATAGGTAAGATAAAGACAAAATTCATCAGGCTTTCAAATTCAAGGTGATAGCATCATTATTAGCACTTTGCATCAGTTGTTTTCAGTGATTGCAACGACATCTGTTCAATTTAAAGGTTATAAAAATGATTAGATTTCTCCTAAAAGTATAAACTCATAATCAAATTGTCAACCCAGAATTGTAAAAGTTCATGTACAACAAATAAACCAAAAAAAAAAAAAAAAAAAAACGATGGCGACGAAAACAGCAAGAAAGTTCATTGTATTTGCTTTCCGTACCCCGGATCTCTTATCACTGCTTTTAGTTCGACACTCAAATTAAATAATGCAATTGTAAATAGAATTCAACTGATATTACCAGGGGTAGTAAAGGTTATATTGCCACTCTTTAGAGTTGGATGGTGTTTGGCAATCTACTTCTCAAACCGCTAATTGTGAGGTTTAGAAAATAGCATTTTAAATTATCTAAAATGCCAATTTTAAAAAGCTTGTTGCAACCCTGACACAGTCATACTCCTCAAAACATATTCTCATCTTAAGGAGCTCGTTTCGAAATTTGTTTAACATAATATCCTATAGAAATCAAGAAATTCTACACATGCTATAAGTTAAAAACTCACTTTTAAGTAGAAACGCCTCCTGATGGATAAAAAAAGGGCACGACCTTTCCTCAATAACAGCGGGAAACAATCAATGTGCGTATTAGAAATTTGAATCATCCATGCCCAGCAATAACAGCATGCTTACTCTCTACATTTCCCCGATCACAAGTAAAAAATCAGGACATGTACCAATTTCTAAGTTTTTGGCACGCACAATTTTACTGCAATTTCTGAGAACTTTTTGTTCCATGTCAGATGATAAATGCAATATAATAAGCTTATACCCCTTCCGACCTCAAAGAAGTGTACACTTTTCTTTTCCTTTTAGACTGCTCATAAATAAGTGTTATATTTCACTTTTTTAAATACACACTCCATCCACTAATAAAATATTCCAATTTTTTCACTCCATCCACTACTAAATACCTCATCTCTCCTCTTAAGAAAATCTCATGCCCGAACCAAATGTAACACTTATTTGAGGACAGGGGAAAATTAAATAGCATAGTGTAGACTATTTCTAACAATTTTACAAAAGTCCATAAGCCCATAAGTGCTTATACTGTGAGTCTACAGTTTACAAATAGGGCACTTATACAAGAATAAACTTTTGGGTAGATGGAAAAACTAGCATGTGAAAGAACATCTAGAATCCTAGCAATTGAATAATACAGCAACCAAACCAAAATTGGATGTTAACCTTTGAGGATCGAAAACCATGGCATAAAACTACAAGCTTTTCAGATCCAGTCTCATGCAACACTCCTGAAAGTTTGTCACCATGCTTGTTTGGTATTGTTAACTTCTGCTTCATAGCTGCATGGAGATTGTAATTATAAGAATAAATGACGCCCAAAGAAAAAGTGGTAAACAAACTCTCGCAGATACAGCCATGCAAGAGTTCAATTAGACTCTTCCTAGGATGGTGAAGGCAGGGGAGATAAGTATTATTCTGAATCTGCAATTCCAACGAAGACTTATGCAATACATCCACCAACCTCCATATGAATGGGGAAACAAAAATGATATTAAGAATAAAAAAAAAATAATTTCTGCCAATCAGTTTGCACCTAAATGCAGGTTGAAAAAAGAAAGATACAAATAAAACTATTTAAGATTAAAGACTTGGTAAAGGTTCAGGTCAATACACAAATATCTAAATTCAAATGGAGAAAATATTTGTCAAAATTTCAATATGGCACACCCATGGTCCTCTGTGTTCCATATGCTATGGCTCACCACACACCATGAAAGCTATGAGCCATCTGATGCCCTCGCTATTTTCCAATTTGTTGGCCCAAAAAAATAGTTATAATATTCCTAGAAATAAGTAGACTTCACAGTACTCAATCACTCCGTCAGGATACCATTGTTGGTTCCAGGAAAAATTATCCAGTAATAAATTTCTCACTTTAAGAAAGATTTATTCCTTTTTAGGAAAAAAGGATAAATAAAAAAAGTATATTGACTTAGGGACACAATCCATGAAATCCTAAAATGCACATCTATTTACCAATGGTCCGTGCCAATAAGAGTGTGTTTGGCAAAACTAGCTGGAGCTCCGGAGCTAGAGCTTTTGGTAGCTCTATAAAGGATTATAAAGGGAGCTGGAGCTCCGGAGCTAGAGCTTTTGGTAGCTCTATAAAGGATTATAAAGGGTGTGTTCCGCAAAACTAGCTGGACCAGTACTTTTGGTAGGAGCAAAAGTTTTTTTCTCATACGAGTGTATGATGTTGTAACTTTAGATATTAAAATATACTTCCTCCGTCATTTTTTAATTCTAACGTTTGCATAGTAAACAATATTTACTGAGTAATTTTTATTCGACTTTTTAAAATAGTTACATAAGATAAAACATAGTCAAGTGAGATGTTGGATTACGTAAAATCCTTAAATATTAGAATTTGGAAATTCCGGGGAGGGAGTATATACATATATAAAGGGCACGGAATGATAAATCAATAGTATTTTATATACAATTAAATGAGCAATAATTTAAACAGACATATGATTAAAAAAAGTAATTAAATTAGAGAAAAATTGGGAGCTTTAATTTGGAACGCTCAAGCTCGAGCTCATAAAAGTTTACATTTTTATGTTCATAAAATAAGATAAGCTCCCAAAAGAACAAAACCAAAAACATAGTCCAAAAACTGATGATATGTACTCATATTTTCCTTCAGAAGTGGGAGGGCGAAGACACTAAAAATCAAGAAGCAAGAAAACTACACATCGGCTCTAATACATAGCACGTATTTGGTACCAGCCCACTTGTAACCAACCACAGATGACTTAGCTTACCATCGGATTAGGCTACACTCTCAAATCTCAATCAATCTCCCAAGACTCAAAGCTCAATCGAGAGTTATATCGAAATTTCACATTTGGTAATTATATCATATATCATCATATAACACACTAAAAAACATATAGAAAACAAAAGGAAAGAAGGAAAAGTTAATGCATAAGAAAGTCTATCAATACAGTACTACTACTCACTAGTCCTGCCTTCCCCGAAACAACCACTTTTTTTCCCCATAGTATGAAATGCAGTAGCGATTATCAACAGAAAACAAGTTGTAAGAGTGTTTTGATTTACCTAGATTCTGATGTGTGATGAAATTTCCTTGGAATTTGATGGCACGGCAAGCGAAGTAAGAGCGAAGGCGAACCTGCACCTGCGGAGGAGTGGAGTATAATAAGGAGAGAGGATTGTAATTGGAATTGTAATTGTGGGTGTTCCTTAGATGAACTGGGAGTGGGACAATGAAATTGGAATAAGTCACCGAAGTTCCCAAATAAGTCATTGAAAACTATCACTAGAAAATCAAAAGAAAGAAAGTTGAGTAATTGTAATTACATTCAATGAATGATGGCCGATGGGGCAATTTTTAACCAAAAAAATAGTATGAAAAATGATTGGGAACGGACGGTGGTTGTGGAATCTTGGCCTGTGTCCTTGTCGCTGAGTGAAGTAAGTTTGGGACGAAATTACCACATTATTGTTGTTCACTTTTCACTTTGGCCCCTCAACTATTGAACTTTCCTCTTTTACATCTGCCACCTTCTCCATTTTCAGAAATTCTTGGATTTTTTATTTTTTTTTTTTTTTTTTTTTTGCTTCACAGCGAGAATAGGCTAGATAAATGAAAGTCAAAAAATAAGAAGAAAAAAAAAACAGCAAATAGAGATCGACAACGGATTAGCTAGTCTCGGAAATCAAGTGCCCGCCGCACGTTCTTGGACATTCTTGGACTTTTTGTCCAACGTTTGGTAATTAATTACGTAATTTATAATTTGTAGTTTATGGTTTAAAATTAATTTAATTTTATTCTATCTATAATTCTATATTTTATATGTAATTTATCTATCTATACTATAATAAATCCTGAAACTATATTTTTATTGTGCTGACTATATTGCCCCTTTTAAGTTATAATTAATCTCTTTAAAAAGTATATATTATGGATTCAAACAGTAATTTTACCTCAGGTATGCATATCTATCATAAAAATATACTTCCTCCGTTCCTAAATAAATCCACATACCCACATTTCACGCAATTCAATGCACATTTTTAATCCGTAATAACTCAAATTCCATACAAGTAAAAATTATGAAAATTTGATATTATAAATCTATACGATGAGACGAATCCAACAAGATCTCACTTGACTATATTTTATCTTATATAATTATATTAAAAAATCGAGTCAAAGCTACTCAATGAACAGTGACAAAAGTCAAAACGTGCAAATAAAAAAGAACGGAGGTAGTATATCAAAGGTCCAGAAGGTAAAATCACTTCATTATAAAATTCAATGACCGTTGGATTGCAATCTATTGATCTCTATCTAAATCCTGCAATCATATATTTATTGTGTTGCCTATATTAACCTTTTAAGTTGTAATTATTATCTTTATAATTAATCGCTTTATAAGAATTATATATTATGGGTCAAACAATAATTTTATTTTAAATATATACACATCTATCATAAAATACATAGCAAAGTAAAATCATATACTATTTTCACTAAACATATTTATAAGTACTAAAATTTAACTTTTCATTGAAAAAGAATAATTTTGAAAAACTTCATAATATGGAAAAAAAATTATAAGTACTCCATCAATAAGAAAATTTCAATATACTATTTTATGTACATAAAATTAATATCATAATAATTTATCTTTTATATATTTTTATTAGTCATTAATCTATATATATATATATATTATTAATATTGATATCATATCATATTATATTTCAATATTTATATTATTATATACAATCAACATAATTTGTAACGTCCCGAAAATTCAAACCTGATTTTCGCAAGCATTACCGCCATACTAACTATCCTAAACTAGTGGCCAGCTAATTTAAAACAGCTAGTACAAGGCTGAGCAACCTAAAGTGATCATCTGATTAGTCCGTTTGCATGCGGAATCTAAAATAAAATAAAACACATAGGCACGAAGATAATCCATCATAACAACTAAATAAAACAATTCCTGTCAGAGTATCAGGCTACAAGCCTCTCAAACATAATCTGGCATCCTGCCAATATATCAGAAACAGGGTTACCAGCCCAAAACAGTAAATCACATAGGGCCACAGGCCGACAGAATGTAAATCCTAGGCTCACAGGCCTCAACTAGACAAATAAGTATCAAATAATAGCAATCCACAGAGTTCCACATAAATAAACATGATAAGATGAACATGTAATATCCTATCTATGTGATCTCTCATGCCCCAAACCCAAATCATGCTCCGGCGCCTCCAGCAGGATCTATAAAACAGACAAAAGCAAAGGGAGTCAGTACAACGTACTGAGCAAGGCTACGTGCCGGGGAGTAAGGGGAAAACAGAGCGACAAGGGTAATAATAATAATAATAATGATAAAAAAAATAGTAATGATAACAGTAAGTAATTAAAGGCATGAATAACAAGACAGTATACAAGTAAGCAATTAAATCATCACACCGTCCCATACCAGTGCTTCAACCACAAGCATACATTTTATGCACATGATGCATGACCTAACATACACCTATCTACCTTATATGCCCATGCAAATGAGTATGCCTAGCCGGCACCTAAAACCCGGGCGGTATGAACCCACGGGTGAGGATATCATCAACTCCAACCCGTTACAGGGTAACATACACCATCCCCGCAGGGACCACAGGCATCACAGCCCAATCACAGGCATAACAGCCAATATCCAGGCATAACAACCAATATCCAGGCATAACAGCCAATAACATACACCCCGCAGGGTCATCGGGACTCAACAACACCAGTAAAGGCTGCCCGATCAATCGTAACCATCATATCAACCCATTGGGTTCCATATCCGTCAATTCCAATGAAGTATCATGCATATCCAACATACCAAATGATGTAACACCTAATCACTAGGTTCACATGCTCTCAACGCATTAGATAGTTAATCATAGCCCCCTAGGCTAAGGCACAACATCACAATTTGTCAAACACGAGAAATGACATAGCATGATTCAACAACTCCTACAAGTATTCAACAACTCCCTCGAGCTAACGAATTACCTCAAGTTCAGCAATTAAAGTAGGGGAAAATCCAACACAATACAGAGTACGAATTAGGCACTAAAACATCAAGAACGGACAAAACGACGCACAAAACGTCGGACTACCCTGCACGGCGCGCCCGCGGCGCGCTCCTGCCCAGGACCGCGCCATTACCGCGCGGTCTGCGAATGGTCTGCTGCACAGACGCGATTCCGGCGGTTCGCCGGAAAAACACCCCCCGATACCCCCCCAAACACGTAATTTAAGCCATAAGACCCTTGCCTGATGTCTTCTCAACGATTAAACGCCTCCGAATTACTCAATTTCGAATCCAATCGGCCAAGCAACTCACAAACCTAGCATTTCGAAACATCCCCAATTCACCACCAAAACGATCGAAATAACAATCATAGCGAAGAAGACGATGGGGAGAATCATTTACCTTCAACCGCTCAATCGATCGGCCAAGAAACGTGATAGTTTGGACGAGACGAAGATCACACCAAAATCTTCTTTTCTCTCGGCCTCTCTCGCCCCTTCTCTCCCGTTTCTTTTGTTTTTCCTTCAAATTGTAAAAGACACCCCATTATACTCCCAACTTGCTAATAATTATAAAAGGCTCCCCATACCTTCTCAAGTACAACCAATTGACCCCATCCGGACTGAAATGCAAGATAATCAAATACCAGATTATTTAAAACAGTCCAAACAATTAAATCGGTTCATTACATAATTTTTGCGGGTGATTATGAGTAAGTTACAAAGTCCAAAGTTTTAATGTTTTTAGTCATTTTAATTACACATATAATATTTATAATTAGGAGGGTAGTAAACTTAATGAATTAATTTTTCTATTGATATTTTCTTTGCATAAAAATTTGCAATTATGCTTTGGTATATTATGAAAAAAAATAAAAATGTGATTCTTCTATCATTTTGAAAAAGAAAATGATAATAGAAATTATATTTATATTTTTTTTACATAAATATACTAAAAAAATATCATCTATTAATTTAAATTAATTGAATTAATATTAATTTGTATTAAAGAAATTAACACCCATACACTGAACCCGTGTGCGGAACGCGGGAGAAAAATCTAGTATTTATAATTAGAAGGGGTGGTAATCTTAATAAATTAATTTTTTATTGATATTTTTTGCAAAAAAAATTGAATTTATGCTTTGGTATATTATGAAAAAAATTTAAAAATTTGTTTCTTCTATCATTTTGAAAAAGAAAATGATAATAGAAATTATATTTTATATTTTTTAACATAAATATACTAAACTAATATCATCTATTAATTTAAATTAATTGAATTAATATTAATTTGTATTAAAAAAAATTAACACCCGTACACTGAATCCGTGCGCGGAGCGCGGGAGAAAAATCTAGTTGATTTTGATAAATAGTAGAATTAGACAAATTTATAAATTAATAATATTTGAAATATAAATTTTTATTTTAAAATATAAGATTTATTTTATTTTATTTAAAAGAAAAACATAATGAAGAAGTAAACTAGCAAATATATCATGTTTATTGCTCAACTGTACTCATTATTTTATCTCATGTATTTTTTAATATGAGTTAATTTTTTTTGACCATAATAAGATACTATTTTTAATTCTTATTATGATTTTAGACCATAATAAGGCATATGGGCTCAATTTTCGGCCAATTTGACCAATTTAAAGGCGTTTCGGGCCGCGTGTCTCAAACTGCCCAAAGAAGTCACGCGCCAATATAATTTTCTTGTCTATTTCCAAACTTTAGTTACTTGTGGGTCCCACATATATCAATTGATTGCCATCTTCTCCATAGATATAGGACGTCATCTTCTTGCTCAAAAAATAACAATTCCAAATTTCAATTGCGACTTCTGATTTATCAAGTGAACGGAACATACCTCAATATATTTATCAAGTGAACGGAACATACCTCAATATTTTAGGAACGTGATCTTTTAAGAACGTCCACTAGATAATAAGCTTTTGTTTCAACTGATTACACTTTTGGAAACTAAATAATCTTGCTTACTCACTCTTAGAGCCTTACTTCCAACATCCGGTCAACTTCTTCTTTCTGGTAGGATATAGCTTCCTGGTGTTATTCCGGATCAATGGTGTTCAGGCATGCTACATTTCATTGTAAATTTCTACCTATATTGTGTGCTTAAAAGCTTTTAGATTTCTTGTTTGAGATTTTCTGATTTCTTGTTTTCCAAAGTGTAAAATATCGTAGAAAACTGTGTTTCAAAGCTTTCAACATTCAAATTCAGTTCCTTGCCTCACGAAGTTCGTCAACGTAGCTTAGAAAGGATTTCAACAAACCCTAAAATTATCGTACCTAAATTTTCAACTGTTAGTAGCCTAAACTTGAGGATACACGATTTAAATCTACAAGATCAATGCATAGAATTATTCCTCAGCTCATAAGGATTCCATAGAAACTTTGAGAGCGCAAAACCATTGTCGAATAAAAATGGCTTGCCGGAGAAGACGATGAATAGTGTTCCCGGCGAGGCTCCAAACTTCACCAAAATCACAGATTTTATGAGCATTCAACTCCTCTCAACGTGAGAATCGCGAATCTGCCATCAGATTTCAGAAAATTCAACCGTAGCTCTCTGACACAAAACTTGGCCGGCATTTTCAATAACATGGCCGGGAAAACAGTTTTCCTCGGCCGGAGACCGTTCCTTCACCATTGACATCGCACCTTATATCGATTTCAATCAAAATCGCCTATCGATTATAATTGGAAACTCAAATTGCAGTTTTGATCATCATACAATAAAATCGATAGAAATTTCGAAATAAAAAATACAAAGTTACAATAAACTCATTCAATTTGTCTCAAGCAAAAAAACATAAGTGTGTCGAAAGAAATTTGAGGGAACTCAATTTGAAAAGAAATTTCTACAAGCATTTAGAAAGTTTCTGATTTTGAGGATAAACGAAATCCTCAGGCAGGATCGGGATTGAAGATAATGGAGATTTGTACAAGCATTTAGAAATTGAAAATTGGAAGTCACGATGAGAGGACCCACATTGCTGGACCAAAATTTCCCCAATTTTTGGCTTCCCATTGATGAAGTAATAATTATTGTAAAACGTTAAATTCGGGCAGAATTACGCAAGTGTAGCCCACGATGGCCGGAAAGTCACTTGGATTCATGAAAGTGGCCTATAATCAAGCCCAAATATCTTATGGTGGTCTAAAAGCATAATAGAAATTATTAATGGCTCAAAACCGGAAATATGACTTTATTATGGCCCAAAATTTTTTAACTCTTTTAATATAGAACCATAACTTTATATAAAGATATACTATTATTATATTATATTTATTTATTTATTTATTTATTTATTTGTGTAGCCGCAGCCAGGGATATTATTATATTTATTTATAAAATTAAAATAGTAAAATGATAGGAATATACCAAAAAAAAACGAAATCCCACAATTCCGCACTCATTTTGGTCTCTGAAGCATCATCACAAGCAAATACCACAACAATAACTTATTTGAATCAGGCAAAGGCAAGATACATCAGCAAGCACGCATGAAAAAGTGGCAAATACTAACACAATTTAAACAAATATAGCACAGTAAAACTGAAGCACTGCATAGCATTCCGGTATGTTCATTGAACTCATGGAGAGTGGAATCTAATTAATCCTATAATAATTAACAATTAAAATTTCAAATCAAGATGATCAATGTGTAGGGGTGTGCATCGGTCGGTTCGGTTAACCTAACCGAACCAAACTCCAAAACCGAATTAAAAACCGAATTTTTTCTAAAAACCAAAACCGAACCAAAATTACTGAAAACCGAAATAACCAAACCGAAATATTTCGGTTCGGTTATACCGGTTAACCGAACCGAACCGAACTATTTTTCTAAAAAATAAAATATTTTTTGATCAAAATATCTTTATTACCATTTTCAAACCTGTAAATTCGCCCTATTAAATAAAAACATCATATCTACATATAACTATGAGTGCATAATAGTAAACCATTCCAAACTGCATTGTTCAAATTACACACAAATGAAATGACAAAATAAAGAAACAGTCACCGAATAGTTCAAAACAGTATAAAAGTCTCAAAACTCTCAACAGTAGTTTTCAATTCTCATCCACACAAACAGTCACCAAATAGGGGTATTATTTTGTGTTTATTATATAATGGCATAATATATTTTATATTTTTTTTAATATATAATTCAAATTTCGGTTCGGTTCGGTTAACCGAATTGTAGATTTTAAAAAACCAAAAACCGAACCGAAAACCGAAATTTTGGATTTTCAAAACCAAAAACCAAACCGAAATCCAAAAACCGAACCAAATTGTAAAATTCGGTTCGGTTCGGTCGGTTTGTTCGGTTTCGACCGAAATTTGCACACCCCTATCAATGTGCAACCAACCAGTTCAATTACGCCTTCAAAATGTATTATTCCTATGCATTATGCAGTAAAACGAACAGAACACTTAAGACTGGACAATGCAATCGCGGATACCAACGGGCATAATAAGGTTCTGGCTCAACCATATGCACCAACACTACCATTTGCCTTACCAAAGACTATGCTGCAAAAGTCTTGGACTTCGTCTGTGGCCAGATACACATCTTCACTCGAGGCAAAACCAAACGTGTTGAAAATGAGCAATGTCTACCGCCATGCCAGCTGAACTATAGCATCTTCTAGATATCCTTAACAAATGAATTCCCAGAAATATAGCTAGGCAAGAATCAAAGAAGCAACATAAGAACAACAATATGGCCATCGCATTAGGAAATTCTATATTTGAATTTGCTACCCCTGTGTAATAATGAAATGAATATGGTCCAGTACTTGAATTCTATAGATTTAGAAAAGATTAGCAATCCGGTTACGGTACAACCTCGTTATGAGTATGCATGTGTAGACATGACAAAAAATATATCTCGCATCACACAAAACACTTCTCCCATCACATAAAACATCTCTCATCACACAAAACACATCATTTTATCCATCACACAACATAACACACACATCACCCTATTTCCATCCAATAAGCTATTCACCGAACACTTCTAACAACTGTTTGATTTAGTTGAACAGATAAATTAGTTGAAACGGTTATTTAACAAACACAACCAATTGACTATGAAGTGAAAGAATCATAAATTTAAAATATAATGAAACAAGTTTCAATTTTCTGGATTTTAGATTATGGGGTCGACCTGAGTGCCTCGATAATTAGTTAGGGACATTCTCGCATTCATATTCATAATCTAGCTTTTAAGGCTTAAGCCCAACTCAATTTCAATCTTAACAACTTGTTCATCAAAAAGCAAGGGAAGCTCAAGTCAGCTCCCTCCCAACTCAAAAATGGAGTATCATTTTTGATAATTTATTTCATAAATTTCCATTAAAAATTTCCTAATCAATATTTATTGAGGAGATCAAATAAAGTAAACTAATAGAACCACATGAGTATCACTGAAAATTCCAAACTGAGTTGTTTAATGTAAGTTGAATTAGCATACTATCAATTAAGAACCTAAGCAGAACACCACCACAAAGTATAAGTAGGAATAGTAGTAGAGCAGTGAACACTACCATAAAACTTCTGACGAATCCAGTAACAATGGGAATCAGGATTTGGATATTATGCACATCGTACACACACCACACTTGGGAGTTGGGACTTGGGATTTAGGGCTTTGAAGACAGTTAATAATCACGACAGTTCTGTACAGGGTTCATACAAACAGGTGTATCTAATTAATGTCTAAATCTGAGACAGCTAATGCAGACTACAGGCCATCAAGAGTTAATATAACACAGAAACGATTTTTCACATTTAGCTGGGGATAAGAATAGAACCACGGGGAGATTGCTGCATACCTTTCTGTTCGTTACAGATTCATTACATCTTTGTTGCTAACATGTGGTGCATTGCCTTCTCTACACGTCCTATCATCAAGCTCCATTCACTATTCATAAAACTCACAAGGCGGTGACAATTGTAAGCCGGCTCACCACCAATGGGGCTGATACAGAAGAACTATCCATCCTCTAATCCAACATCTTTGTTGAATGAAGCTCCACAACTGATCAGAGAAAAAAACTGAGGAAGTAATCGAACCTAAGCACGCCTCTTGCTTAAACGCCAGGAATTGGGCTCATTGTATCTGTCATAGAGTGGTTCAATGCGCTCATGTCGCTTGCGCTTGCTTATTTTTGTGGGATCTGAAACTTTGAAGAATCTTGGAGCCAGTTCAACAAGCCACTTGGGATCCACTGCAATAACCTCACGCATATACTCCTTGGTAGTCATCACAAGTTCATGGTAGATAACCCAGTCAGGTTGTCTTTGAAAGAGAGCACTGCTTGGATGTATGTACACCGTCTGATTCTCAACTAGTGTTTTGTAACCTTCTTTTGGATCCTTCCTAGCAGAATGGAAGAAGAAACTGGCAACTATGGCTTTTGTAATCTTTGTGAAGTTTTTACCAGCGCTCACAACATCCAAATTGTACCTGTTTGCATAGGGCAGTAATAGAAAACAAGAATGCATGTATTACTACATTGTTTATCAATCCATCACGGTGAAACAAATGAATTTTTAAAAATTATTCTTCTCAAGAAGAAACATATGATCAATCAGGCGTAAGTAAAGCAAAAACACTGAACTCATCAATCATCACAGTGTCATGTTCTAGCAAATATCAAATTCAAACAGAAAGAAATACGCCAATAAATTAACTTAAAAGAGTATCAACCTCAATTTCCTGAACTATGGAATAATTCAACAAATAAGCATATAACGCCACAGAGAAGTAATTAAGGAAATGACGACATACTTGTCCATGATGGAAAGCAGTTGCTTTCTCACATCTTGCGCCTTCCTTAAGGATCGAGATTGAATAAAATTCTCAAAGCACCATGGACCTGAGAAATTTTTCGCTTTCCAAGCCTCATAGACTGCAAGCAATGACAAATGGTCTCCCTCAGGTTGGAAAAACTTGGCCCTTTTTTGGTCTGCTTGAGCTTGCTTTTCCCTGGGACGGTAGAAAATATTTCCAGTCTGAATCATGGCAATGATGGTTACAATCTCATCACTGCAGCCAAGATCTACGCTCGCAAGAAGCATTTTGGAAAGTGGAGGCTCCAAAGGAAATTCAGCCATTTTCCTACCCAACTTAGTAAGAAGCCCCTCTTCATCCAGAGCTCCTAAACTGTACAGCTGTTCCATGGCAGAAATGAGGGCTTGTGAAGATGGAGGGTCCATAAAATCAAAAGATAATAGATCATTGACACCCATAGCTTTCATTGTAAGCACAGTCATCGCAAGGTTAATCCTCTGTATTTCTGGAATAGTAGTTGGAGACATCTCATGGTGGTATGCGCTCTCTGTATAAAGGCGATAGCACTTTCCAGGTCCTGTGCGTCCAGCTCGCCCTGCTCGCTGTTTCGCAGATGCTTGTGATATTGGAGTTATCACCAGTGAATCCAACCCCAGTTTGGGGTTGTACACATTTTGCTTAGCAAACCCAGGATCAATGACGTAAAATATGCCATCGATGGTCAAAGAAGCTTCCGCAATATTTGTAGCAACTACAACTTTTCTCTTTCCTGGGGGAGCAGGCTCAAAAATCCTCGATTGCATTTCACTGGGCAGGGCACCGTAAACAGGCAAAATGATAAGCTCAGGAACATTTTTACCCAAGCCTTTCATCCTCTCATAGAGGCACTGGCACGCATAATCAATCTCCTCCTGACCAGTCAAGAACAGAAGTATATCACCTTCAGGTTCAGTCAAGTGAATCTGTAACACAGTAATCAGTGCTGCATCTAGGTAGTCACTTTCTGGTTGCTTGGTGTAGAGGATTTCTACAGGGAAAGTTCTTCCAGGAATAGTAAAGATGTTGCAATTGAAGAAATATCCAGAAAATTTCTCCGCATCCAGAGTAGCAGATGTGACAATCAAACGAAGTTCAGATCTTCGTGTTAAGAGTCGCTTCAATAATCCAAAAAGCACATCTGTGTTAATTGTCCTCTCGTGAGCTTCATCAAGCATTATCACAGAGTACGAGGACAAATTTTCATCAACCAGAATCTCCCTAAGAAGCATACCCTCTGTCATATACTTGATTACAGTCTCCGGCCCAGTACAATCCTCAAAACGTACAGCATACCCAACCTCTTCACCTAATCGACAACCAAATTCCTCAGCAACTCGTTTTGCCACAGACGTTGCCGCCACCCTACGTGGCTGAGTACACCCAATTTTTCCCTTTGTGGTGTATCCTGCCTCGGCAAAATATTGTGTCATTTGTGTTGTTTTACCTGACCCTGTCTCTCCAATGACAACAAGGACCTGATTGTCATGGACAGCCTGAATCAACTCATTCTTCAACTTGTATATGGGTAAACTCAGTCTCTGTTCCAGGATTGAAAGCTTTGATATTGGTCCAAAAGTCAGAGCTTTACCATATGCATCTTTCTTCCATTCCGGCATGTCATATGCAGACAAACCTACACCTCTCAATTCCTGAGCAAGATGTCGCTCACCTGCATCAGGCATTGGATCTTCCCATGGCCTGTTCAGATCCTTTGGAATGGAATCAAACATTGCCCTTTGTTCCTGCCCCCTAATTTCCCTTCTCTCCTTTATCAGTGCAGATTGAAGCGCTGCTGCACGACTCAAGGATCCCTCAGGGTTTTTGAATATCTTCACAGGGGACATATCAGCAGAGTTTCGATTCTGACCCTGCAAAAATGGCGGTTCATCTTCATTCAGTTCAATCTCAAGATCCTCCTCCGCACCCTCATCCTGATAAAGCAAATCATCCCCTCCATCATCAAACATCAAACAATCCTTGCTTAAAACACCTGCAGCAACCAGTTGCTTAGTCTCCCATCTCTCAGGTGAACTAATTCTCTTCAGTGGCCTTCGTGAAGCAGCATGATCATTCTCGCCTTGATTGATTTTGATCCCTGAGATACCAATCTTACTCCCCAACCCTCCACCATCACTCCTCCCTGAAGAATTAGTCCTCAACCCGTCATCCTCCTCAGTCCTCCTTAAGGGCAATAATGTATCCATCCCATTTTTCTGATCCACATCGCTCATCGACAAACTCAATTTATTTCCCTTAGCAGAGATCACTTTTACATAAACCTCCTGGTCCTGCTGCACGGCATTCTTTGCATTTGCAATTCTCCTATTTTCCATCTGGGATACATGTACCAAACCCTCTTTTCCTGGAAAGCCATCAAGCTGAACAAAACACCCCGCATCCATCACCCTCGAAACCCTGCCCTTATAGATTTTGTACATTTCCGGCTCCCCTCCCCCCTCATCAATCTCTTCGGCATAGTCGTTTCTCCTATTCTGCTCATCCCTCTCCCTATCCACGTCGATGTCGTTGTTCATTCGGCTACTACTATCGTCCAAATCCCGATGTCTGCCCCTGTCCTCCATATCACCGTATCTGCCCCTTCTGGGCTTATCTTTATCAAGCCTCTTTTCTCTTTTCATCTCCTCAATTTCCTTCTCCAGGTCCTTCTGCCTCTCTTTATTATTCTTGATACTTAATTCAGAATATGACGAATCGCCGCCCTCCTTCTCCCACTTTTCAGGAGTAGACTTCTCCTTCGGCGGCAAAATAGCATGAATAATCTTGAGTAAAGTCCGCACGAAATAATCAGGCATTTCTGCGCCGTTCTCCTCCAACTTGGCATCAAATTCATCCACAGTTGCGCAATTTCGCCCCATCTCGATTATAAATTCCGCCATCACCTTATCCCCAAACCCGATATGAGTCTCCAACTCCGCGCATATCTTCGAGACCAAAGACAAGTACTCCAATTTTTTCAACGTATCTTCTTCGGTCTCTGCTCCCATCGTCTTCACCCACACAAAAAGAAACAGACAAAAGAAAGAAAAGTGCGTATCTTCAAACAAACCACAATTC
This sequence comes from Hygrophila difformis, assembly GCA_030278955.1. NCBI lineage: Eukaryota > Viridiplantae > Streptophyta > Magnoliopsida > Lamiales > Acanthaceae > Hygrophila > Hygrophila difformis. Next base: position 20,789,356 of record JAOANR010000009.1, read on the forward strand.
CTAACTAAGAATTTGCACTGGCGAATTCACGCACAACGGCACAAGAACGTACCTACCCAATGAAAAGCCAAAAAAAAAAAGGTAGAAATACAATTAGCAGGGTTTTGATCCGTACCTGAAATTGGGGACTGCTTTTCTGATCAGAAGAGACGATTGACGTTGGTGAGTGGGTGTGGTTGAATCGCTAGAAAACGGAGCAAAGTGTAAAAGAATTATAGAGTAGAATTTTCTGGATGAGTTGATGATGCATGATTTATTTTTACCTCAAGAGCAAAGTGTAAACACACACCACCATACAGCATTTATTGCTCCCTCCGTCCCGCACTCGTATTTCTCTGACAAAAAATTGGCTTGCTTTCTATTTTTAAATAAACTTAGATTTTTGACACGCGCTTCCCGTGTTTTTTCTTTATTTTTTTTCAAATAAAATCAAGTATTTGTAGTTTATTATTATTTGTGCTTAAAGTTTGCTTTACTTTAAATTCATAACATAGACATAGGAAACCATAAGAATTTGTATCAATTTGATCATAAAATATGCAACAAAATGAATAATCAGTTCATTACATCGACATAATCAACATCAATTTCTATAGGAATATCTTGATCAACCAACTTCAATAAACTAAGTTATTCTAAACCATGAGTACGAATCTCCACAATTTTAATAAGATAGTAGGAGAGATGGATTCAATTAATTATATTATACAAACCATTATTTAGAGACCTAGAAAATATTAGATTTTAATAGAGTTTTTTGGATGAAAGATTTTAATAAAGTTGAGTATGAATGTTGCGTCATGAATTAAAAATTTACAATAAAGAAAATATTCATAATTAAATCTCAGCCATATAACCAACTATTAGATTCGAAGAGAGTTGGGCATCTATGTTTCTCCATTAATTATAATAAAGCAATCACTGATATCAGATCTCAGCCATAATCTCAAAACCAAATGTAAGATTCAAAGACAGGCGTGCATACTTGTTTCATGAGGAATCGGGATACACAACATAATATGATGTTATGATACATGAATGATGATGCATATTAAAACGTGGATTATAATTCACAATATCCTCTTATAAATTATAAGCTAATCAATGGGGAAGAAGATCAAAAGATAATGTGTAAGAGTAAATCCTTAAGCAGTAAGAGATAATTGTTCCCAGCAAATAGAATTCGAAACCATGGCCTAAAGGACCAAAAAATGCATAGTCTCAAATATTAAAAACTGATTGGAGTGTAAACTTCAGTAAGACTATCGGAAAATGTGTGATTAATAATTGAATATAAAATTAGTGGAGAACAATAAGTTAATACAATAAAGAAGTATCCACTTTTTATACATACATTTTCAGCAAAATTAGGAGTTTTTCAACTATTATGGAATGATTGTCTTCCTATTTTCCTTAGTAATAATATACTCCCTCCGTTTTTATTTATCATCACCCTTTGTATAGTAGTTACTATTCATTAAATAACTTTGATTTAACTTTTTAACATAGTTATATAAGATAAAATATAGTCAAGTGTGCTATTATTGGATTTGTCTAATCGCGTAGTTTTAGAATATCAAATTTTTATAATTTTTACTAATATATAATATGAGCTATTAATGATTGAAAATGTGCGTTGAATTGCGTGCAGTGCAGAAATGGAGAAATTATTAAAAAAACGGAGGGAGTATAAGTGAATATGAATACATTTTTGGTACATCATTAAAAGTATTATGCATGTTTTTAATGCTATGCACGCTTCGATGCACAGAAGGGCTCTGTTCTATAGTCATATAATTAACACTTCAGGTTTTCATTTTTTTCTTGGCAATATATCAGCAAATGATATGGTAAAATCGACTAATAAATTTTTTGACCTTTTTGAGAAACTAAAAAACTGCAAAATTCTAGATTATGTTCATAAGAAGAAAAAAATTTATTTTTCCAATAATTATTTTTCTTTATGTTATTTTTTTTATTAAAATTATTCTGATGATAAAAATATATTTAAAAATTAAACCTTATACAAAAAGTAAGGATTAAATTTTGATTAAATTTTTATAACGAATTATAATTTCTTATTAACTATATATATTTTGATAAATTACCTAAAAGATAATTATTAATAATTTTTTATTTTATTATATTTTTAGTAAATATTGACACCTATGTGTCGTCAAATGTGTGTGTAAGCCTAAACTATACATGGATGGATGTTGAAAGAAACATTTGATTGATGCGAAGTACTATAAGAATCTTAGTCCGATTATTCCAGCTACAAGGAGGGATAAATCAGTTTGGGGCTACATATCCCGGGCATGGGAAGAGATGGGGCAGGCAGGTGATGAAAATAATTTTGTGATTCAAGTTGGCAATGGCGAGCGGGCGAGATTCTGGCAGGATCGGTGGGTGGCGGGTGGATGGATGTTGAAAGAAATATTCCCACGTATCTTCGCACTTTCGGTGAAAAAAGAAGGCAGAATTTGCGAGTTTGGAGTGTGGGTTGGCGTACAATGGGAATGGAGAATTGAATTGAGGAGAAGGTTGTTTGATTGGGAAATCGAGATATGGCAGAATTTACTTACAATCATTAAAGGGCAAACACTGAATAGATTCTTGGAGGATCGGTTGAGATGGGTTCATGAGGCTAATGGAGCATTTTCGGTCAAATCGTGCTGGCATAGGCAGGGGGCTTGTAGGGAAGAAGATTGGGCTAAATTCTGGATCAAGATATGGCGTGTAAAGTCCCCAAGTAAGGCGAAACTTTTAGTGTGGAAAGTGTTGCATAACGGTGTTCATGCACGTGCTGAGTTAGTGAGAAGAGAATGTTTGGGTGCTGCTAATGCACGATGTCCTGCCTGCGGGATTGAAGTCGAAACTATTGATCATATTTTCTGTGTATGTCCAGCGGTTATAGACCTTTGGTACACTGCAGTAAGGTGGTTCGGGGTCACATGGAGTATGCCAAGCAAAATTAAAGAACTGATGGCGTGGTGGCTGGACACTAATCCAAGGAAAGGCCGAGATGAGGTATGGTGTATGACTGCCTATGCAATTATTTGGTCTGTTTGGAAACATAGGAATGCGGTTGTATTTAAAGGGTTGATCTTTGACAAGAAATCCATTGAAGCCGAAGTTAGATGGCGAACATGTTTCTGGTGGAAAGTAGCTGAGGGTGATGATGAGACTAGAACATTTTTGAGTACTATTGAGTCCCCTGGCGATCTTCCTGGACCTTTGGGACTAAAAAGGAAGGTACAAAGGATTGGAATCGATTGGGAACCTCCGGGGAAAGGGTGGTGGAAAGTTAACACGGACGGATCATCATTTGGGAATCCCGGGCCGGCGGGCATTGGTGGTGTGATTAGAAATGATGAAGGAGAGGTATTATTTGTTTTGTCTAAATTTATTGGACGCAAGGACTCTACTGAAGCCGAAGTATCAGCATTGAGTAATGTATGTGCGGCCCTAATTCGAGACCAAGGGTTTCCGTTGCCTAGGATCATATTTGAATGCGATTCATTGAATGTGGTACGCTGGTTGGGAGAGCTGGACAACATGCCATGGAGACTGGCTCATTTGATACCGCCCATAGCAGCAGTCCTGAAATGTGGTGGGGAGGTTAGAGTTGCTCACATCATGAGAGAAAGGAATTGTCTTGCGGATCAATGGGCAAGGAGGGGGGCTGCGGCAGAGGATGGCATTGAAATCTGGTATTAGATTTAGAAGAGTGGAATTTTGTGGGCGTGATGTTTGGCGCTTTGGATGTAACTGGTTAGACCTTTGTCTGGTGGCATGCACTGTTACGCAAAAAGTGGCTGAATTGGCGGGGCCAAAGGAAGAATCGGATGACGGGGAATAGTTCTGGCTGCCATAGATGCTGCTGTTGCTGTGTTGTTTTGTTTTTGTTTATTTTTTCAGGTTGCTGTTAAGGGAGGTGTCTCTCTTAGATTGCTGATGCTGCTGCTGAGACGGAGTTCATCGATGTAGCTCGCGGGGACTAAGGTGAAAGTCTCAGATGTTGGACATTGTAGGAAGGAAAGATGATGGTTGAATGGAACAATTCAAGCTCTCAGTCAGGCTATTATGGAGAAGAATTCATTGTTGCTTCAGCTGCTATCTCATGAAGTGTTGATCTAGTGAGAAATGCGGTGTGTAACACCCCGGTTTTTGGTCACTCAGGTCGGGATGTCACCGCCACATCTCTCTAGCAAGACACGGTTTCTCCGAGCTTGCTAAAGAGATACAAGGCTATGGTTTTTCAGAATTTAAAACATTCAAACAGCCCATTTATATATATAATTTTAAAATAATACATCAAAGTTGCAGCGGAAAATAACATTTACATATATGTATCGCAGCGGAATTTAAATATAGGGCCAACATGGCCTAATCACGGGTTAAACAGGCCCGTTCATGCAATTTCTAGTCTAACGTATCATTTACAAATAAAGCATTTCCCCAAAATTCCCATGAATGCATATGATGATGCATATTCTTCAGCTCTGAAAGAAACAGGAAAAGTTAACACGTACGAGATTATGAGGTTTCAAAGCCTTTATTTAAATTTAATGAAAACATGTGCATAATTTAAATAATTCATGTAATCGCATAATTTAGAAATATGGATTCATAAGATCATCATATAGCTTGCAACGTAATTAAATAAGTGGCCATAAATTTAACAGCACAATTTAACACAGATTTAATTTGGAATTCTCGCAACTTCTCGTTTCATATCTTTTACAGATCACCACCGCTAGGGCTCTTATGTCCGCCAGCCTTACGCCTGGGCTTTTATGTCCACAGGTATCATGGTCGATCTTTTAGTTAGAGTTAATCCGTCCACTAGCCATACGATCAGTGTTTCGCTAGGGCTCTTACGTCAACCTAGACATACACTTGGGCTCTTATGTCCCAAGCCGCAGAGAACATTGACAGTATCTAGCTTAGTCATAACCCGCAATATTTTAATCTTCTCGTTTCGTGTATCGTATGTCAAAGTATTTCTATCCGTTTCAACCTCAAAGGCTAATTCCACCGTTTCAACAAGATTTCAAGTTTTGACTCGGTCAACCACAGTTTACTCTAAAATTCGTTAAAAATCAGATTTAATTTCAAAAATTCCGAAATTTCACGACTGACTCCAAAACGTCAAGATCTACAACTTTCGTGTTTTAACTTTTTCAATCCGAGATACCTAAATAGGTCAAAAACACTAATTTTCACAGAAGTACTGTTCTGTCCGAATTTCATATAACTCAGTTTAAAGATTTCGAATTCTACCATAGCAATTCAACTCCAAATTTGATGAAATTTTGCAGAGATCATCTTAAGACAATTATCTACAATTTTCATGTTCGGCTAAAGATCTAATTCGGCCTAGAACCATAGTCAAAAACTTCAACAAGTTCAAATCTATGTTCGGTCCAGTTTTCGAGATCCGATTTTAAACCAGTTCGGTTTGGGGTGGATTTATTATATCAATTCATCACGAAAAATTCTGAACTTTCACGGAGGTATTCATAACGTATAGATCTACAACTCTTATGTTCAACGCCAAGCCTAGATCGGTCTAGATCTAAGGTAGAAATCACCAACAAGTTCGAATAAAGAATCTATCATCGTTTCAAGATCTAAATCTAAAGCAGGCTCGTTTACGATCAGTTTCGGATATCAAAACACGATGAAAAATTATGAAATTTTTACAGGAGCTAGATCAGTGTCTTAGGAATGTTTTTTGTGTTTTAAGTTTTCTCGTTTGAACGCTTTAAGGGGTTCGAATAAATTCAACAAACACGCTGCGCCGGTGTAGACGGATTTTAGATAGGGTTCCATTACATCTATATGTTCGAATCTTTTAACAACCCAAAACCAAAGTAAGCGTTAACTTACAGATTGTTGAGCGTCCGGGATCGTTGATTCGGAGGCGTGGCTTCCCGTCCTCCGTTTATCCTCTCCGTTTGTCGGGTTCTTCGCTCTCGATTCGGATCGGGGGTTTAGAATAGAAAAAGATCGAATTTAGGATTCGTTTTCGAATCACATATGAAAAAGAATGGATCAAGGCTTACCACAGCAACGGGGGTCTCCAAATTTCGTCCAAGTCAGTTTCTCCTCTCAGTGTTGTGCCTCCGACGACTCCGGGATTAGGGTTTCGACGTATAGAAAGATTTCGTAGGGTTTCAAATGTATTTGGAGCTCTTAGGAGGTCTTATTTATAGATGTTTAAGACCTAGGGCGTCCAAGATCTGACCCTAAGAGTCTAGAGTCGAAGATGTTCAACCGAAAGTCGAAAAAATCCGGAATCGGGCGAGAAAATCGCGGAACGGCCGATTCTGCCAAGTGGCGCGCCCTTGGCGCGGTAAACCCCTAAAACCGCGCGGCGACCGCGCCGTCCTGGCCTGGACTTCGGTCTGGGCCGGGTCGTGCGATCCGTCGGGTCTTTCCTCCTCTCTTTCGGACTTCTATCCCTCTATGTTCCCGGATTCGGATTTCCGGGGTATCTTCGGGCTCCAATTTCCTATCTTAATTTTATTCGGATCTAATTTTACATTTGGACTCGAATTATTGAGTCCATCGGTGTCGGGTCCTCGTGTAACCATTTATTCGATTAAATTGTCTTCGGCTTCCCGGGTTCTCGAAATCTTGATTCCTTTTTCATTGAAATTCCATTTCTCATCTTCTATGATTCTTTATTCATTTATCATGTTTATTATATTTATTTATTTATTTTATGTTGCAAAATTCTCGGGTATTTCAGTCTACCCTCCTTAAGAATCAACTTCGTCCTCGAAGTTGTGTTTCGGCTTTTCTCATGCTAAAGTCTTTTGTTTGTTTTATTATTTTGTGACTGAACTTAGAATTAAGACTTCTAAGCTGCCTACGTACCCGGTGAAGGGATCAAGCCATAACGTAGTTCAAAACAAGTTGAATTTGTTTATTTATGATTTAGGATACATGATATCAAGTCGAACTCCAAAATAAATAATTACGGGGTATCACATCCTCTCCCCCTTAGGACTTCAGTTATGTCCCCATAACTGCCTATTCATTATTCCCAAGAGGATTCGGGTTTTGGTCTTGTTCCTCATCACTCTCTCCTTGCTGAAGGTTCACCAAATCTACTCTCTTCTCGATCGCCTCCTCTGGCGTTCGACATCCACTAGCCTTGTGACCAAGCTTGCCGCACCTACGGCAGGTTCCAGGCTTCGGGCATTGGCGCACCAGATGTGCATGGTTGCATCGTGGGCAACGTGGTATAAACGCACCACGGTTGTCGTCTCCCCCATTGTTGAGACCTTTATTTCCTTTCCTTCGGGATCCATTGTCTTTCCTAGAGTTGTTGTTGTTGTCTTTCCGATCCTTCTTCTCAAGTCCTTGCGAGTCCTTGCTCGACTCACCATATTCCTTACGCTTCAATTGCTGGATTCGAGCAATTGATACGGCGCGATCATATATCGTCTGCAGGTTCGTGAATTGTCCTACTGCAAGTATCTCCCGGATACTAAGGTTCAGACCCATCTCGAATTTCTGAGCCTTGTCAGAGTCGGTTGGTACTATCCTCGCAGCGAATCGTACTAGCTCCTTGAATTTGCTGTAGTACTCTTGTACCGTTTGCGCACCTTGCTTTAGGTTGATGAATTCCTCGTACTTCGCAGTCTTGGTGCTCAGTGGGTAGAATATTTCCCTCAAAGCTTCCTTAAGTTCTTCCCAGGTGTAGGCTTCTTCGTCTTCCCCAGAATTCGCTTGGAGATTTTGCCACCACTCATCGGCTTCGCCTCCTAGGTAGTAGGTCACTACGTGTATCTTTTCCTCATCAGGGCACTTGATAGCGTTCAGGAGCTTATCAAAGGTACGGATCCATCCTTCCAACTTGGCTGGATCCTCTTGGCCGTCATAATGGGGTGGGTGGTAAGGGTTCACTAATGCCAAGTAGTTGACTCGGGCTACTGGCGGAGGTACTGTTTGTGTCCTATGCACCCTGGCATTTCCCAATGCTACAAGGAGTTCCTCTACAGTTTTTAAACGTGCTTCCATATTATTGGGCGCTTGAGGCACTTGCTCTCCTAGGTTCTGAGGACTTTCACTGTTGTTGGGCGTGTTGGAAAGGTTAGCGTCAGTGCCGTTTGGACTCACCTTCCTTGGTTTCTTCCTAGGCGCCATTTTCTGTTACACGTGTATAGATTAGCTTATCTTGGTTTAGGTAGATCGCTCGAATGAGACGTTTCGTAAATTTCTAATTTCAATTTTCGGGTTTGTTGTTTGGAAATCCAAACAAGATTTTTGGAATAAAGAGTGTTTTAATAAAACTTGATTTTCTCATTGTTCCACATGAGGAAGTTTTCTAATTTGTACAAGGGTAGGAATGGCTAAGGTCGAGGATTGTTATGATTAGGCGAACGCATAGATGAACGCGATCTAGAACTAAGGCAAGATCAGTCTCTAGTTAGCTTCCTTAATTTGATGACAAGCGTCTAAGTTATCTAGTGCAAGCAAAAGATCAAAGTTAACATTCGCCAAGATTCTATGTTAACTTCGCCAAGATTCTAAGTTGAAATTCGCCAAGATTCTAAGTTCTCTACATAAAAGAGATGCAATATGCAAATGCGTATGATGGTTTCCCCCCAAAAGTAATTTATGCACTGTATATATATTTTTCCCATGGGTTTTAAAATAAAAATTTCTCCATGGAAATAATACTGTAAAATTTAAAATAATAGTCAAAATATTAATAATAGTTTAAAAATAATAATGGTTTAAAAATAATAGTTTAAAAATACTAGCTTAAAAATATCCGGGCTCTGATACCACTCTGTAACACCCCGATTTTTGGTCACCCAGGTCGGGATGTCACCGCCACATCTCTCTAGCAAGACACGGTTTCTCCGAGCTTGCTAAAGAGATACAAGGCTATGGTTTTTTAGAATTTAAAACATTCAAACAGCCCATTTATATATATAATTTTAAAATAATACATCAAAGTTGCAGCGGAAAATAACATTTACATATATGTATCGCAGCGGAATTTAAATATAGGGCCAACATGGCCTAATCACGGGTTAAACAGGCCCGTTCATGCAATTTCTAGTCTAACGTATCATTTACAAATAAAGCATTTCCCCAAAATTCCCATGAATGCATATGATGATGCATATTCTTCAGCTCTGAAAGAAACAGGAAAAGTTAACACGTACGAGATTATGAGGTTTCAAAGCCTTTATTTAAATTTAATGAAAACATGTGCATAATTTAAATAATTCATGTAATCGCATAATTTAGAAATATGGATTCATAAGATCATCATATAGCTTGCAACGTAATTAAATAAGTGGCCATAAATTTAACAGCACAATTTAACACAGATTTAATTTGGAATTCTCGCAACTTCTCGTTTCATATCTTTTACAGATCACCACCGCTAGGGCTCTTATGTCCGCCAGCCTTACGCCTGGGCTCTTATGTCCACAGGTATCATGGTCGATCTTTTAGTTAGAGTTAATCCGTCCGCTAGCCATACGATCAGTGTTTCGCTAGGGCTCTTACGTCAACCTAGACATACACTTGGGCTCTTATGTCCCAAGCCGCAGAGAACATTGACAGTATCTAGCTTAGTCATAACCCACAATATTTTAATCTTCTCGTTTCGTGTATCGTATGTCAAAGTATTTCTATCCGTTTCAACCTCAAAGGCTAATTCCACCGTTTCAACAAGATTTTAAGTTTTGACTCGGTCAACCACAGTTTACTCTAAAATTCGTTAAAAATCAGATTTAATTTCAAAAATTCCGAAATTTCACGACTGACTCCAATACGTCGAGATCTACAACTTTTGTGTTTTAACTTTTTCAATCCGAGATACCTAAATAGGTCAAAAACACTAATTTTCACAGAAGTACTGTTCTGTCCGAATTTCATATAACTCAGTTTAAAGATTTCGAATTCTACCATAGCAATTCAACTCCAAATTTGATGAAATTTTGCAGAGATCATCTTAAGACAATTATCTACAACTTTCATGTTCGGCTAAAGATCTAATTCGGCCTAGAACCATAGTCAAAAACGTCAACAAGTTCAAATCTATGTTCGGTCCAGTTTTCGAGATCCGATTTTAAACCAGTTCGGTTTGGGGTGGATTTATTATATCAATTCATCACGAAAAATTCTGAAATTTCACGGAGGTATTCATAACGTATAGATCTACAACTCTTATGTTCAACGCCAAGCCTAGATCGGTCTAGATCTAAGGTAGAAATCACCAACAAGTTCGAATAAAGAATCTATCATCGTTTCAAGATCTAAATCTAAAGCAGGCTCGTTTACGATCAGTTTCGGATACCAAAACACGATGAAAAATTATGAAACTTTTTACAGAAGCTAGATCAGTGTCTTAGGAATGTTTTTCGTGTTTTAAGTTTTCTCGTTTGAACGCTTTAAGGGGTTCGAATAAATTCAACAAACACGCTGCGCCGGTGTAGACAGATTTTAGATAGGGTTCCATTACATCTATATGTTCGAATCTTTTAACAACCCAAAGCCAAAGTAAGCGTTAACTTACAGATTGTTGAGCGTCCGGGATCGTTGATTCGGAGGCGTGGCTTCCCGTCCTCCGTTTATCCTCTCCGTTTGTCGGGTTCTTCGCTCTCGATTCAGATCGGGGGTTTAGAATAGAAAAAGATCGAATTTAGGATTCGTTTTCGAATCACATATGAAAAAGAATGGATCAAGGCTTACCACAGCGACGGGGGTCTCCAAATTTCGTCCAAGTCAGTTTCTCCTCTCGGTGTTGTGCCTCCGACGACTCCGGGATTAGGGTTTCGACGTATAGAAAGATTTCGTAGGGTTTCAAATGTATTCGGAGCTCTTAGGAGGTTATTTATAGATGTTTAAGACCTAGGGCGTCCAAGATCTGACCCTAAGAGTCTAGAGTCGAAGATGTTCAACCGAATGTCGAAAAATCCGGAATCGGGCGAGAAAATCGCGGAACGGCCGATTCTGCCAAGTGGCGCGCCCTTGGCGCGGTAAACCCCTAAAACCGCGCGGCGACCGCGCCGTCCTGGCCTGGACTTCGGTCTGGGCCGGGTCGTGCGTTCCGTCGGGTCTTTCCTCCTCTCTTTCGGACTTCTATCCCTCTATGTTCCCGGATTCGGATTTCCGGGGTATCTTCGGGCTCCGATTTCCTATCTTAATTTTATTCGGATCTAATTTTACATTTGGACTCGAATTATTGAGTCCATCGGTGTCGGGTCCTCGTGTAACCATTTATTCGATTAAATTGTCTTCGGCTTCCCGGGTTCTCGAAATCTTGATTCCTTTTTCATTGAAATTCCATTTCTCATCTTCTATGATTCTTTATTCATTTATCATGTTTATTATATTTATTTATTTATTTTATTTATTTATTTTATGTTGCAAAATTCTCGGGTATTACACGGTGTACCATGAAATTCCAAGGCATTGAGGCTGCTGATGGTGCTTCAACTATCTGTTTGCTGCCACTTTGTTAACCACCGTGCAAGACTGGCAATCTCCTGCATTGAGCGCATCAAGCCAACCGAAAATTAACCGGTGAGCTCTGAGTCTTCATAATCCTTTATTGAAGTGTTGTGGTGAGTCCATTATAGGTCCATAAACTTGCTTCTTCCATCATGTTGAACTTGCGTATATTCTTTTCAATGCTTGGATACAGACATGGGTTGTGGTTCCCTTTTCCCCACCAGTCGTGATACCTCACAAACTACTCCTTATATTTCTAATAAACCATTGCTGAGACCTTCAAACAGTAGCCTTTTCTCCTTTACCCGCACAACATTTCTTCACCCTGGGGATCTATAGTATGTTTATGAATACTCTCACTCAATCCGGATTGATAAACTTAGAGGTGGATATATTGAGTGGATTGCTGTAGTATGAAAGAGTTCAGTGGTCATCAAGTCAGGCACACTCGAAAAAAGAAAGAAAGAAAGAAAAAAAAGAATAGAAACGTGAAAAAAAAGAAGAAAAAGAAGAAAAAAAGAAGAAAAGAAGAAAAAAGAAGAGAAGAAGAATAGATTTGTGATAATGAGAGGATGCCCTGATTGAAGGTTGGATGGGGTGAAACCCAGGGAGTGGCTTAGAGAGAAATTCATTTGATATTCAAATAAAGAATGGTACACATTTCATTATGCTGTGATAGTCTGTAACATCACTTTTTCTGTTCATAGATGGCACCTTCGCCTCTTCACCCATTGCCAAACCCACAGCCAAAGCCTTTCCATCACCCACACCATTCCCCATGTTTCGTTGCATTGATATAGAATATTATGCATGAGATATGTGATGCTGAAGCTAGTTATGGGACTGCCTTCGGACCCGCTTATTGAGAACCGCCATGGACCTGCTACTCCCGAGATTGTGAAAACATACTACAACTTTGATAAGTGTGGTGTAGCTTGATGCAATCGATGGTGGTAGAACCTGGTGGTGCTACGATGGGATTATTGTCGAGTTATGAAATTCCAAGTTTCTCGGCCTGGAACTCCTGACCTGCGCTCTATTGATTCGATATGTAGTTGGGGTGGATAGACATGATGGAAATTGCCAATGTTCTACATATTTTCCTGCTTAGAGGTTTGATTTTCCGGTTGAGGTAGCTTTTACTATTTTTGCCCGACTTTTCACCTATTAGCTTGCACTACGAATAACGGTGCGGCTGTAGTGTGTGTACTGTTGGAAATTCGTGTGGACTATCGTCCCTATAATAAACCTTATTCCTCCAAAAAAAAAGCCTAAACTATACATTTTTATTTTATTATATTGATTTAGGCTAATATTTTAGTCTTGAATTTTAATATAAATAATATAATATATATTTGAAAATATTACTTATTCAATTAAATAATTTATAATTTACTGCTTTAACTAAATATGTCATAAATATCAAATACTCCTATATTATAATTTATTTTCAATTTATATTTTATTAAAAAGTATATATGGAAAGATTTTCTCCAAATTTTCTTGTACTAACAAATAAATTTATTATCTAAATGTAAAATATTTAAAAGATTAATCACGTGGCATGCAGACGTGTAATTATTTTGGATAACTGTACATTTTTGTATGATTAATCAGCGCCTACGTGGAAACCTAAGGCATAATTACTGTATGACCCTTGAAATTACGTTTTTTCGCCCGCTGCGCATAAATGTTGAACTTATATGAAGATTATAAAATTAGAAGATATCTTTTTTTGAGTTATTACATAAGGTTCAAAGTCTTTTGCTTAAGTTGTGGTGGAAATGTATGGAACAAAAAATTGAGGGAATTAAAGGAGATAATAGGAGCATGGAAAGAAATTCAAACCCCAAATAGGTAGATATAATATAAAATATTTTTTTTCCATCATTGAAAAACTAAATATATAGTTTCGATTTCATATCTAAAATACTAAGAACAATTGGAAAAAAGATAACCTTTAACAATTCAAAATTCGAATTACTTCAAAACTATGTATGACTACCTATCACAAATCTTTATATATAGTTTACACTAAAATACCTCTTATATCCTTTTAGAGTACAAATTGTTTATAAAAATTTGTATAACAATTTACTCCGACTTTCATATACATTTTTATTTTATATCGAAATAGTTAAAAATGAAGGATATTATGTTTAATAACTAAACTATGATGTGTTTTTTATTTTCTTTATTTTTTCTTAAAAAATGATGTAGTATTTTTTAGAATGATATGAATTTTTTAGGTGATGAATCAATTTATATTAATCAATTTTTTAGAATCAATGAACTATTTACACCATAAATAAAAATTTTCAAATTTCTTTAGAAATAATGAATTGACGTTAAAAAAATAATATAGTCCGTACAAACTAAAAAATATTTAGAATTTATATATTTAGGTATTTATAGTAATTAAATATATTAAAATACTAATAACATTATATGTTTGTTGTAATACTTAGTTTTTCTTTATATTTTTTTGTTTATCAAACTTATATTTATGAGACTAAGTTTCAAAATTAGACCTGATATAAAAAACTCATGAAAAAAATTTAATTAAATTTTTTATAATTGATTAAAATTTATAAATTTAATTATTTCATATATATTTAAATGAATATTTATATTAAAAATATATTATCATCAATTAATAATGTGTGAAATATATGATGTTAATTGTTAAATTCCTTATATTTATATAAGATTATATTTTAATTAGTTACAAATTTTAAAATATTTAAATTTATTTAATAATATTATAATATGTCAATCTTTATTAAATATTATTATATATACAATCAAATAATTTATATTATATAGTTTTATATTTCTTAATATTTGAAATGGTAAGTATATTTACTATAATTAAAAAACACATACTCACATTTTCCTTTATATTTTTTAGTTTATCAAAATTGTATTTGTGAGATTAAATTTTTAAAATTAAGCCTTGTACAGACATGAGAATTAAAATTTCATTAAATTTTTAATGTTCACTAAATTTTTTAATTTGATTATTCAATATATATTTTTAATGAAGTATTTTTTATTTAAAATACGGTTATTATATTCCTTATGTTGATTTTTTTTTTTTTTGAGAAGAAGGTAGTATATTCCTTATGTTGATATAGGATTATATTTGTAGACATAAATTTAATCTAAATTAAATTTATTTAATAATATTATAATAATTTTTATTAAAATATATATACAAACAAATAATTTATATTATATAGTTTTAATCAATTTATATATTTTAAGTTTAATAATTTTTTTTATATCTTTCTAAAATATATATGGAGATTTTCTCAAGATTTTATTATATTAATAGTTAGATTTATTTTCTAAATATAGATATTGATGACGTGGAAGGTGAGTTGGAATTAGTCAGCGATTAATCAGCGATGATGGGGATTAATTATAGGCATTGATTATAAAATGGTGGTATAATTACTGAAAAGCCCTAAAGATTAAAAAGAATCAGTTATATTAATAAGGACAATACAGTCTGCACAGGCCAAAAAGTATTTAGGATTTATTATATAGATTAAATTAATATAAATATGAATCAAAACTTTGGGGTTTGGTTCATACGCTGAATATGCATGTACTGAAACTAACTAATATAGAAGCTTTTGTGCTATGAGATATGGGTATTAAATTAGCCTTAAACTTGGCATTATTGGTCCGATGTAGTATCCTTTTTTAACATATATATAATTAATGTAGATCCATGATTTTGGCCAAATCATTTGTTGCCCGAAATTGGTCCTGACTAATTAAGGTATAAAATCTACACACATAGGTCAAATGTGCTGGTCTCCATATTTTTTTTCTTGTTCTTTTTTCTGCTCAAGTGAATATATTGTTGTCAAATGAGTAAAAAAAATTTGAGTTCTTTTTACCCAAATTGTGTAAAAGCCTAGCATAATTTCTCTTAGAACCGCAGGCTATTGTGTTCTTGGTGAGAAAATGTAACCACCGGCGACAAACTAGACATTGGAATAGTTGTTCAGCACATACTTATGACCGAATCAACACATAAATGAGTAAATACTAGCACATATATCAAGCACACAAAAAAATATAAAACAAACACACATCATATAAACCCAACATATATATGCTTATTGTCTAGGTCATTTAATCAACAAAAAATTAATGCACATTAATAAAATCACCTCATTCATTTAAATAAAATAATCACATCTATAGTATAAAACAAGCACATACATCATATAAAATCATCACGTATCTGCATATTATTCAGCTCATAAATAAGTAAAAAGCTAACACAGATTAAATAAAATTATTCATTAAATAAAATCAACACATGCATAGTATAAAATAAGTACACACATCATATAAATCCATCACATATATGATTATATGTTCATGGCACTAACATAGTTGACAGGTATCAATCACTTTAATGGTGAATGTATAAAATTATTTATCCAATTTTTATGATTTTTCTATATGCTAATCTTTACTCATATATATATATGTTGATTTGATCATACATTTGTGATGGTTTTATTGAACATATGTGCTCTTTTGTTCTAAACTAGTATTTCCCAAGTGAGAATGTGGTAAATCCTTTCAATAGTAATTGAATAAATTGCATACATTAACAATTTAAATCAACATAAGTATACAAGTACACGAACACAACAACCTATCCTTTCAAGGCTGAATTCCATTCAATCATAAAAAATTCAATATAACAATATCACTAGATTACATTTTGCCTGTTTTTTGTGCTCAATTCTCTTCCTGACAATCTCTAGAACAATTCGTAATCACTGAAAATGTCATTTGCAAATTCATCTAATTTTGCCCGGATGGCCTTCGGCGAATTGATCCTTGCCCATTGGAATTCACCAAACATGGAAGAATCTGACAGAAACTCCTCCAATTTTTCAAACCATGGCAACAATAAACAATAACAGAAAAATGTGGGAAGGACTTATCAGTGGCGGCAAAAGGTGAGGGGTGAGATGGTTGCAACAGCGATGCACGACGAGCGGTGACTTGAGCAAAGGGACTGTCAGATAATGATTTGCCATTATTGATTGGATCTACGTTCAGATCAAACATCATATTTGACGTCGATGGTGTTGTCCTGATGATGATGTGCTTGGCTGCCAGATTTTTGGCAATGTCGCCGGTGAAGATGAGTGGAAAATTATTTGTAACTTTTAGGGTTTCCAGGATTGTATTTAAGCCCTATCACATTGGCTTTCAGCGTTTAAGATGATGTTGAGTTTTATAGAAAGTTTAATCATTCCATTCATCCAATTTTGTAATGATGGAAGGAGTATTTTAAGCTTCCATCAATAGGCCGACACTCATATGGAAATATTGACACTGTATACTATACTAGCACATGATGTGCTTTGGACCACACTTTGAAGCAGGTGCTGAAATATTCTTGTGAGGCACCCTAACTTAACCCAAAAATTTGAACAATATAGGTTAGGAAAAAGTGATGAGGATATAAAAGGATATAAAAGGGGAGGAATAAGGGCGGGATAGGGAATTACTTGACGTAAGTTCTCATTCCCAAATCAAAATTATTTGTTCCCAAATTTCATTAAAAAATAGTCACTTTTAATATTATGGGCCTATTTGGGAGATAGCATATTGAAAATAGCGAAGAATAGATTTGATCAGTAGATAATAATAGCATATTTTATTAAGGTATTTGGTAGATTAGCATATAGCAATCAGCAGATAGCCTATTTAGTATGTGAAATGACGTATAAGGACACAACATATTTTAATTAAATAAATCTTCTGTGAGAAGACAGGAGAGATGAATAGGAGTATTTTGGTCTAAAGCAAAAAATACAATCTGCTATGAAATATGCTTCAAATCAAAGCAGATTCTATTTGAGCAACTTGGGGCATATATGCTCCCCAGTTATGTTGTTTACCAAACCGCATAAAAGAGGAGATTTGTTGGTCAAATATGCTGAAACCAAATATGCTTCCAAATCTACTGGCTTCCAAATATGCATAAATTTCAATGCACCTTTATTTTTCTACCCAAAGTTCTTTGGATTTCTTTAATTTTTAATATTTTAAATTGGGTACAAATAAAGATTGTATAAAATATACTGAAACTACACGATTAGACGATCTAACAAGATCACACTTGAATATTTTTCTCTAATTATATTATTATGTTAATATTAAATCAAAGTTAAACAAACAGTGTCAAATTTTATTAGAAGCTTAAACACAAATACTCAAACCACTTTAACTATTAAATCCAACCACCTAAATTACCATGCTCAAAAGAAAAATACCAAACTTCGCGAGACGGATGGAGTATATCTATCCTTATAATCATGAAGTATTAAAAATAAACAATATTTACTAGCCTACATACTAAATTTTACTAAATACACACCTATACATAAATAAATCCCCAAAAAATAAAATTTGAAGAAAAATTCAAACACAAGAATGTTCAATAAAATATACTATTGAATATCAAATTTTATCGCACATGACACTACTGTTCAGGAAACCAATCCTGAACACAATGCAAACAAAAAAAAAACCAATCCACTTGTAGAATACTTTAATGTATTTTTCTACTAATTTAGCTATAATTTGAGTGGCATTTACTATTTAGTGTAAGAAAAATCTCAGGGTTTGAATTGAGAACTGAGGGAGGAATGTGGATGTGAGATTAGATTTAATGGTGTGGTAAGATTAGAAACGTGGAGTTTTAAATATTTATTTTTGTTTTTTTTTTTAAATTTGACATTAGGGTATTTTAAGGACTAGAAAATCGGATGGTGTGTAGACCGCCATGGTCTTACCTCAATGTTTAATTTAGGGCAAATTAGAGTAAAGGACCTATATGAATTAGTTTGTATTTTAAAAAGAACCATTGTAAAAAACTTACAAAAAAGGACCCATTTAAGTTTTGACTTTTAAACATCACCCCACACAACTTCCCAATAATTTTATCTTTAAGTATGAGATACTTTACAACTTGACTTTCTAATTACCAAAAATTCCCTTCATTTTGTAAACCCACTACAATAATTAACTTATAAAAAATGAATCAAAAAGAAATAAATTCATTAATATACGAATACGGAATATATTTACAAACTATGGAAGAAAGAATTGAAAATTGGAATGACATTGTTTATACTATACTCATATTTTTAACTGAATATAATCAAAAGGTATATCCCTATTCGGAAGAAAAAAGTTTTTGGGACAGAATAATTTTACTCAGAATAGGATCAGATAGTGAAAATTATGATGAAGAACCACCAGACAATTTAAGTAATTATGGTGAATATTATTTTTCTGATTAAATACAACCAGTAACACAACAAAATTAATTAAAATATTTTTATATTCAACCACTTTAATAATTTGGTATTAGAGTCCAGAACGATTAATTTGGACATGAGTAATAATAATAATAATGATCATATATTAAACAATCATATGACAAGATTAAGAATAGACACTTCAGAACAACTATACCCAGAATATATTCCAACAACAAGATATCCTTTAGATGAAAATCAAGAAATAGATTATCCACTAAGTATGATTAATCCACTCGATACTGAAAACTATATAATAAATAGAAATGATGAATATGCACAAAATAACACCGATAGCTTGATGATACAAGCAAGAATTGAAAGAGCATTTCTAAATAGAATAAGAGGATTAGAACCACAAATAAGACCACTTACAGAAATAAGAAACAACGATAATCGAAGATTTTTAATACCCACATTTAATCCTGATCATGAAATAAGTCAAAGAGAAATAGAAAATATGGATCAACAAATAGAAGAAAGAAAAACATACATAGACAGAAGAAGAAAAAGAAGATTAAATAGATTGCAAAACGATGAAGAATTTGGAATAAGACTAGGAAATAGAGGAAAAAGATTACTTTGGATAGGAAACTATATAATCGAAACGGAAGAATATAATGGTAATTTAATACAAATTATATCAAAAAGAGATGAAGAACAAGAGTTATTATCATAAGTCAAATTAACTATAATTAACAATGAAATTACAACTTATAGAATGTTTCCAGGATATATAATACATAACACCATGTTTACTAGAGCACCTTCACCCGAATTTTCAGATCAAGAATCAAATTATAGTGAAGACTAATAAAATGCCAGGAATAAAGTTAGAAAATGAAACATTAGAAAGACTGACTAATAAAATTCATGAAATAGAAAGTCAACCACAAGATATAAGTACCATAATAATGAAACAAAAATTATTAAGAATAAAATTCAAGATTTCTAAAATGATAGATGAAAGAGAAGCATATGTAATTATACAAAAATACATAGATCCAGAAAAAGAAGAATCGGAGTTAATAAAATAATGGTATTTAAATGAATTAGAAATAATAGAAATAGAAGAATTAGAAAGGGAAACTGAAATAGATGAAGTAAACGACTTCATTAGAAACATAAGAAATATTAGAAGATGAGTTATCTAGAAGATTTAGAAACAATAAAAGATGGAATTGAACTAATAAAAGAACTAATGATAAGTCTAGATACAAGACCCTACAATATCGAAAGATACATAGACAAAACAATAATTCAAACTCCACAAAAGCAAGTAGAATTTGAAAAGTCACCCCCACTACCGAAATGGGAGAAGACACCAGAACCAGGAAGTCTCGAACATAGAGTAATGATGAAAGAAATAGAAAAACTAAACAAACAAAACAAAATTAGAATTCTTATAGACAAAGTAGAAAAATTAAAAAAGATAAATGAAGAACTAAAGGAAGATAAATTAGAAAGTAGAGAAGATAAAGAAGAAACAGAATGAATACAAGTATAGAAGACTTAATAAATGAATTAAGTAGTGATTTAGAACGACTAAATTTAGAACCAATATATACAGGAACATTTTCAAAAACAGAATTAGAAACTAATGAAAGCGACTTGGAAGAACAACATAAAGTCTTTATGAATAATCATAGATTATATTTACCATCATCGGAAGTCATTGGAGAAACTAGCACTACCTTGCCAAGAGAAGGTGTAACAGGAACTATACCAATGGAAGTAAATCAAACTACAAATAGACAAAATGTAGACAATTATCAAAGTAGATTACAAAATTTACCTTCAAGAAATTTTCCAATAAGAAAAACAACATCTAAAAAAGAGATTTGGAAATACAATGAAGATTTTGAGTTAAAAGAAACAAGAATATGAAATGTGAGACCAGGAGATGCAATATTCCCAAACCTGGATTGTCTTAAACAGCCAAGTCTAGAACTAGAAAATGGAAACAGATAATAAGAATACATTTAATGTCAGAAGAAAGTACGTCAAGAGCAAAAACATTAAAAATATGAAATCTAGTACAAGGAAATGTGGCACAATTCCTTGCAGAAATTTCCTCAAATACAAAACAAACTTATATGAATACAATTACTCAAGGATTTGGACAAGATGTAAACACAGGAATAGAGGAATTTATCAATATCATACAAGAAGAATTCCTAGGAGTACAGAGCTTAGATAATAATGCTATAATAGAAGAACGAGATCAAGCGTTACTAAGATTAAATAAAATAAGACTAAGAGATTTATGCTTTTTTGATCAATTCTCTGAACAATTTAAAAGGTACTATTATACAGCTTATACAAACTCACAAAATAATGAACACACCATGAACTCTATATTTTCAAAATTACCATCACCATGGGATGAATATATGTGGAAAACATGGATTCAAAATAAAAATGACTATCCGAATAATTTAGGAAGCCGAATAAGATTAATAATACAGGTAATAACTGAGTTATGTTACCAAAGAAAAATATTAGACCACACTAAAATATATAATAAAGCTGCTGATTTATGTTGTCAAGAAAATGCAGAAAATTTTGAATGGGGAAAAAATAAATCATATAGAAAAAATAAGAGATTTAAAAAATTTAAACCAATAAAAAGAAAATTTAAGAAATGAAAAAGATTTAAAATCTTTAATAAGAAAAAATTCTTTAAGCCAAAATTTGGAAGAAAATATTATAAAAGAAGAAATGATAAAAGACAAAATAAAAAGAATCCAACCACATGTAAATGTTATAACTGTGGAGAAATAGGACACTTTGTAAGTGATTGTACAAAACCAAAGAAAAAACAAGTAAGATTTATGGAATATGATATTATAGATGAACAAATATTCAAAGAAATGGAATCAGATCTAGAAAATATAAGTGAACCAGAATCAGGAGATGAGATATATGAAGTAAAATTATCTGAAATAGAAAATTAATAATGATAAAGAAATAATCACAGAAGAACAAGAGGAAACAAAAGAAATAGAATATGTAGAACAATATGAAGGACAAAGAGGATATGCAATAAAAGCTATCTTAAGTCCAGAACAAATTAATAAAATACAAGGATTAGATCTAAAACATGGATTCAAGCATACAAATTTTAATATACTATCAAGAACATTCTCAAGAAATAATATAGTAATTCATGAATATCATGAACTAGAAAAATAGTAGATGTATGTAACACTAATACTACTCTAAAACTGCACCTTTTAACAAAAGATATAATAAATGAGTAGCAGAAAAAGTATAGATTATAGCCCAAGAACAAATCTAATATTTGATCAACCAAGACATAGTATTGATATCCCATACGAAAAGAGTAAACAAAAAGCCCAAACATGGAGAATTAATATAGAATATTATAATTGCACAAACTGGATAAAATGACCAAATATATTAGTAGACACTGGAGCTGGTAAGAATCATATGGGAAAAACTTGTATAAATGGATTAACAAAGCATATAGGAACAGAATATAGATATACTACTTTTGAAGGAGAAGTAAAAAGAGTAAATGAAATAGTAATAGTACCAATAAAACTAGGTACAGACTTAATAGAAGAAGTAAAATGTTATGTAGCAGAAGAAGAAGGAACATCTAGTAGCACCTATCATGTCTTGTTAGGCAATGAGTTTTTAGACTCATTAAACAAATATACAATAACAGGAGAAATTTTTAGTGGAAAAACAAAAAATGGAAAAGCTTTCGTAATAGAAAAAACATATATATGAAAGAAATTAGATTTCCAACAACAGTATACATAGAGTTAACTATACTACAAACAAATATAACAACATGTGCTATACTAGATACAGGAGCAGAAATCACATTAATACAAGAACATTTAATAAAAGAATGAGAAGTAAATAAAAGACCAATAGAAGTACATGGAGCTACTGGACATAGTCTAATTATTAATAAAATAGCTAAAGATGTTCAAATAATTTTAGGTAATAAAATATTTATAATACAAGAAGTATATGTTAGCCCAGTAAAAACAATTGACGTATTATTAGGGACAGATTTTACAAGTTTATTTCAAAGCTTTAGAGTAGATAGATATAATATTCAACTTAGATCAGCATGTAACCACTATATTACTATTCCGAGAATAAGGAAACCATACAGAGTGCTTCAGAAACGTGGTGAAAATGGAGAAATTATAAAACAACCAATTACTTATTACATAAAATTTAAAATTCACAAAATTAAAAAACAAGTGCTAATTCAAAAGCCAGAAGATTTTGATAAATATGAACTTCATGAGACAATAAAATACATCTCTGAGAACTACGGAGAAAATCCAATTGAAAAATGGAATCTTAATAAAATATATGCATAATTAAAAATGAAAAACGACGATATAATAATAAGAACTCAACCTATGATGCATAATCAAGAAGATATTGAAGAACTTCGAAAACAAATAAATGAATTGTTAGAATTAGATCTTATTCAAGAATCTATAGCAGAACATAATAGTCAGGCTTTCTTGGTTAGAAATCGTAGTGAACAAATAAGAAAGAAACCAAGATTAGTAATAAATTACAAAGAACTAAACAAAAACATGATATTTGATGGATACTTTCTACCTAACAAAGAAAATCTAATAGGATTAGCTAGAAGTAGAACTATCTATTCAAAATTTGATTGTAAAAATGGATTTTGGCAAATTAAAATGCATCCAGATAGTATAAAATATACAGCCTTTAGTACACCACAAGGACACTATGAATGGAAAGTTATGCCGTTTGGAATAAAAAATGGACCACAAATATTTCAAAGAAAAATGGATAAAACATTTAAAAAATTTAGTAACTTTATATTTGTATACGTAGATGATATACTAATAGCCTCAAACACTATAGAAGAACATAAAAAATATTTAGATATATTTGCAAAACTTTGTAAAGATCATGGATTAATCTTATCAGAAAAGAAAGCAGAAATATTCAAAGATGAAATAGAATTTTTTGGTCTAATATTAAACAAACTTGGAATTAAAATGCAACCACACATAAGTACAAAACTTGTTAAAATGCCTGATGAACTTAGGAATAAATTAAACATACAAAGATTTCTTGGAATTCTAAATTATGCAGAAGGATTTATATCAAATTTAGCAAAAAAGACAAATGATCTAAGAAAATTGATCAGAAAAAATAATAAAATAGGATGGAATGATCAACATGCTGAAATTGTCAAACAATTGAAAGAAGAATGCTCCAAATTACAACCGTTAAGATTACCTGACGAAAAAGATAATTTAATAGTACAAACCGATAGCTCAGACTACCATTGGGCAGGATTATTAAAAACCGATACTGGTGAAATTTGTAGATATGCATCCGGACATTACAAGGAGCAGCCATAAACTATAGTACAAATGAAAAAGAATTACTTGCAGTGATTAAATCAATAGATAAATTTTCATTTTGGTTATTAAGTAGAAAGTTTAAAGTATTAACTGACAATACACAAGTAAAATCTTTAATTTATAATAAAGTTCCAAATAAACCCCAATATAGAAGAATAATAAGATATCAGACTTTTTTTGTCAATGTACGACTTTACTGTTGAATATATTAAAGGGACTGAAAATTATCTAGCTGATTTTTTGAGCAGAAACCCTGAATATGGAGAACAATGAACAATTGGATGATGCTGGTCTGACTGACCACATTTACAATGAAATAGATCGACTACAAAAACTACTCCAGTCGACTATGGACAGACAACTAAAACTACAACAATTGATTGTTGGGAGTTTTATGGACGAACATAAGACTATCAATGACGATATATATGAATGTAACAAATGTTTGCAGGGATTACTAACTACTATAGAAGAATACTTTTACACCCCTGAAGAACTAAATACTGGTGTTTCAAACCAGGAAGGGAAAGCTAATCCTGTTCCACAAGAGGACAAACAAGCAAAACCATCTGGGGATGCAAGACCTTCGACCTCGTCGAAAAACATTGCAGAAACTAAGAAGTATTTTTGCGACAATATTCCTCAACCAACACCCATTAGCCCTGAAATAAGAAACTTTTTAGCAGAATACCATACCCTAAGCAGCTACATATACTCTTTACCCAGACAAGAAACATCATTCTATACAGAATTCACCAAATCCCTACATCCACAAGTAACTATTTTACCAGGCTGCGACCCAAACTTTGTTTCGAACTATTTCAAATTCGGCTTTATCAGAACTATTTTCCTGTCCCCTTTACGAACCGAAATATCCAAATTACCTGTATTAATTAAAGCCCTAAACATAAGACCAAAAACCCAGAAACTGAAAATATTTTCTATCAGTCCAGAAGTCAAACACTCTTCCTACCATCTTGCTATTGCAGAAGAAATCACTAAACCAGAAAATTATCCTCAAGACTATGGAACCCCCAAAACAGAAATCTTCAATGACAAATACATCCACTTCAAAAGAGCCATGGGAATACGTGTTGTCCATGAACAGATGAAAAGACTATACAACCAAGGAGCAGGAATCTTTTTTGGAAATGAAGAAATCATAATGATTGAACAATTGAACACTCCAGGATTCAGATCAGGAAATTTAGTAGGACTAATTCAGAAATTTGACACATACAATTTTAAATGCTCAGAAGAAGTCAAGAGTATCTGGAAGAAAGCTGTAGAAAAATCCACCACAAGTCTGAAGACAAGAACATTTCTTCGGAAAGAGACAACGAAGTGAAGTAAGCAGTGACGACAAAGAGGACCAATGTAGCACTAAGAAGAGAATAATGCAGCAAGACGTATGCCATGAAGAAAGTACACAAGCAAACAAAGAAGAAAATCAATAAACAAGTGAATTATTGAAGACAATAATGCATAGCCATCGGATGAATTATTACAAGAAGACAGCTCAAAGTGCATGATTAAAGAAGAAAGTGACAGCCACCGAACATCAATAATGGAGAAGAAAAGAAGGGAGAAGATGATGCCACGTATCTCAATTCAGGACCATTAGATCTTCAGAACTCCATCTATAAAAGGAGGCAAGGCTTATGAAGAAGGCAGAAGTGAAGATACCCACCAGAATACTCTTTCTTTTGCATTTCTTTGTAATCTTTAGTTCTCTCTTTGATGTAAAACTATGAGTGATTTTAAAAGCTTTCAATAAAAAGATGATCGGCTAAGCACAATAGCCTGATCATTCCAGTAAATATCTTCGAGTATATTTTTCTAAAGTTTACCAAAATTCTTAATATATGTGAGTGAGTGAAAGATGTGTTGAGAGTCAAGTCATCGATACAGTGATTTCCGAGAGGTCGTGCATACCAGAGTAAGGCAGGAGGCCTGAAAGAAGGATAGCAGACGAGGAAAGAAGGTTACTCGTTGAAGGACTCGATCAGAAATTTCAACCACAAAAGCTTATATTACGGAAGCGAGGTAGACCCTGAAATTTTATTTTAAAAGATAAATATTGTGAATGATCATGGCATATATTTAGATTATTTACGTTCTCTGCAAAAGATCATAAATAGAATCCATAACATAATATTTTGATATTGTAAGAACAAACACAACAGAATATTTACTACTTCGTACAATACAAGTCTTTCACCTTTCATATACTAGATTGTTCGATAAATATACACAATACACAGAACCATTAGATAAGAAGGATAAAAATATTATTAAAATAATAATAATAATAATAATAATAATAATAATAATAATAATAAATTAATTAAATAATAAATAATAATAAATTAATTAATAATAATCAGTAAATTAAATAAAAATAAATAAATAAATAAATAAAAAATAAAATTAAGGATATTTTAATATTCCTCAGGTTAATCTTTAAATGTTAATTAAGTTTCAAAGTTTTGGGTCCCTATCTCTAAACTTATGAAAAGGGGGTCCTTGACCCTAATATCAAGTTTCAAGAGGTCCCTCTCCCAAACTACCCTTTAAATTAAAGGGGTAAAGACTGGTTTTATCGTACATAGTACTACCTCTCGATTGAATAATTTAAAGGGGATGGGCTTACACTAATGGACTTTCAACTTATATGTTGGGTTCGATTCCCCATACTTTTGTAAAGAGGATTTAATGAAGCTCAACCTGGGGTCAAATGAAAATGATCAACATTTATTTGGTATTTTAAGATTTTATGGGTATAGTTGAGGTGGAATCTAATATTTTCAACCTGACTCTGTAGCCGGATATTTAGCGGCAGATGCTTCCGGCGTTTGGTTTCCTTGGCTCTAGTTATTTGCTTCGTTTCTTTCCTTTCTCTTTGTGTTAGTTGTTTGGTGTTTGGTTTCTTTTTTCTCCAGTTTTTTGCCTTTTTTCCTGACTTCGGCTTTGCAAAAATATATATATATATATATATATAATGATATTCTTAAATTTTAGTTGATTTTTTTATAAAATTTGTTATACTAACAATAAAAACTATATAAACATAATTTTTTATAAAAATAAAATTTATTACTGTATAATTTATTGTATGATGCGTAAGAATTTAATTTTCAAAAAATGATTATTATTATATACCAAAATACAATTAAATATAATATAAATATTCCCTCCGTCCCGGCAGAGTTGTCTTATTTAACATTTTGACACTGTTCATTGTTTAACTTTGACTCAATGTTATTGCAAGTATATATTTGAAAAAAAAAATAGTCGAGTTGGGTCATGTTACAATCGTAAGATCATATAGTTTTAGAATATATATTTTACATAATTTTTTGTTGTACATATTTTGAGATATCAACGGTTAAATGGGATGGAGGGAGTACAATTTATATAAACATGAAAATTATACATTAAAGATGAAAAATTAGTTAAATTTTCTGTAAAGATTTTTAGAATACAAAATATATTTATTCAAACTTATTAATTAAAATTAAATTCTTATTTTGCTGAACAACCTATACAGACTAGGGAAAATGTGAGTCCATCCCACACAAATTACAAATGGACAAAAGGAATGAATAGGGAGCCAGGTGCAGAATTGAACTCCCAACCTAAAGGTTGGAAGTCATGGGACTTGATCACTGGGCCAAGTCCACATCACCAATTAAAATTAAAATATTAAAGAAGGGTACAAAATATATTTTAATACTATAAATTAGATTGAAAAATAATCCGGTAATCTAAAATTATCTGCTTTTTAAGTGTGAAACGCATTCTTATCAAAACTCCTAAAACTCTCACCTTCGTGGAAATATGGCATTCCCACGAGAAATATATCGGAACCAAATATGAGCATGTTTAATTTCATATCCCTATCCCATTGAGAAATCCTTTAAAATTTATTATTTGTAATTTATACATTTTCTCACTTTGCTTAAAAGAAATCCTATAATTTTCTCACTTTGCTACCACAGCAATTTATAAGCAACCTCATCCACGCTGGGAGAATCTTCTAAAATTCAAAATAAATTTCATTTTGTGAATATGGAATATAAAAAATATGAAATGAAAAATTTGTTCAATGATTACCAAAACAATAAATAATACCCAAATTAGTTCCTCATCTGCCGTAGCCCACTTGATCGATTTCCAACAATATTGCAATATTAGGACTCAAAATGAAAAAGGTGTGGAGTGGTCGAGAGATGTAAAGGAGGAAGATAAACAAGAACAACAAAATAAAATGATACCCAAACCTAGGATGAAGGTGACCCGGACTCGATTCAAGGAATAGACTCAACTATCCCGAGTATGCCCCCTCCAAGTGCATCATCCTTGATTCCATTGAAGTAGGTTTGATCCAACAATGGCGTGAGATTTCCCAAGGGAAAGGATTCACGAGATTGCCGAGACCAAGTGTTGCTCTTGGGAGAGAAAAAAATGTGACTTTGAAAGATGAAATATTATATTCAAATGATTCAAAGTGAGAAACATTGTCTAGGGCTTCCAATATATATAGGAGAGCCCGAATCAACAACTGGAAAACAAGAATTAAGCAACCCTAAAGCGTTCTCAACAAGCAGGAAAAGAAATTACACAAAACGGCGTCTACGACGCTATCTTATAATACGACGCTATCCTCGTATAGCGTCGTCTGGCGGTTGACGTCGTAGGGGCGATCTTAATGGATTCTGGAGTTGGACGACGCTATCCTCGTTGACGACGCTGCACTGGTTCTGCATCGTAGGATTGGTGTAGCGTCGTAGTTGCTGGTTGAGAGTGAACGACGTGGAACCCGAGTACGACGCTATCCTCATTCGTCGACGAAGGGAGGCTTGGCGTCGTAGGGTGTTCAGCGTCGTAGTCCTCCAACTTGAAGCAATTCCAGACTGTTCATGCTGGGGGTCCACGGCCACTGTTCCGGCGTTGACCGCATTGACCGGTGACTTTTCCGGCGAACTTCCGGCCAGATTCCGGCAACCTCGCCGGAGCTCCGGCAAACTTTCCGGCGACAGTGGTGGTGGCGGTGGGACCCTCTATTTTGACCTCTTCATGCTATTTTGATCTGTATTTGCATCTCGAGGTCATTCCGCTTCCGGCATCAGTTCGAGGAGGTGGGACCCCGGGTGATGGGTCCCGGCTCCTTCCGGTATTCTTCAAGCTGGATCAACAGCAGTATCCTTTCAGCTCTCTTGGGTTCATCTTTACCTGATTCCTGCAACAGAAAATGATAAAGAGAATTAATGAACTTTTTGATCCGGTGTTGACTTACCGGTCCATCCGGAATGATAGGGATTATCAGTCCGTTTGATCCAGCGACCACGCCATCCCCACCCCCTTGGGGAGGTTGATCCATCAACCGATTAGATTCCAGCTCCTCGTCTCGCTCATATAAAGATAGATCTGCAACATTAAAAGTTGGGTGAATATTATAGTGATCAGGCAGTTCTATCTTGTATGCATTATCATTAATTTTCTCAAGGACTCGAAATGGTCCTGTTCCGTGAGGGGCGAGCTTTCCGTGTCTCTGTGCAGGGAATCTTTCCTTTTGCATATGAACCCAAACCCTGTCTCCGGGTTTCAAAATCAGCTTCTTGCGGCCCTTATTGGCCTGTTGGGCGTAATTTTTTCAGACGCATTGTGGAGACTTTCGCGCACATCTTGATGTAGGTCTGTGATTGCTTTGGCTCTATCCCTGCCATTTAAATTCATGTGCTCACTACGAGGTAGTGGCAGAAAATCAAGAGGGGTTAGGGGATTAAAGCCGTAGACTATCTCAAAGGGTGACATGTGTGTGGCACGGTGAATGTGCCTGTTGTAAGCAAATTCAATATGAGGCAAACATTCATCCCAGCTTTTCGAATTAGTAGAAGTAATGATACGCAAGAGGTTACCCAACACGCGGTTCACTGCTTCTGTCTGACCATCCGTTTGAGGATGATACGAAGTGGAGAACAAAAGTTGTGTGCCCATTTCACGCCAAAATCCCTTCCAAAAATAGCTGACAAACTTGGCATCGCGATCAGAGACGATTGACTTTGGTACTCCGTGTAGGCGTACCACTTCCCGAAAATTGAATCATTTGCTCTCGCCGTTCAAGGCAAACCCAATACGAAGTCCATTGAGATATCGAGCCAGGGTCCTTCTGGCACTGGTAGCGCTTGGTACAAGCCATGCAGTTTAACTGTAGACTTGGCCCTCAGACAGACCAGGCACTTGGCTATGTAAATCGAATACCTGTTTCTTCATACCAGGCCAGTAGAACCGTTCCACAAGAATTCCGATCGTAGCATCTTTCCCGAAGTGTCCCATTAGACCGCTTCCATGGGCCTCTTGGATCAATAATTCTCTGATTGAGCCTCGGGGTATGCATAACCTTTTCTCAAAATACAAAAATCCATCTGTCTGGGAAAATTCTTTAAACCCATTCTTAACAGTCTTCTAAAAAATATCCTTAAAATCCTCGTCGGTAGCATACTGACTTTTAACATGTTCAAATCCTATGACCCTAGTTGCAGCGAATGTCGCTAATGCAGATCTTCTTTGGAGTGCATCTGCTACAACGTTGTCTTTACCTTTCTTATACCGGATCACGTATGGAATGGCCTCAATGAAAGTACTCCAACGAGCATGTCTCTTACTGAGTTGTCCTTGCTGTCTGATGTGCTTCAAGGTCTCGTGATCGGTATTGATGATGAATTCTCTACCTCGGAGGTAGTGCTGCCATGTCTTTAAGGCTCGAACAATAGCATATAGTTCTTTATCATAGGTCGAATAATTCAGTTGTGCTCCACTGAATTTTTCACTGCAGTATGCTATTGGTCTTCCTTCTTGCAGTAAAACTGCGCCCATTCCAGTACCTGAAGCATCGCTTTCAACTTCAAATAGCAGTTCGAAATTTGGCAGCGCAAGGACAGTGCATGGGTCAGTTTATCCTTCAGTTCGTCGAAAGCTTTCTGTTGACTCGGCCCCCACTTGAACTGATTCTCCTTCTTTAGCAATGAAGTGATTGGGGCCGCTATCACACTGAACTGTGGCACGAATCGTCTAAAGAACCCACTTAAGCCTAAGAAACTACGAACTTCATGCATGGATGTGGGTGGCTTCCAATCTGATATTGCTCGTATCTTCGATTCGTCCACTTTAAGACCATCCTTTCCAACTACAAATCCCAGAAAAGTGACCTCTGGCACACAGAAGATGCACTTCTCATAGTTGGCGTATAGCTGCACAGATCGAAGTTTGCTCAACACCTGTTGAACATGTGAAACATGGTTGGCATTAGTGCAACTATAAATTAGGATGTCATCAAAATATACTACAACAAATTTCCCTATAAATTGTCTTAGAGTTTCATTCATCAAACGCATGGAAGTAGAAGGTGCGTTGGTCAGGCCAAACGGCATGACAAGCCACTCATAGAGACCAAATTTGGTCTTGAAGGCGGTCTTCCATTCGTTGCCCGGTTGCATGCGAATTTGATGATATCCGCTCCTAAGATCAATCTTCGTGAATATGCTAGCTCCTCCCAATTCATCCAACATGTCGTCCAGTCTGGGAATCGGATGACGGTATTTGATGGTGATGGCGTTGACTGCACGACAATCGACACACATCCTCCATTCACCGTTCTTCTTTGGTACGAGTAGGACGGGGACGACACAAGGCGACAGACTTTCACGGACCCATCCCTTGTCGAGTAACGCTTGGACTTGTCGCTGAACTTCCTTCGTTTCCTCCGGATTCATGCGATAAGCTGTTCTGTTCGGGATGGAGGCTCCGGGAATGAAATCAATTCTGTGCTCAACGCGTCTTAATGGAGGGAGTCCAGCTGGGACTTCTTCCGGAAAAACATCCTTGTTCCTGTCAAGCATTACAGAAAAATCCAAAGGCATTTCAGGTGCAGCAGTGATAGTTCTAGAAATAGAATCATCAGGTTTAATATAAGCAAGGAAACAGTGACCTGTAGATTCAGGTTCCATAGCAGCTTGCTTGAATTAAGCTTTAGTCAATATCAGACATTGACTGGCTGTGTTGGATGATTCACCAATCTTTGTTTTACCCCTGGCCTTTGCCTCTTCTTGTGCGATGTTTTCCCTCAGCTTCTCTTGATCAAGCCGAACAGCTTTCACAGATAAAGGCTTAAACAGATAATCACTCTGTTCGTGCTTAAATTACAGTACATTTGCTTTTCCTCGATACGTGGCATCCTTATCGAATAACCACGGCCTACCCAATAAGACATGAAAAGCGTCCATTGGCACAACGTTACATAAGACTTTCTCAGTGTAGGATCCCTTGGTAATCGGGACCCAAGCTTGCTGGGTGACTTTGGTCCGGCCGCTCTGATTCATCCACATGAGCTGGTAGGGCTTGGAGTGCTCTTCTGTTGGTAGCTGTAACCTGCGAACAGTGTAAAGACTCACTACATTATTGCAGCTATCGTTATCGACTATGACAGTGGCATTATTGCCTAATATAGTACAACGACAATGGAAAAGATTCTCCCTTTGTTCGTTGTCTGCAGATTCTGGCTCTCTGTCAGCACTCAATGTTCTCATAGCAACCAAAATATTCACGTCGTCCTCATCTTCAGGTACGACTTCAGGATTGACCGATTCATTCTGATGAAATTCTTGTAGTTCAGGATCCTCGAATTCATGTTCATCTTCCTAATCGAAGATCTTGAATACACCCGGTTCAATCTCGACAACTGGTCTTTGGTCCTCACCAGTGTTGAGGACAGCCACTCTCTTTGGCGGATTGTTGCAAGTGGTAGCGTAATGACCCTTTTTCCCGCACTTGAAACATATAATGTCTCGTGCGTCTCTGGCGGGTGGTCTCTATCCTCTGCCCTGAGCTGGGGCTGGAGCTCGATTTCTCTCTTCTTGATTGTATGCTTCGAAGGCCTGTCCCAAATCATAACCTCGCTGTCGATCTCGACCCTGTTGCTGCTGCGGCGGTTGTTGAGGCTGCCGATAATTGGGTGGCGGTCGGATCAACCATGGTTTGTTGGGATTATAGTTGTAGTGCCCTGTGGGAGATGGAGTTGGCCGATGGGTTTTCCTCTTCAACTGTGCCTCATACCTAGCAGCTTTTCTGACCAGATCAGTGAGGTTGATGTAACCCCTCATTTCCATTTCTTCATGAATTTCTGGCCTGAGATGCTTGGCGAACCTGGTAAGTGTGATCAGTGGCTCCTCATTGATTTGAGCTCTCATCATGAGCATTTCCATCTCACAATAGTACTCTTCAACTGTTTTGGATCCCTGTTGGAGGCCCACTAATTTCATTTATATATCAGGTTTATAAGTATGAGGTACAAAACGCTGTTGCATAATATTTAACAAGTACTCCCAATCGGTAATCTGAGGTCTCCCTGCAGTGTGAAGATCAGCACAAAACTTCTGCCACCATAGTTGGGCATAGTCTCTGAACTCTGTCACAGCCAACTGAACCTTCTTGAAGTCGGAGTAGTTGTGGCAATTGTAGATCATCTCCATGGATTGCTTCCAATCAAGAAATTCATTAGGATCACTAGTGCCTTTGAAAGCGGGGATAGTGAACTTAATGCATTTCATGTTGTCGTCAGCCTGAGGTTCTTCATCGTAGGCCGGTGGATCAAAGTCGAGCTTTTGTCTGGCTGGTGGTGGAACGACTGCTGGTGCGGGTCCCGCGACAGGAGGTGGCATAGCCAACGGATCATTCATTTGAAATTCTGGTTGTCCCACCGGGGTCGTTCTTCGCGCCTGAGGTGGTGGTGGTCTAGGTCCTCCGATTCCGGAATGTCTGTTGAAGGTGTTGTATTGTAGTTCCTGTTCTGCTATGGCTTCTTCGGCAGTGGCCATATCAGTCTGGGAAACTCCACTAGTACCTCCTGGTATGACTCAGGAAACAAGTGGAGGTGGTGCGTTCTGAGGAGTGGTATTCTGAGATGTTACATTCTGGGGAGAGGGAGTAGGAAAGAAAGCTTCTTCCAACCTCTGCTCAACCCGGTTCATGACCATCCTCTGAATTGCCTCGTTCTGGAATTTAACCCGACCTGCAATATCACCCACAACCTCATCAACACGTGAATTGACTTCCTCAACGCGTTTACTAACAACTTCAATATTATTAGCATTAATATTTAAAGATTGTTGTAAAGAGTCTATGTCAGTCTTCTTGGCGGTTTCAGCTTTAATGGCAGTAATATCCACTTGAATAGATCTGAGAATGCTCATCATGGTGTCTTCTTGTCCTGCCATCTCACAGATAAAAATTACTTATATGTATAAGAAGTCAGAAAAAAAAATATAGACAGAAAATATATAGAGTGAACTCCCAGAGTGTATCTCTCTCACACAGCCTCCTTGGTTCCAAACACCCTGTTGAAATTAACCTGCTCCAAGGAACAATCAGATGCACTAGAACACATATGATATGTGATGCACAGTCCAAGATTCAGAATGGACTGCTCGACTCAGTCAAATAAGAGCACATGAATGTGAGCTTAATGCAATCTGATCTATGTTTACAGTTTTAAACAGGTATCGCAGGTAATGAACAGTGTATATAAACCCGATATGGAAGTGTAAAATTTAAAGCTCACAAGAAAAATCACTCTTGGAATAACCCTGATTACTCAAGTAACTTCTCGGGCTAGGT
This sequence comes from Hygrophila difformis, assembly GCA_030278955.1. Taxonomy (NCBI): domain Eukaryota; kingdom Viridiplantae; phylum Streptophyta; class Magnoliopsida; order Lamiales; family Acanthaceae; genus Hygrophila; species Hygrophila difformis. Next base: position 20,824,298 of record JAOANR010000009.1, read on the forward strand.
TTCACAAACTGCCAGTCTCGATATTCACTTTATTGTACAAGTACTCAAGTGACTTCTCGGGCTAGGTTTCAGTATGTGCCAGTCCGATATTTACTTTATTGTAATCCTCACTCAAAGTAATGAATTCCCAACAATTGCACGTGATAAATGATGTTTCTCGATTGCTTGACACGTGGCAGCTTGCAAAATGCGTGAGAAATTCAAAATTCGAATTCTGGAGATGAGTACGACGCTAGAGGGTGACTACGACGCTATACGATTGCGTCGTAAGATGTGCTTTCTCTTTGCGTCGTAGTAGGGTATAGCGCCATAATGGATTGCGTCGTAGGCCTTCCCTTTGCCTTCTTGGCTTTCTTGGTGTTTACGACGTTACGCTTGGTTAGCGTCGTAGTTGGACTTGACGTCGTAATGGGATAGCGTCGTAGGGCCCCTGCCTTGGTTCCTTTTTTCTTTTCTTGGGTTAGGACGTAAACCTGTGCTTACGACGTAGAACTCCTTTGGCGTCATAGTGGGTGTAGCGTCGTAGGCAAGATCTTTCCTCTCCTTTTCTTGAAAGTGACCCACTACCACTTCCTCCAACAAATTCGGCAGGTGTGCAGGGATAATTAATTCCCCAAAAAGTGGTTGTACCATGCACGAATAATGGTCCCCATACAAACTTTGCACTCAAGTAAAAACCCTAACAACAACAACCTATCTATTACAATTTGGATCAAACAGTAACCTCAAGAACACTCTTGGTGTTCATACATCTTCATACAATATCAAGAACACTTGAACAATGTTCCTCAAACCCAGAGCTCACTCAAACCCAGACCCTTGTACCCCTAACACTATCCAAACCCTTAATCACCTATTTAATAATGCAAACATGATCAAATAAGCAAAATAAGCTCACGGAAATGGATAATAAGGGACCCGAGACAGATTTTGAGCAAGGAAATAGGAATGGAAACACAAATGCAAGTAAACCGAGACAAAACCGAGAGCAACAATATTTTTTTAGGGTTTTCAGGAATAATGGCAGAAAGTTCTAAACAAAATATGGAGAAAATTCTAAACCCAATTTGCAAAATGTTGGAATAGGCTCTGATACCAAAATATAATTATGTCGTAGCCCACTTGATCGATTTCCAACAATATTGCAATATTAGGATTCAAAATGGAAAAGGTGTGGAGTGGTCGAGCGATGTAAAGGAGGAAGATAAACAAGAACAACAAAATAAAATGATACCCAAACCTAGGATGAAGGTGACCCGGACTCGATTCAAGGAATAGACTCAACTATCCCGAGTATGCCCCCTCCAAGTGCATCATCCTTGATTCCATTGAAGTAGGTTTGATCCGACAATGGCGTGAGGTTTCCCAAGGGAAAGGATTCACGAGATTGCCGAGAGCAAGTGTTGCTCTCGGGAGAGAAAAAAATGTGACTTTGAAAGATGAAATATTGTATTCAAATGATTCAAAGTGAGAAACATTGTCTAGGGCTTCCAATATATATAGGAGAGCCCGAATCAACAACTGGAAAACAAGAATTAAGCAACCCTAAAGCGTTCTCAACAAGAAGGAAAAGAAATTACACAAAACGGCATCTACGACGCTATCCTCGTATAGCGTCGTCTGGAGGTTGACGTCGTAGGGGCGATCTTGATGGATTCTGGAGTTGGACGACGCTATCCTCGTTGACGACGCTGTACTGGTTTTGCGTCGTAGGATTCGTGTAGCGTCGTAGTTGATGGTTGAGAGTGAACAACATGGAACCCGAGTACGACGCTATCCTCGTTCGTCGACGAAGGGAGGCTTGGCATCGTAGGGTGTTCAGCGTCGTAGTCCTCCAACTTGAAGCAATTCCGGACTGTTCATGCTGGGGGTCCACGGCTACTGTTCCGGCGTTGACCGCGTTGACCGGTGACTTTTCCGGCGAACTTCCGGCCAGATTCCGGCAACCTCGCTGGAGCTCCGGCGGCGGCGACGGTGGTGGTGACGGTGGGACCCCATGTTTTGACCTCTTCATGCTATTTTGATCTGTATTTGCATCTCGAGGTCATTCTGCTTCCGGCATCAGTTCGAGGAGGTGGGACCCAGGGTGATGGGTCCCCGCTCCTTCCGGTATTCTTCAAGCTGGATCAGCAGCAGTATCCTTTCAGCTCTCTTGGGTTCATCTTTACCTGATTCCTGCAATAGAAAACGATAAACGGAATTAATGAACTTTTTAATCCGGTGTTGACTTACCGGTCCATCCGGAATGATAGGAATTATCAGTCCGTTTGATCCGGCGACCACGCCATCATCCACCAGGTTGCCCCAACCAAACTATGGATTTGGTTTGAGTACTGAAGTGTTGAAGTATTAATATTTTCTATGTGTTGAATGGGTGCATTGTATATGCTCAGTGTTTTTATAAAACACAAATACCATTAAATACACAGTACATACTTCATTAACGCTCAGCAGAAATATCTCATCGGATTAGCACTTCAATATCTACTGAATGTTACTCGTTCAATACCCTATCCAGACCCCCAAACTAGAGGTTTGAGCGAGTATGAATACTTTTTTTTTGGGTAAGCCAATTTAATGGCCGGAGAAAACACAAACACCACACGAAAGAACAAAAGAAAGAAACAAAAAGAAACAACACAGAGGGAGAGACTAAAAAAAGCAAAAGACAGAAAAGGAAAACAACAACAAGAATAAGAAACTAGGCTAACAAACACCCAAGGCGTCTGCAGAAAGACCCCCCAAGATGAAATCCGGCGGGAACGCCCAAGTAGTAAAGAACCTCTCTTTCGAATCGCCATCCTTAGCGAGACGATCCGTCACCCTATTCCATTGCGCAGCATATAAGTCCAAGAGGAACCAAAAATCTTCTCCAGCAGAGAGTTTAATGGTAAGCATGCGATCGGTAATATCAAAGACATCCATGGAGTACTTCAAGCCACATGAGCAGAGAGTATGAATACTTAATATTTGAGTTCGACTTATTTAATAAATAAGTGAAGTTAGTTCATTAATCTTATAAGTGTGAAATTAGTTTCGGTTTGATTTATTAAGTTTAAACGGACGGAATAGGTTCATGTCCTTCTTTTTTTTTTTGGTGAATAGGACGCTTCCGCGTCAGCAAAGGGGAAAGCTAAAAAATTCTACAGAGAACAAGGAAGCAAGGAAAAAAGATAAAAATGAAAGCAATAACTCATAAAGCGAGGAAAACAAATCCCCACCAAATCCGCCGCTAGAGCCTCCCGAGTACCGTCCGGAGAAAAGGCCCATGAAGTGAAGAACTCCTCAGCATTAGCCCCACGCTTCGCTAATGAGTCTGCAACTGAATTATCCTCTCGTAAAATATGGAACCATAAGGCTCCCGGAATCTGCTCCATAAGATCTTTAATATGGCGTACTAAAGGATACATCCGATGATCCACAGAAGTACCTTGACAGATAAAATTAAGAGCACCTAACGAGTCCGAAAAACAAGTGGCTGCAGTAGTCCCCAAAGCTTTGAGACGATCCAAACCTTGCCAGATACCATGGAGCTCAGCTTCCAAATTCGAACTTATCCTAATCGAGCCAGAGAACCCTTAATCCAGCTACCATCCTCATCCCGAATGACTCCCCCAAACCCTGCCGGACCAGGATTCCTGAAAGAACTTCCATCCACATGAAGAATGTCTCCAGACGAATCCATCGGGTTCCAATTCACCCACCGAGGCGCAACATGTTTAATCACCTTGGCAAAAGCATGGAGAAAACAATTACCAAGAAATGAAGCCTCCCTAACCGTAGCTGAGATAGACATATATAGCTTCTCCTCTCAACACCACAGCATTTCTGCCCCTCCAAATGTGCAGGATCATTCTGAACTTATGTATTTTCTACTTTTCATGATGTTTCATATAGGCGAGTGGACCCAATGTAATCAGATCTAGGGGTGATTAACGAGTAGTGCTACTCGAACTCGACTCGGCACTTGACTCGGAAAAAGCTCGACTCGTACTCGAAAAATTCGAGTCGAGTCGAATATCGAGTATTCTAATAGAGTATCGAGCTCAAGCTCGAGTAGAAGAATATGATACTCGTCGAGTATCGAGTACTCGTCGAGTCGAGTAGTCGAGTCGAGTCGAGTCGAGTCGAGTCGAGTACTCGTTTATTAATTAATTTTACTATATTTTATTTTATATTTAAAAATTCCCACCATCCCATATAATTATAATCAAAATATTCTAAGCCCATTACCTATTCTCACAAGCCCATATCAATATTTAAACATTTTATTTTCTCTATCCATTTATGGATTCATCAATTTTTTCATATGCTTTTTTTTTAAAAAAAAAATCAATTTCCTCATATACCACCCTATCATCCCAGTGAATCTTTTATTGGCATTTGAGATTCCATATCAGTAATTATAATTGGAATATTCTAAGTAATTGACGGAACACATTATTTTACTCATAAATTTAAATTGATACTTCCTCCGTCTCATTATTTTTGTTACGGACCCAGCCAACACGTATGCCGATACACATTTTTAACGGTACGAATCTAACAAGATTTCACTTGACTATGTTTTTTCTTACATAGCTATGATAAAAATTTAAATCAAAACAGTGAATAGTGTCAAAAACCATTCGTAACAAAAATATCGAGACGGAGGTAGTATATTTTTTATTTAGCGCAGTATGTTTCTATTGCCATGGGCTTTTTAAAATGCCTTTTTATCGCAATCCAATTTTTTAAACCAATTAAAGTCATACTCGTCACAAGGGATTGATGTCTTTTTGGCTACTGTGTAAAAAAAAATGTTTGGAATAAACAAAAAAAATTGTGATTGTGTGTAAAATGTATGTTTCAAATTAGTAATAAACAATTGTAAATTTATTTATTTAAATGAATCTGATCTTTTGATTGCTTCTATTGATAATGAATAAAACTAATGAATCAAACACAGAATAGAAAAGGTCAAACAACTCAAAAACTCATAATACTTCCTTCGTTCATAGTTATACAACATGTTGAAATATGACACTATTCACACAAACACTTTGACTTAAAGTTTTATCATAGTTATACAAGTTAAAATATAGCCAAGTGAGATCTTGTTAGATTCGTCTCGTCGTGTAGTTTTTTTAATATTGAACTTTTAGAATTTTTACTTGTACCGAATTTGAGCTATTAATGGTTTAAAATATGCATTGGACTGCGTGCTGGGTGAGTCCGTAGCACTTATAAAAAAAATAGAAGAATTATAAGATAAGAGGCCTAATCCAGAAAGACAAAAAAAATAAAAATTCAAGCTACTCGAGCTCGAGCTCGAACTCGATGATACTCGAGCTCGAGCTCGAGAATCACTACTCGACTCGAGCTCGAGTAGTGATATTTCCCCGTCAAGTCAAGCTCAAGTAGTTAACTACTCGGGCTCGACTCGACTCGATATCACCCTAATCAGATCTCATTCCATTAATTTTATGATTTAAATATTAAATTATAGTAGAATATTGTGATTGCTATGATTGTGCACAAATTTATTAAAATATAATAATAATAATTTGGCCGGATTCTTGGGAAATTATCCAAGATATCTTTCCCTTTTTTAGAATATTATATTCTTTATGATGATTCTTTCCATATTTTTTAAACTCAAAATACGGTCAAAACTTTTCTCCATTTCTCACACAACTAAAAACCGCCAGTGACACAGTCCGAAACCCTTCATACTCCGGCGACCATTTCACTGTCCAAGTCTAGCATTTTGTTATTCACTCATCTCCAGTGGTGTCGAGGTTTCGAGGGGCGGCGATTGAAGCGGTTGGCGGCATTCTGGCAACGAGTTTGCAGTGGAAAATCCAAATTCTGAGGCGGCCTGTTTTCCCCCTTTGATTGCGGTATGTGTCAAGACACACTTTCTACAGTGTTTTGAATATACTTTCGTTCATACATCACTGTCTAATCCTACGTTGTGCAGTCATATTGCTCCCTTGATATACATGGGAAGAAAGGTCTCCCAGATGATGAACAGGTGATCACTAGGTGGTTAAACATTTTGCCACAATGCTTCCCGATGGAGGATTCGACCTTATGTTTCTGTGCAAAACTGGGGAGCATTGTTGTTTTTCATACGTTGTTGCATCAAGTGATCCTTGTTGGTATTTTTTTAGACTGTATTCAAGCTTTATCATCAACAAATTGCGGAAAATGATACTTACTGCTTTACATCCTAGTAAACATGATATATGCCCCACCATACCTGCTTATTTTATGCCCAGCTCTGTTTTTTTTTCTTATTCCATTTTCCCTTCCCAAGCTGTGTATACGATATGAACTCTGCTATATATATTCATATTCATGCTATTTCTATTAGTATACCTGCTACCCTTACGACCATACATATTGCATTTCAGTTGTCGGATGATTGGTCATGCACAAAATGCGTCAAGTGCTTCCAAATGCTCTATATTTTTTTTTTTTTATCTACACTTGAATTATTTACTAATAAACATGCTGTAGTAATCACTAAAAATGTTTAATTCATGCCCAGTCATGCTAAATATCATGTTTGTTTTTTCCTAGCTTTAATTTCCTTACATGATGTATATTATAGTAAATCTGCTATATATGTTGACATTCTTGCTACCTTGTCCGGAATAACTGCTATATACTACTATGCTCTACATTGGGAGTGTCGCTTCCCCATTCTCAACTTTTATTAGCCTGCTGTAAATGATCTCAAATATGAAATATCACTGGTCATACTTGTTGTATCTGATGATGTTGTGTACATGCAGTTATTTTTCCCATATTGCCGGGAAGGTCTTTGGGTTCTTTTCATCGTGGATCGTCAGATGAAAAAAATATGGTATTTCAATAGCAGGGTGCGTCAAGGCGTTTTTGCTGCTGACAAGGTCGTTCTGCACATGATCATTTATTGCTTGAAGGTAGTCACCGAGGAGGTTTACGAAAAGACATGGTCGGTTGACTACGAGATTGATTCATCTTTTCATGCCCCGCAGCCAGATGCCCACACCTGTGGGGGTATTCATCATGTTTTACATGACATTCTTCCGAGGACACGTTAGGAATAGGGGTGATAACGAGTCGAGTCGAGCTCGAGTAGTGGGGTACTCGAGCTTGACTTGATGACATTTTTGAGCTACTCGAGCTCGAGCTCGAGTCGAGTAGTTGAGCTCAAGCTCGAGCTTGACTCGACTCGAGTTCGAGTTCGAGCTCAAGTAGCTCGATTATTTTTTTAAAAAAATTTTTTCCATCTCGAGCTCGAGTACTCGAGCTTATCGAGTATTTTTTAATTTTTTTTCATTTTTCTTTTAAAATTTACAAAAAATTAAAAAAGAAAAAAGAAAATGGGTCGAGTACTCGATACTCGACTTGATACTCGACTCGACTCGAGTACTCGACTCGACTCGAGTACTCGACTCGAGTTCGAGTATCATATACACGGACTCGAGCTCGAGCTCGATACTCGAGTGCCCTACTCGACTACTCGACTCGACTCGAATTTTTCGAGTACGAGTCGAGTTTTTTCCGAGCCGAGTCCCGAGTCGAGTTCGAGTAGCACTACTCGTTAATCACCCATAGTTAGGAACGATTGGCTAATTGAGTTGAGGAAACTTAAGGTTGTTGATTCAATGCGAGCTAAAATGGCCACCTTCGCTGTGCTTTCTCCAAGCAACAAATGCCGGGACAACGTGATGATGTTAGCTGGAATACCCCCACCCAATGCTACAGTCGCGCACGGTGATGCTGAGCCACTTGCTGTTGTTGCTCCATTACCAGAACCCCCCTGCTCCCCCAGTTCGAGGATGCGTGCGCCGTTAGTTTGATCAAGGATTGGACTGCCTGTCCAAATATGACATTTTTCCTTCTTATTTAAGTGTTATTCCAGTGACATTGGAATATATATATATATATATATATATATATATGCAATCGTAGTTTATCGGATGTTGTTTTCTTCTGCAAAAAATATCGTTTAAGAATTATTATATGATCGATATCCTTTTTATGTGTTTAGAATTACATTAAGATTTTTAAAGTTCTATATATTTTTTAAGGTTCCTAGCTAGTTCACTATAAACTATTTTGCGTCCCTTCGACCACTTGTTCAATCGTACTGTCTCTTTACTGAATTACAAGATTTAGTGTTTTCCACAGGTTGCTTTTTCTATTAAGAAAAAATGACTCCGACTGATGCGTCAAAATAATATGCTGACATAGTAATATAATTTGTTCTTGTAGGCACAAAAATTAAAAACTTACTGATGGATAATTATGAATCTAAAAATGCGTCAGTGAACAATTCTTCTTTTGCAATTGTATATGTTTACCCACAAAACATGATGAGCATACAAAACTCAAAATTCATAACCAGATTAATCTGAAATCATTTTTTAGGACTTTCTCTTCTTGTTTTTGTGGGTTTTTGCACTAGCCTTACGTACAGCTTGTGAAATTGGTATCCGACGACGTTTCTGTCCAAGTCTCCTCACCTTAGCCTTGAACGTATATATCCACCCGCCTCACCTGCATCTACGCCACATTTAGGTGTTCATCACCTGCAACATCCATTTTAATACCAAAAATTACGAGGGCAGCACTATCCACAATATTCTAACAAATTATGCTATATAAAACCGTCACCTGTTTTCACATCTTCACTTCTCTTGTCACTACAGTTTTCCGCAAAGAAAATCATTCAATATTGCGATGAATTTGTTACGTGTTTCCACCGGCCGCATCGTAGCTACCTTCATCGTCACCTTTTGCTGGGGGATCACTCGCGTGAATTAAATCGTCGGACATCGCATTAACATCACAGTTAATAATTGAATCTCCGTCGTACGTACAATCATCATGCGTGCTATCATATACATCAAGGTCATTATCATCTTCCGACACCAAATTTAGATAAAGCATTTTCTCGGTGGATCCAACACTCACAATTTTAAAACTGTGTGTTGCCAAGCTGGGGGTTGGAGATCTTTTGGGACAAACAAAACCACGGCTTTAATTTGGGTCATTATGAGATATTACTTCCACTAGTATGCTGCCGAGTGCCGACCATTTAGGTAAGTATGCCCCTCCATCTTCCTAGCAGGAATGTGGCTGCTGGATATATCATGTTTAGATATTTTCTGAATAGTGACGTTCAGGATCCTAACCGGACTATAAACGAATAAACCAAATTCGAATATTTAATGAAGTAATCCAAACTCAAATTCGAGACTAATTTGTGAGAATGAAAATTTCAAGTTTAAAAGTGAGTCAAAATTAATTTTTTGCACTCGTTAAACAACATGAATGCCAATGTTTACCAAAAAGCTCGATATATATATATATATATATATATATTTATATAAATAACAATAAATATGTAATAAGATTGTATATATTTTAAAATTTTATTCCATTGGCTCATTTATTTTTCAAATACGAAAATGTATTCGAACAAATCTATCACATTTATTCGATAAATAAATCAAGCATATTTATTTTAAAAGCTTTAATCGACACTAAAGTAAAATGTGAGCTTTATATAAAATTTAATTTCTCAGTTAGGTTAGAGTTTATTTAATAATTAAATTGGTTGTTAATTACTATTGCTTTATATCAAGAAACTGTATTTAGGGGACGTGGACTTAGCCCAAGTGGTTAAGTTCTTCGATTTCCAATGAAAGGTTGGAGGTTCGATTCCCCACTGCCCCCTATCCCTCCCCTTTATTCCCCTTTATAATTTGTGTGGCATGGACTCTCACCACCCTTTCCTAGCCTATATAGGCTGTTCAGCAACCAAAACAATTTTTTTTTTAAAAAAAAAAAAAACTGCATGAATTTATGTTGTATTCTTTAAAAATAGGGAACCCGAAAGGCTGAGGACTGATCAGGGCTACATATATAGCAAAAGGAGGAGATGACATATCAGAATGGGAATAGGGGTTTAGGCAATGTCTTAATTCTGATTTAACTACTTATTTTGTTAGATAAGCAGTGCATTAGTATTTGTACTAGCTAATACTAATAAGATGCTCCTTCCTTCCTAAATATTTGTTTCTTTCAGCTCAATTTCTATAACTAAGATTTGCATTAATTAACTCATAAATTTATATTTTTACCCTTTAACTAAACTTATTATTAATAAATGTCAACAAAATAACATTTATGTAAAGTGAAGGGTAATATAGTAAAATATAACATAACTACTGTTATCGCACAAATTTTGGATAACAACAAATAGTAAGCCTTTTATAGGATAAGACGATAGAATTTGAATAAACCCTTTCGTTGGATTGCGCCTTCAAAAAATTAAGAATAGTGAATAGGAAACTGGTTCCTTGCCCACTGTCGATTACAAGAACTGGAACTATCGAACAACTACGAACTATAAACTATGAACTAAACTTGAGAAACTAAACTACAAACTAAGATAAAATAAAATCCTCAGAGGAGTGTTGTGGTGTGTTGGTCCCCTTTCCTCTGCAGCCTTGCTTGGTATTTATAGGAAGTAGTGTAACCGTCGTGGAAGAACTGCAGCTCCATGATCTAGGCCCTCCAGTAACCGTCTCGTCTACGCGTCTCAGCCTACTTCGTGTGGTTGCTCATGGTGCCGCTTCCTCTTCCCTGCCAATAGGTCTAGTTGGCGCAGACTATCCCTTTTGCCCTGGCCAATAGGTCTAGTTGATCACTGTCCAATCGGTCCTGGCCAGATAGGCAGGTAGGTTTATTTGATAGACTATCCCTTTTGGCCTGGTCAATTGGCCTAGTTGGTGACTATCCAATCGATCTTGATCAGATGGACAGGTAGGTCTATTTCATAGACTATCCCTTTTGGCCTGTTCAATTGACCTAGTTGGTAACTATCCAATCGGTCCTGGCCAGATGGGCAGGTATATCTATTTCATAGACTATCCCTTTTGACCTGATCAATTGGCCTAGTTGGTGACTATCCAATCAGTCATGGCCAGATGGACAGGTAAGTCTATTTGATAGACTATCCCTTTTAGCCTATGTCAATTGGCTTAGTTGTTGACTATCCAATCGGTCCTGGCCAGAAGGGCAGGTATGATCTATTTGATATGTTTACTTAATTTTATTTCATTTATTTATTTTTTAGTGATAACAACTACCTAAAAATGATAACTATTGTAGAATACTTTCTAATCTCTAAAAAGACAATTGAAATGGAACGGAGCTAGTAGAAAAAAGAAAGAAAAGTATAAGAGGCAAGGTGAGGAAGTATAGGAAGATTGAAGGATATAAAAATGATGGGAAAGCCACATGACATGACGACAGCAGCTGCAGCTGCAATATTAATAAGTACTACTTAGGCCTTAGGCCTGTTTTCTAAAATTTATTTTCAGGACTTATTACTTATTTTTATTAAAATCAGATCAGACCTGACACATTCAAAGCATATCAAATCAGATCAAATCATTATAATAATATAGATAAGATAATATCAGCTCAGACCAGACCAGACCAAATCAAATTTAATCAAATAAGACCATAAAAGACGAGACCAGAAAAATTCAAATCAGATCAGACCAAGCAATATCAAGCCAAGAGAACATAGCCTTAATTCATGGCAGAATTGAAGTCAGCTGAGAGAATTGAGATGTTTCACGTAGCCATGACCCATGTTTCTTTCATGTTTATTGTTTTGTTATGAATTATGATTTGATGTTCATATTTATTGGCCAATATACCCACTCTGATAGTCTGATCTGTGATCTCTTCTTCCTTCACTGGCTCTGGCTGTGTAGACAGTAGATACTAGATATATATATATATATATATGTACCCTCAGCTCAGTCCTCATCTACTTGTTTGAAAAAAAAAAAAAGGCTGAATATGCCATTTATCTTTTCAAAAATTCCGAATCTATCCATTTTAAATTTTATTATTGAATTAGTCCACTGCAAATGCTAATTATGTTCGGATCAGTCCATTATTCACTAATTATGTCCTAATTACTGACATGGTAAAGATTTAAATTTTAATCAGACACGTTGCATAATATTAGGCATTTTTCTTTGATCTTTTGTCATTTCAGCCCTAAACTTTTATTTTGTTCCATTTAGTCCTCTACCCAAATAATTCATTTTTATATTAATTGGGCTCTAATCTTTCAAATTATTTTCTTTCAGTCTCATATCCTTAAATTTTTATTATTATTAGTCCATTTTCAAATAAATGTCCAACATGCTTTTGTGAATAAAATCAAATACCAAACCTCATACATCGGTTTGACTGCCTTGTTACCGGGTCTTCCGAACTTCATCGGTTCTGGTTTCCTTTAGCATAACAAATTAACAATCATCACAATTCTATTTTGTTTCCTACCTTAGGACATAGCAAGGTTTTGGTAAATAATTTAATTTTAATTTTTGGAAGGATATGAATACCGAAAGCTTAGACAATAAAATTCAGGCTATTTGTTAATATTTTTAGTAATATTTGAATAATATTTTTAATATTTTTTCAATACAGTCAAGGCTTCCTGTATTTATAGCCTTCCAAAAATTTAAATTAAATTATTTACTCAAACATTGCTACGTCCTAAGGAATGAAACAAAATAGGATTGGGCTGATTGTGCTCAAACCCAAACTTTCATCTATCAACAAAAGCCTGTACTTTATTGAAAAAAATATTAAAAATATTATTAAAAATATTAAAAAAATAGCATGAATTTTATTGTTCAGGCTTCCGGTATCCATATCCTTCCAAAAATTAAAATTAAATCATTTACCCAAACCTTGCTACGTCCTAAGGTAGCAAACAAAATTGGATTGTAATGATTGTTGCTAAAGGAAACCAGAACCGATGAACCATCGGTTGCGGTTGGGTGGTTGATGGGAATCTGTAAAATCCTGAAACTCGGAAGCCCCGGTAACAAGGCAGTCAAACCGATGTATGAGGTTTGGTATTTGATTTTATTTGCAGAAGCATGTTGGGCATTTATTTAAAAAATGGACTAATAATAATAAAAATTTAATGATATGGGGCTGAAAGGAAATAATTTGAAAGGTTGGAGTCCAATTAATATAAAAATGACTTATTTGGGTAGAGAACTAAATGGAATAAAACAAAAGTTTGGGATTGAATTGAGAAAAATTAAAAGAAAAAAAAGCCTAATATTATGCCCACGTGTCTGATTAAAATTTAAACAATTGCCACGTCAGCAATTAGGAAATAATTATTGAACAATAGACTGATTCGGACATAATTAGCATTTATAGCGAACTAATTTGGTAATCTATATTATAGTATAAAACAAGCTATATTCTACCCACACACATTCCCGCCAGAATACTATTTCCCTCACAAAACCCCTCTCCAATATTTTCTCTCACGCACTAAATTAATTAGGAAAATACATAAAATACATTATGAAAATTAAATACATTAATTCATTTCTATATTTGCATCTAAGCCCATATTACAAGTTTACACCATCTTACATAATCGACATTTGAAAATCGAAAACAGATTCAAGAAGTAAACACGAGAGCACTGCATACTGGGACTCTGATGAACTCAAACAATTAAAATAGCCCTTCCAACAAAGACCAGAACCTGAGGAAACTTAGCAGCAGCCTTTCTTTTACGCATTGGACATCAGACACAGCATCACCAGACCACAACCATTTCCAGACTCGTCAGTTTGAGAAAGCTTCCCCCACATAGCAATAGATCAGCATGGCATCAGACAAGAGACTTCCCACCAGTAGCATGCATGTAACAAAAAAGTTTAAAAAAAAAACTCCACTCATCATGAATCAGAAAGCGTTAACACAGATGCAGACGAGCATTGCTTTCTCCTCTTAAAGCCAACCTTCGATCTTGCCTTCCCCGGCTGCACCACGCTTTGCCCAAATATCTGCGAGTTCGTTCTTCTCCCTCAAAATGTGTTGCACCTTAATGTCACCTCCACATTTGAGTATGGCCAGTACCGACACCAGGTAGCGCGAGAACCTTGGAGGAATCTTACGTGGCTCTCTTAACCACCGAACAACATTGAGTGAATCGCATTCAAAAACAAGCTTAGGTAGGGGAAATCCTTGGTCATGAATCAACGATGTGCACACCCTACTCACTGCTGCCATCTCTGCTTCATTTGAATCCTTGAAGCCAATATTGTCTGACAAAACATAAATCACAGTGCCCTTCTCATCCCTAATAACACCACCAACACCGGCCGGACCTGGATTACCAAGAGAGGAACTGTCCGTGTTAATTTTCCATCACCCCATCTCCGGTCTTTCCCATACTAAGCCACGACGTTCCCTCCCATTACTTCCTCTCGGCTGCCTGTACAGGTTTGTAGGGAAGCTCCTATCCCATGTGAGTAAGTATCCGTACCTTCCCCGCAAAAGGACCACCACTGCCCCACCCTCCATTTTACCATCTCAATAGCTCTTTTCCGCTCGAACTGCTGACCTTTGAACACGACCTCATTTCGCATCAACCACACTGTCCATATGGTAGCAACACATACCAGCATCCACGCCTCCCTTTGACCCAGCCTTACTTGAGGGTAAAACCACCATGCTAGAAGACACTTTGCCCTCCTAGGTCCAACCCATGACATGCCATCATACCATAAAGTACTCACCTCCCTACACTTACAAAAGATATGATCGATTGACTCAACTTCCACTCCGCAAATTGGGCACTGTGCACCTTCCATCGACATGCAGTTTCTTCTGGCCAGTTGCTCGCGGACAGGGAGTGCATTATTAATAAGTTTCCAGACCAAAATCTTTGCTTTCATCGGACACTTAATTTTCCACAGCCGGATCCATAACCAACCAATATCATTATCCTGCCTTCCATTTAAATTCGACTTGTAGGAACTAATAGAGTATCTACCAGACTTTTCTGCCGCCCAATGCACTCGATCTACCATGAAACGGTTCAGCCTCTGCCCTTCTATATTTTGTATAAATTCGTCCCATATTCCTAATTCCCAGTCGAACAAAGGCCTTCTTAATTCGACATTCCAGACCCATTCAATACCACTCCAATTTCCGAACTCTGCTACCTTTCCATTCTTATTCACTGATAAAGCAAAAATGCGACGATATCTTTCCCTAAACCCTCTCCTATGGCTTTATAAACACTCGATTCATTTATCTAATTTTATTGTTGTCTTGAAACTTTCCTCTTCATAACATTTCATATTATTTCTTTATTATTCTTATTATTCATTGTTCTTTATATCTTTTTACGTTTGATTATATATTTAACAATGTTTTTTATTTATTCTATACATAGATCTTAATGTTACTCACTCTAATATTTTCCTAATATTTATTTTGTTCCAGGTTAAAGTTTTCTCTTTTGTTGAAATATATTCTTCATCTTTCTCCCCATGTAAGAATCTTTATCTTTTTTTTTCTTTTAAACTCCACGAATGAATAATAGTTTGATGTTTTAACCCATGTATTGTTTTATGTTTTGATTTTGTTGCAGGTTAATAAGCATCCCAATAGAAGAAATAGTTTATCCATAAATGTTCATTGAATCAATTACAACTTAGTTTTCATTGATTTCAAATTGTATATATTTAGTATTTTTGTCCACCAATGACAATGTTTTTTCTATTTTTGAGTGATCATTCCTTTCTTCATACATCTATTTTCTACCTTAAGTACTACGAATTTTTTATTTTGTGTGTGTCTTGCATTTCAGATTGTATTTTTGGCGAATGAGAAGAATGATGAATGCCAAAAGCAAAACACTTTGTCTCTAGAGTATAGAAAATTATATGGCAATCCATGTAATAAAGCGGTGGAGGTAGCAATAAAAGGCATAGAAAAATTGCTCAAACCATTTGTGGAATGAAGTATGGAGAATGAATTAACTCATGAGATTCATTCAAGAACCATTGGAGGAGGAAACTACATATTTTAATTTGAAATTTTATAATTTCTATAGTTTTCTTAACATTTCATGTAAATGAAGTTATTAGTAATTGAATTTTGTAATATTTTTTTATTAATAATTTAGAATGTATTTATGCATACTTTTACTTATGCTTTTTTTTTTTAAGGAAAATAGAATTTTTTCTTCATTACCGAAACAAACACAGTACAATACCCTTTTGTTTATTGCATTACCCACCAGACATGGGATATGATATGATTTAGAATTTAGAATAACACTTTTTTTGGAAACTAATTTTGTGAATTTCAATAAATCGAAATTTGATATGAATTAATTGGTCAAATTTCTATTGACATTAATTTCTTCCAACGAACTTAAACTTTTAATGTTTGTACCAACAAACACTACAAATAAAATAACATTATACTTATTTTTAATTTGTTTTTAAAACTTTTTGACTTTATTGGTTCTTACTGTACAAAATTAAATAATTTAATATTTAACATAGAAACGTAAAACATATTCCAAATATTTAGAAGCTATATAAAAAACTAACTTCCAATTTTTTACTATAGTATTCTAATTTAATGTCATGGTTTATGCAGTTTCCTAAATCCTTTTTAAAATGGAGAGTGTAAATCATTTTAAATGTAAAGCTTCTTTTTACTATAAATAAATTCAAAGATATCCGGTTCAATTATTATTCACACATAAAATTCATCCAAAATACATTTATGGAATTAAAATCCTAATTAAAATAACATTCTCTAAAAAAAAGGAAAGGAAATATATTATTGGTATGTCCTAAAATAACATCAGTCTAATAAATGAAGGCCAGCATACTTTTTATGTAATTAAAATCATACTTAAAATAACATCCACAAAAACAGGAAATGAGTATATTGGTATGTCCTAAAATAACATTAATCTAATAATTGCATGTCAATTACTAATTTCATAATTAAAATCATATATTAAATCAATAAAGTGTATTTGAAAATATCTTTTAAAATAAACTTTTAATATTTGTACCATCTAAGACTCCAAATAATATATATACTATTATACTATCAAGTAAAATATTAACTTCACCTAGAAAGTATTTCAATTTATTAATTTATTTAATGTATAGATTGCACAAATATAAAAAGATATACCATAATTGCTAAGCCATCACCCAACGCTGGATAGATTATTTTTTGTATTATTTCTATATTTAATTTAATATAATAATTTTTTTACATATTTTAGTTAACAATTTGTATTATATTCAATTTAATACCATTATATTTTATTTTATTAAATAGTATGACCTAATATTATTCAATTATATATTTCTGTAGGATGAATGACCTTTTTTTTTTTGTTGCAGAAGTAAAGTTATTCAAACACACCTATTCATAATTCTTCTTGTTCTTTGACTGCATTGAAACAACATGATATTAATTAAAAATTGTATTCCATTCAATTAATTTTCTATGTGCATTTTATTCTTTCAAGACTGACAATATATATTAGAATGTATTTTAGTATATTAGGGGTGTTTCCTATATTTATTATACTTATATTCATTGCATAGGAGATGGATCGATACATTAATATTATATATTGAATTTTTTTAGAATGTATTTTAAGGGTACATACTTCTACCAAACAATATTTTTAGTTATTCATTTATAGCATTCTACATTTTTCTTCTTCTTTGTTAGCAAATATATTTTTTGGAAAGTCTCTTTTTTGGAAAGTTGTTAGCAAATATATGATATTTAACTTGACTGATAATTTACTATATATTTCTTTTAATATATTTACTATTTATAACATTAAAATTATTTTTTCAATAAAATATAAAAATTTATTTGCATTCCTAATTTCTAATATATAAGAAACAAAAAAAATTATCAAATTGATACCAATAAGATAAATAAATATGAATACTAAAATATACCAACTATTTGTATAATATGCAACCCAAAGATACTGGTTTAAATGCTTGTAGACATTGTGCTAGACAATCAATTTTTGAAACGATATTAACTTATATTCAATTGATAGAACCTAAATGGGTCAGCCCGTGGGCTGACCTATTTAGGGCCACAACTAATAATAAAAATCATAAATTAAGTATTGAATAAATGAAAATTTTACTATATATAAAATTTCTATTCTTTCACCATATATATGTATATAAACTTTTACAATTTTATTTTGTTATTTAATACTCCCTCCGTCCCACTAAATCTGTCTCACTTTCCTTTTTGGTCCGTCCCACTACAATTCACATTTCTCTTTTTAGAAAAATTTTACTTTTTAAACACCAACTAAAATATCACATCAAATCATCAACTAATTACTTAATTTTTTTCTCAATTCAAATAAACATCACATCAACTAATTACTTTACTTTAACATAATAATTTATTATACTTAAAATAAAAATTTTGGGACGGTATTATTGTAACACCCCCATCTTCGGCGCAGCGGAAAGACAGGGTGCTACTCTAGATGTTGCCGGCTCCAGAGTGAAGGCTGTCCCCACAAACCAACATGAGCTCTTTCCAGTGCGCTTTGGCCTCACTCACGCACACCCTGGGAGACTTCCCAGGAGGTCACCCATCCTAGAATTACCCCAGGCCAAGCACGCTTAACTTTGGAGTTCTTATAGGATGGTTACCAAGAAAGAAAGGTACCTTGTTGATATGAGTAGCTTTTTTCACTCCATTTAAGCCATTTTTTTCGTGGTATTACATTCCTCCCCCCTTAAGATCGCAACGTCCTCGTTGCACTCGGCCATCCACATCTCATGGACGCCACAACCATCCACATCCCGTGGATCTTTCACCCCGCTAGGCGCCTGAATACCACAGCACGCGGTCGCGGTCTGGCTCTGATACCATCTTGCTACCAGTTAAGCTACTCATATAAACAAGGTACCTTTCTTTCTTGGTAACCATCCTATAAGAACTCCAAAGTTAAGCGTGCTTGGCCTGGGGTAATTCTAGGATGGGTGACCTCCTGGGAAGTCTCCCAGGGTGTGCGTGAGTGAGGCCAAAGCGCACTGGAAAGAGCTCATGTTGGTTTGTGGGGACAGCCTTCACTCTGGAGCCGGCAACATCTAGAGTAGCACCCTGTCTTTCCGCTGCGCCGAAGATGGGGGTGTTACAATTATCGGGACGTCGGGAGTATTATTTTTCTTACTATTGTTATGTTAGTTCATTTATATATACATGTTCTCACAATGAGAACGACATAATATTTTTTCGTTAAATATATTAATAATTAAAGTAATATGATTTTCAATCGGCAATGTTAATTTATCATCACATGCATCTTTTCCTATACAGTATTGTAATCTGAGCCCGGCGCATAGCGCAGACGGGTAGTTCTAGTAAAATTTAAAAAGGATGGATTCGAAATTTTTTAAAAAATAAAGGGCATAATTAACCTTTTTTCCCTACTTGTTTTCTCTTCCTCGATATCCCCACCTTACGCACACAGGCTTATGCATTTACTTCTACTTTACATACAGAGTTGAACCGAACAACAGAGTTGTGATTTGGAGTTAGTTTGCACAGAATCTCGTGAACTACAGAGAAGGGCAGCTTAGGTTACCTTTCCAAGATGGGGAAGCAGATCCGCCGAATTGAATACTCCTACTCTAATTTAAAATATGATAGATAGATGAAGCAGCTGCCTCACTGTTAACCCAATAATTTGGGCCCAATAAATTAATTTATTAGGCCCAATGAATTTAGCTCAATCTATTCAATCCATTTTTCGAGAGGCCCGGTCCAATTCAAAATTTATCCGGATGATGACCAAGTGGGGAGAAGTTGCACCATAATTCGTGTGGAGAAGAATCATGATACACAACAGACTGCACGACCCTTGGAGGGAATTATGGAGGGCACCATCCAATGAGAAGATCCCGCATCATCATTAATGCAGAGCGGCGGCATTAAAAGGAAAGTGAAGGGAAGAGCGCGTCTCATTAATGCAGGGCGGCGGCCTGCAAGGCGACGCCATCACCTAATCCAAGGAGAAGATCGTGTCTCATTAATGCAGGGCGCCATCAAGGGGAGGGTAATCAGCGCATTGAAACCTTGGGAGGATGTCGTCCCACTCTCTATAAAAGGAGGAAGAGGCATGGAAGCGAAGGATCATGACCAAACCCCTAGAGGAACTCGCATTTTTATTGTTTTACTTTCTGCAACATTCTCCTTCTGCAAGTTTCTTTCTTGTTCTTGCATTCTGCAATCTTTATTTCCTTTACAGCTTTATTTAGATTCTTGTAATTCATAAACTTTGTAATCCTCTCAATATTCATCAATCAAAATTAGAGGTTTATTCCTCCAAAATTCTTGGTTAACAAATTGGCACGCCCAGTGGGACACGATTTGAGACCATATCCGCTTCGAGTAGTGTATGCGTCTTAGATCCGGAAACGTTATTGTTGATCTGACACAGAAGTTTGAAGATATGTCCCTACAAGATCAGACGATCAAGCAAACATCGGAAGAGAACGCCGATGATGCGGCGGGCACTTCTCAACCGCGACAGGGAACAATACAGATCTCTACCTTGTCTGAACAAATGCGGATATCGATGACAGAATCGATGCCGAGTTTATGCCTTTACTCATGAGGCACTTAATGGATGCACTGCGGCCTGCTATGACCGATCAGATCGAGAGAGTGTGTAGTTCCATGTGTCTCCAGCGGGATGGAACTACTCATATGAACGGCGTGAATACGACGCTTAGCATCCCATATCCGGGGCTGTCAGGAGGCCAACAACGGACTTGGGGAACCACACTTGGCCAGCCGCCACTCTAGGAGTCCGGAGGCGTGGCCAGTATGTTCCCATTCTCATACCAAACTGCTTATGCCTTTGCTCCTGCGGCACCTAGCATGCCGAACTCAAGTTACGCGGTACCTCCCGTGCCGGTCTATACTCCTTCGAGTCCCTTGATGGCGGCCAGCACTACGCCGGGCTGTACGGCGGGCGGACCTAGCATGGCGCCACGCCAAGCGGCAACTCATGTCCCGAACGTTCCGACCACACCCTATGTGGCGGCGCCTCTAAACCCTGGTTGGATGCCACCAACCCTAAGGGGGCAGGCGCCACAGCCATGTGGAGTGGCAGCGGTACCCATCACACCAGCCGCCATACCTACTCTAGCCGCCATAGGAGGGCAGGCGCCACAACCATGTGGAGTGGCGGCGGTACCCATCACACCAGCCGCCATACCTACTCTAGCCACCATAGGAGGGCAGGCGCCACAACCATGTGGAGTGCCCGCGACACCTGTCGTTCAAGCTTTCGTGCCTCCTTTAGCCACCATGCCTCCTACGCAGGCACCGGCGGTCTCACCCGAGTTGCTGGCAGACGTGATGCAGCAACATTTTGGGATTCAACTGAGGCCGATGGAGCGGCCTACATACAGGAAACCTTACCCTGTTTGGGTAGACACTATGCAGCCATACCCTAGGGGCTTCAAGATGTCTGAGTTCACCACGTTCCCGGGAGAAGACGGAAAATCCATAGTAGAACATGTGGGCAAGTTTACTGCTCAATGTGGCGAAGCAGCGACCAACAATTGGCTGAAGCTAATACTGTTCAGCTCATCTCTGACTGGACCTGCATTCACATGGTTGCTTCCTTGCGACCTAACTCAATTCAAAACTGGGCCGATCTCGAGCAGGCATTCCATGACAGGTTTTACACGCCACTGTCACAGGTGAGTCTCGCGGACTTAACTAATGCCAAACAATTTGCCAATGAGGCGGTAATTACATTCATTAATAGATTACAACGGCTCAAGAGCCGATGCACAATGGTGGTCCCTGATAGGGAGATAACTAACGTTGCAGTGGCAAATATGTTGCCAAAACTGAAAGAATATTTAATGGTGCAGGATTCCACTAATCTTGCCCAACTGGCCGAGAGAGCGGCCCGCTTGGAAAAGTTCCTTGAGGAACAAGATGAGAAGCGTCTACCTACACACGGGACTCGTTTTGATGAATTGAAACACGATAAAAAGGAAGACGAACCAAGGGTGGTGGCCAATGCAGTAACCATGGGTGGAAACAACCCTGGATAGTGGCCTTAAGATGCCATCAACAGCGGCCTTGGAGGCTGAGTAGTTGGTGGCTGAATAGTGGCGTCATGACAATGGCGGCCGAGGTAAGCACGGGTGACTGAGGCTGAATGGCAGCAGAAGACTGAGTGGCGGCCAGGGATCTTCGATGGCGGCCTGAGCAGAGGGAGATGGCGGCTTGGAGCTGGCGGCCTGAGCAGAGGTTGGCAGTTTGGAGCTGGCGGCCTGGACTGATGGGTGACGGCCTGGAGCTGGCGGCCGGACAGTTGGCGGCCTAGGGCTGGCGGTTGGCGTGGTTTCGTCGGCTAAATTATATGTTAAAAATTGCAGTGCGTGTTTGAGAGGTACTCAATCGAACAAACGAAATAACATGGCATGGTTTTCTAAAACCCTACGTCATCAAACAGAATCAATCATGTGATGATTTGGCTAGTTCCTATGTCATCAAACAAACATGGTGTTGGATGCAATTCAAGATCAGCATGTAATTCCTTAGTTTTTAATCATGGTCTCACAACAAGCTCTACAAGTTCACAAGTCTTAGCCAACAAAACACAAGAACAAGAGTAGAGCAAACATGGAGTTAACCTGATCCATGGGACCAAACAAGATGGATGGCGGCCCGGGCCGGAAGCTGCTGGCGGCGCAAGGGCTGGCGGCGATGTAGGAGTTGGTGGCGAGTCACTGGCGGTGATCAGCTTGGCGGCGCTCGGAGGATGGCGGCGCTTAAGGTGGCGGCGACCCGGGCTAGCGGCCGAAGGATGTGTTGGCGGCGCTCAAGCTGCGACGCTCCACGAACGGCTGGCGACGCTCGATAGGATGCGGGCGAGGCTGGCGGCAAGGCACTCGTGGGTTGGTGGCGCTCCTCAAGGGCTGGCGGCATTCACAGGCTAGCGGCGGCCCAATGGGTTGGCGGCGCTCCAACAGTGTTTGAAGATTCCTGGCAGCGTTCGAAAACTCTAGCGACTCACGACGACGACGGCGGCCCGAGGACGGAATGACGTCGGTGCTCTCAGCGGGAGCTGGCGACGCTCGGGAAGGAGATGGCGGCCCGGTTAAAGGCTGGCGGCTCCCCGGTCAAGATGGCGGCATCTCGGAGAGTTTGCGGCCTTCTAGGGGCTGGCGGCACTCCTTGGGGCGGGCGGCTCCTGATGTTGGCGGCGATCCACTGTTGGTGGCCCGCAGGTGTTGGTGGCCGGAAGGGTATTGGCGGCTCGCGGCAGCAATGGGCGGCCCAATGAAGGGTGTTGGCTCTGCTTGGCAGTGCTCGCGGACCTGGCAACGGCGTTCGGAGGTGACAGCGTCGTTCATCCCCTTGGTGAGGGAAACCCTAATGTGAACCGCTGGTCTGCCTGTGCCGTCACCGCCACCTGTATGTTCGAGCTTGTTCGTCGGCACCGCCGAGCCGCGGCCTCTCCCCCTGCGCAGGCTGCTCTCCGTCGAGTCTCCACCCGTCATAGGCGCCTCCTATCACTGACTCCCTCCGCTGCCGCTGCTATTATGGCACTGTCGACCGCTGCTGCTGCTGTTCTAACCAGCCACCGCCGTCCCCGTCATCAGTCATGCACCGCCCTCCTGGACCCGGTCTTCTCGTCCTCCGTGCACTGCCTGAAGTCGCTGTTGCTCCAGTTGCTACTCCACCGATGTGTGCTTAAATCTCTGGGATTCTTTGTGGGAATTTACTTCTGGTACTTTGAGGCTGTGGTTGAGAATTGAAAAGGGGTAGCTTGAGCCTAATTGGTAGACAGAATAAGGAATTAGAGCATGTGCCATTGATAGTGGGCACGACCTGGAGAAATTAATTGACAATTAATTGGGCACTATACACCAAAAGAGACAAGAGAAAGTGGGTGCAGTTGAGGAAAATAAATGTGAAAAGGACAAGGTTGTAGAAGATGGAGTGGACTTCAAGATTTAAGAATTGAAAAAAGTATATATATTCGTGGGAAGCTGGCATGAATCAAACGCGCAAATCTGTCTTAAAATTTGAATCAGACAAATTGCGCGGGGGCATCTGTTAACCCAATAATTTGGGCCCAATAAATTAATTTATTAGGCCCAATGAATTTAGCTCAATCCATTTTTCGAGAGGCCCGGTCCAATTCAAGATTTATTAGGATGATGACCAAGTGGGGAGAAGCGGTACCATAATTCGTGTGGAGAAGAATCATGACACACGACAGACTGCACGGCCCTTGGAGGGAATTATGGAAGGCACCATCCAATGAGAAGATCCCGCATCATCATTAATGCATGGCGGCGGCATTAAAAGGAAAGTGAAGGGAAGAGCGCGTCTCATTAATGCAGGGCGGCGGCCTGCAAGGCGACGCCATTACCTAATCCAAGGAGAAGATCGTGTCTCATTAATGTAGGGCGCCATCAAGGGGAGGGTAATCAGCGCATTGAAACCTGGGGAGGGTGTCGTCCCACTCTCTATAAAAGGAGGAAGAGGCATGGAAGCGAAGGATCATGACCAAACCCCTAGAGGAATTCGCATTTTTATTGTTTTACTTTCTGCAACCTTTTCCTTCTGCAAGTTTCTTTCTTGTTCTTACATTCTGCAATCTTTATTTCCTTTACAACTTTATTTAGATTCTTGTAATTCATAAACTTTGTAATCCTCTCAATATTCATCAATCAAAATTAGAGGTTTATTCATCCAAAATTCTTGGTTAACACTCAACAAACATTACGCACGCAATTGATGATAGAGCCTTTACATTATTTTATGTTTGATGACTCAAAATTTGGATTTCTAATTAGCTTCAATTTTCTGATTTTACTACTACAACATTGACCATGCCAGATAATACTCTCTCGGGGTAATGTTTAAAAAGGGCCATCAGAATGAGCCATTTCTAAGGCCACCATAACTTGATTTATGAAAATAGGTCATCAGAAACATAACTAGAAGGAATTTAGGCCATGAAGACTTATTTGAAAAGTCAACTGAACCTAACAACTTTTCATTTATTTCATTTGAAACCCAAATAGTTTGACTTTGGACATCTTAGTCCTCTTCCAATATACTTAATTTTTCATTATATAAATGACACTCAAAGCGCTTGAAAATTGGTATCAGAGCTTATGTTTTATTGAAGAACATATTAATTATATTATTTATAATATTTTATTTCTTAATGGAGAAGATTTAATTATTGAATGGATTCAATTAATTTAAAACCAAAGAGTTATTTCCAAATTTTGGAAATAAAAATAGAAATTTCCAAAGAAAATTCTTGAACTTGTCCATAAGACAAGATTTTATTAAAAGTAATTTCTTTCATGAAAATGAGAGGAACTGACAGGAAAGAAATTGATCCGGATAGCTCTAAGTTCTCACAAGACTTAAGAGAAATCCAAAAGACGATTCAAGATTATGGTAACCGGGTATTAATTTTACCTGGAAAAATAGATAACTTGAATCAATCAACAAAGGAGATCTTGAAATTATTTCAAGATCTCAAGAAAGAGATTTTAAATCTGAAATTTGATATTTCGGATATCAAGAAAAGGCAGAAGGATATTCCTGGATCTTCCAAGAATAACCAAGCCAATATTAGAGATGCATTCGGACCCGTACAAGCTTTACATCAAAAAGGTAAAGCAACTATGGTTCCAAAGCAGAAATCATAAGAAGATCTTATGATCGATCTACTGACAATAGTCGAATGAGTGTTTCCAGGGCAGATCTATCAGATCTACAAGAATTAGCAGAATCATTTTCCCAACTTGGGATTATGGATCTGGTTAATGTAAAACCCAATGAAGTTCTTCACTTGGGTTATACGGAAGAATCAGGATCCAACGTAACCCACAATGGACCGTCTGATGTCCCAATGAGAGAAAATACAGATTTCCACATGAACAGGTATCCTGAGGTACATCTCAATGCAAGACGAAACCCAGGACAGAACCCAATTAGAGCACCATAATCCACACCTGGGCCAAGACGATGTTACAACCATTAAATCCATATGGCCTAACACTGAACCTCGATGTTATCGGCTTCCGAAACATCGAAGATCTGATTGACGAATGGGTAGCTTCAATGAAGATTGCAGCAACCACCCTGGATCTCAATAAAGAAAAACTTGTCAGATTAATAGAGCTACGTCTTGAAGGATCGGCAAAGCTGGGCTGGAAAAACTCCACGGCGGCTTTAAAAGACCAAATACTCGAAGGAGAATCCAAAAGCACAATCTGCGAAAGATTTGGCCTCTTATTCAAAACCCATTTTGTAGAAGATGGGTATTTTGAAGAACAGAGAACCGAAAAAATCAAGGTCTATACCCAAGCACTATTGGGTTGGAGTTAAGAAGTATTTGGGCAGTAGACGAATATATCTACTGGTTCGTAAATACTATTTTCAGAGTAAAATGACAGCTGAAGTAGCATGTCCCATGTTCTTTGCAAAAATCTGCAGTCCATGGAGAGAGATGTTGATCCAGTCGTACATAGTACCCCCTGGTACAGTGGACTCAATAGCCCGAAGAATGTCCTTCTTAAAGGATAAGCTTAGAGAATGGTGTCAACAGGCAGCAGCCCAAAACAACATCAAGAGACTAAGAGGTAAAATAAAAAGAACCCCTCTTTGCTGTGAAAATAATGATTTTCCAACAATTATAGGAGAATCAGAAGAAAAGAGAAGAAAGAAGAAGAGTCGAGGCTCATACAGTAAGAGTTTCAGAAGACCTTCATTCCGAAGAAGAAGAGCATGGTGGTCTAAGAACAAGGCCAGAACATACAAAACTGGACAAAGAACGGGAATGACGAAGAGTTCATCCCAAGGCTCAACTAGCTCAGCAGCCATCAATTGGAACCTATGAATGAACAATTGAAATTGCAGGACACGAGATCAGAGTCTTAGGCACCGCCGGAAAAGACAATGGGTTATGATTTTGGGATTAAGTTTTCTCGAAAATCATAAACCATGGGTAACAAAGGATAATGGTATAGAATTTAATCTGAAGGGTCAAACCATCAGAATTAAATGACAAGTCATTTTTCCATTTATATCTCAGTAGGGATAATATATGAACAATATAAGTCAGAATATTTTGCAGCTTATATTGATTCAGGATCAGGTATTTGCACGCCAAAACCATGAGTTTTTCCTAGCGAAGCTATGGAATCATTACCCATTATTGCAGGAAGAGATTTTTCCCAAAAAATCTTAGTACTAAATAAGGGTAGTCGACAGGCCAATATCATGATTGGAGGAGCATTTGGTACACCTTGGTATAAGGTAAAAACGCCTCCTATTTACTTTCATGATACAGGAGCGGATATTTTTTTAGGAAACAATTTCATACAATCCTTTACAAAATATGTTCAAGATAACAAAAGAAATTTGTTAATATTTAGCACAAGTTGTGGAAATGAGATACGGGTGTTGCGAAGAGAAAAGGCATTCAACAGGTTAATGCCTATATTATTTCGCAGCAAACGTGGTGATGATGCCAAACTAACCCATCCAAAAATGTAGGATAAAAGAAAGTTTGGTAAGGCTTTGTTGTCTTTTAGACAGCAGGGATTTGATGAAGCTTCTATTGAGGAAATTATAAACCTCAAAGAAGCAATGCAAGAAATGAAGTCATTAAATATAACTTCATTAGACATTGATGGGGAAACTAAATTGTCCCTCGAAAATGTCAAAAGACTTATCCAGAGAAACTTTAACGAAGATCCTCTGGCATGGTGTGATAAAAACAAGATCGAAGCTACTCTACAGGTAAAAGAACAATATAAATATGAGTATGTTCGATACAAACCCATCTTAATGAATATGCAGGATAAGAAAGATATGCATCAAATTATCAAGGAGCATATCGATCTTAAACTCATCGAGCCTGGAGTCTCAGCTTATAGTAGCCCTGGATTCTTGGTAAGAAACCACGGTGAAATAAAAGAGGTAAACCCAGGTTGGTAATAAACTATCAAGGTATTAATAAAATAATACAGTTTTATGGTTATTACATTCCGAGTAGAGAACACCAAATTGATTGCATCAAAGATGCTAAAGTGTTTTCTAAATTTGATTGCAAATCTGGTTTCTATCAGATTAAGATGGAGAATGAGTCGAAGAAATTCACAGCATTCTCCACCCCACAAGGGCAATATATTTGGAATGTTATGCCAATGGGGCTTTCTAATGCCCCTCAGATATTCCAAAGAAAGATGGATATAGAGTTTATGTTCGTCTACATAGACGACATTCTGATTGCATCTCGAAATATTAAAGAGCATATTAAACATCTTGAAATATTTTCTGATGCATGTCACAGGGAAGGTCTAGTTCTCTCTGAGAAAAAGGCCACTATCGCTGCTAACAAAATTGAATTCTTAGGAGTTCAAATTGATGAAGCAGGGATAGAGTTACAGGAACACATTGTGGAGAAAATCCACAAGTTTCCTGATATATTAAAAGACAAGAAACAACTTCAGAGTTTCTTAGGAATTGTAAATTTTGCGGGTATGTTTATTAAAGACCTTGCAAAATATAGAAAAGATTTTAGACCACTCCTGAAAGAGACTGAAAGCTCTAGATGGAAATGGGAAGAAATCCATACCAAGAGAATTCGTGAATTAAAGCAAGTCTGCAATAGCTTGCCAAAACTCGCGATACCTCAAGATGAGGATAAGCTGGTAGTCTACACAGACGCCAATGATTTTCGATGGGCAGGAGTGCTCATGAGAAAAACAACTACGGGTCAAGAACCTTGTAGATACACAGGAGGGTTGTTCACTGAACAACAAGCCAAACTTTGGCACATTAACGAGAAGGAATTCTTTGCAGTATGGAAAATATTTAAAAAATGGCCTTTATTCTTACTTGCAAAGAAATTTGTATTAAAAGTTGATAATACTAATGTTAGGGCTTTTTTAAAAAATAAACTTGAATCAAAAATTGAAAAAGCTCGTATTATCAGATGACAAGCTGAATGTCAATATTATACTTATAATATTGATATTATAAAATCTCATGAAAATATTCTTGCAGATTTCTTGACGAGATATGGAAGCATTTGAAGATGATTCCATCATTATGAGATTCAGGCACCTCAGAGAAAACCTAGAGGAGCGATCAAAGCATTTTGGACAGCTCAAGATCAATGCACGACCAGCTGGCCAAATACAATAGAGCGATGTGGACATGGTCTGCAACAATATACGAGCCTCCCATATAGCAATGACAGCACTATGGGAAACAGTATTAGAGCCAATCAGGAAAGCGTCAGCTTCCCTGGTAAACAAAGAGAAAGGTGCCCAAAAAGCTAATGTGGTCACATATGAAGAAGCAGATTCAAGCACTGCTTCAAAGGAACCATTGTCAGATACCGACAAAAATGTTGAGCAAGAGAAAAGTCACATTTCCGAAAGTTCAAGTCAACCCACTGCCTCTGGGGTAAAAGAGGAAGGAATTAACCTTAGGCCAATGACAGGCACCTCTAAGGTTAATTCAGACGAGAATGACCTATCTACTGCCTGGTTGGACTACCAAGAAAAATGGGAACAACTGGTTTCCAAAAGGGGAATTAACCCCAGCAAAACAGTAATCGAGACATCCGGGAGATACAACAGGGTATGGATGCTCGAAGGATCGAAACCAGAAGAGGTTCGAAAGTGGTATGACTTTGGAGCATTAGCATCTGTTCATACTACATCACCAGGGTTTCCGGAAATCGAAAAACTTCCGGGATGGATAAGTAGCGCGGTGCACGAATCATGGCAGAACAACCCGCACCTGCAAAGAGGAGATATTCTGGAGCTTAAGTTCATTTCAGCGGCACCAGAAATAGTCGGGAAAGGTTCTTATCCGGTCTTTCAATTTATTAAATTACAGAGACCTGATATGATTGCCTTCAACAGAGTTAAGTCTATGGATGAGAAGGCACCATTGGTATCTTTAATCAGCGAAGATGAAATCTCCACCTGACGAGCATGGGGATTCTGGGTCTGTCTCACCGAGATGGAAAAGGTTAAATATCCGTTTAAAATATTCTCAAACAATTTAAATAGATCGTTCCTGGTTAATTCTTTAACAGGGAAAAGCACATAGTTTGCGGAAACCTCATTCGAAAAGAAGAGGTTACTCATCTGGGAAAACAAGTTGCCAGGAAACCGAGTCTACCAGAAAGAAGGCATGCAACATGATGCATGTTGGCCAATGGGATAACCACATATGCCCATATTGTGCAGAACAGGAGAAATCCCTATTCGGTACAAAGATCCGGGTAACCTAGAAAAAATCCAGACCCGAACAGGACAAAGGGAAGAAACGTCCAAAAAACTTTTACAAGCCAAAGTAAGATTAGCTGGATTTAAAAGAAAGAGAGGTTTCGGCAACACTCATAATTAAAGCCGACAAAGAAGGGCAGAGTAGCTGGCAGTAAGTGGCCGACAAGAGAAGGTGGAGAGTTGACAAAAAGCCAACTAACGCAATAATTCCAAAAGGACAATAATGTAGCCGGTGGAAACTAAGGCCAAGTGACGAACGCAGTGAAGTCACAAGGATTTAGAGGAAGATTTGAATCCGGGATTGAAGTCTGCGGGCGCCTATAAATAAAGAAGTTTGAAGTAGATGGAAGGCACCAGAAATCCTCCCAACTCTTCAAAATAATAAGTTGTATTTCCTTTCTGCAAAATTTCCTTTCTATATTTGTTTTTCATATGGGGTCAGTCTCCCAGAGTCAAGCATCCTCATATATGAGGAGCTAAGTGTCCGTCTTCTCCATTAGGAGAAAAATATTTCTGTAATATTTTTAATATTTCCTCAATAAAATCCAGGCTTCCAGTATTCCAAATATTCCGATAAGTTAGTTAAAAAAACCTTTATCCATACCTTGTTACATCCTAAGGTAGGAAACGAAATAGGACTGTGCTGTTTATTGCTGAAGGAGCCAAGAATCGGTGAACCATCAGTCGCGGCTGCGTGGTTGGAGGAAGTCCGTAAAATCCCGGAGCTTAGGAAACCCGGCAGCAAGGCGGTCGAACCCAAGGTATGAAATTTAGTGCTTAATTTAATTATCGGAAGCATGATGGGCTGTTATTGGACTAATTTAAATGAAAAATCTAAAGTTGGGGTAAAAGGGGAATAAGGCTAAAGTTGGAAGTCAACTGTTGGGTTGAAAGTATAATAAATCAAAGTTGGTAGGGTCAATGGTAATTTGAAAAAGTCTAAATGGCCTAGATCTGATCAAATCTGGTTTCTAATGGCCTAAAATCAAAAATGAAGTTTTAATGGCCCAAAACTAGAATAGGTGCCTTCTCATGGCCTATTTTATTAATTACCTCTACTCTCTCCCTCTTTTTTATGTGTTAATCCCTCCGTTCTTTTTTAGTTGTCTTTTTAGAAACAAAAAAACATTCCAAAATAGTTGTCACTTTACATATTTATCTCATACTTTTCCAATATTACCCCTATATTATCATAAAAGATATTCTCAGAATACTGTGCATTCTCTCTCCATTACAATCCTATATTTTATTCCCAAATAAAATACATAGGGGCAAAAGTGAAATAATATAGAATAATGATTACAATTCTTGGAAAATGTGTTTCTTCCTAAAACGACTACTAATAAGGAACGGAGGGAGTACGATTTTACTTTAACTAATGTTAATTTTAGCACTTTAAATTTAATTTTTATCATCATAATTTTACAAGAAAATATAGTCCAATACGATCTTATTTTCTTTCGGATAAAGGGGGGACCGTAGCCATTTTATTCATAGACTTGATGCAAATTATATATTCCAGATTTATCTATGCGTAAAGCATCGAGGATCCAATACGATCTTATTAAATTCTTCTAGTCTTATGATTTTTAAATATCAAATCTTTAAAACTTTAATTGCATGTGTAATGACATACGCGAAACTATGAGTATAACACTAATAAGTGTTGGATTGGTTGGAGAAACATTGTTTCTTTTTTTTTTTTAATATATATTTTAAGATTAATGCGTTTGGTTAAATTCAAAATCTCAAATACCTACATCACATAAATAGACACAATGTCTTAAAAATATTATTTGGTAGTTTTCATGAATCATATTTATCATTCAATTCAAAATTTCGTCATTAACAATAAAACCCCTCTGCGTAATTTTCATTTCGTAAATTATCATATACTTGTATTTCATAAATTACCACAAAAAAATAAAAATAAATTAAACAAGCAGTAAATTTTAAAAAAGGGTAGGGATTTAAAATGGGTTCATGTATTGTTTTAAAATTTTAAATGATATAAAAGACAATTTGATGTAAGATGTAATTTTAGGAAGTTGTTAGGGTGCGATCATGAGAAATGACTTGATGTGCTGCGGCGATTTCTCACCGTTGATTAACTTTTGAAATCAACGGCTGAGATTAACTCAAAGGTTAAAAAAGTAATTTTGACATATGACTGCAAAATATATATTAGTACATTTCAGCGACATTGTATACACATTTCAGCGATGTTGAGTAATAGTGACGCACTATAATATATTTCAGCAACAGACATAGTGTTAGCTACGCCTTATGTATTTTTCAGCGACGTATGATAGTATATGGCATGGGAGCCAGAACTGTAGCACTTAGCATCCCGGAAGGACCCTGCTCTAAGCAGCGTGCCAGGAGGTTCCTCAACACCATCGCCAAAATACTATCCGATGAATCCGAGGTGTGGGAACAGAAATTGAGCTACCCGGATAAAAATGGGCCGAGATTGATAATCTATTTAATTGAAGATGTTGGGCCAAGGAACTTAATGAAGAAGTAGAAGTGCCGAGACCCACATGAGCTCAAAGCCCACAAGCAAGACCACCAACACATTATGGATGTACTTAGACTTTATTATTTCCGTAGCTTTGGTACTTGTTTAATTTACATAGCTAGTCGTTTAATTCCGTGTAATATGGTTTGCCTATATATAAGGCATCACCCACACTTTGTAAGGCACCTTTTGAATGATATAACAAATTGAAATGTTTTCTCTTTGGTGATAACCGAGAGCATTTAGAAGGTCATTTTGAATTTCTCCCTTGTTGGTGCAATTCCTTTCAAGCTTGAGATGTGCTTGATCGTATCGACACCTTGAAGATTGTTGATCGAGGGAATCGTGGCTCATTTAGTGTGTCCATTGATCCAAGATTAAGCTTTCGGTAAAGGAAATCTCAACCTATCCTTTTATTTTCATTTTGAGTTCATCCTTGTTCATCTTTGTCATCACTTGTTCATCATCAAATATTGTGTCTAATCCCGATCCATGGCATATTTTGGTATCAGAGCCTAGATTAGACCTTTATTCTTCCATATCTTTCATCCTTAATCAAAAACTCATAAAAAAAAATAGCCCACTGGTTACTGTTCATCCAATATCCGTTTTGATCCTTTGAATATTTCCTGAATCTGAGTTGATATTTGGATTCATTAGGTCGATTACATAAAGAGTCATATAAAATTTGGAATTTTTGGCCAAGGAAATCATTTTCTATGAATTTTTGAAATTCTTGGCTAATAATATTTCTCAAAATACAAATCTGTTCAGAATCTGTTTTCACGTTTTCTGAACTGGTCTGTTTGTATCTCTAAAATCTGGGCATATATTTAGAATCCTCTCGTCGAGTAGATGAGTTTTCATATATTGTTTGCTCAAATCCGAGTTCGGAAGAAAAAGTTATGCTAGTTTGAAATTTATATGTGTTCTTGTGCAAAAATCCGAAAATATTCATCTTTTGCTTCTTGATCTTGTGTTTTCTTGTGTTTGTTGTTAGTTTTCTTGTGTTTGGTATCTTATATGTGAATGTATGCATTTGGAATGTTGTTTATGTGTTTAATTGGTTAATATGCATTCAAGATTCCAATGAGTGTTTTTGAGAGTTCATGAGTGTTCTTAAGGATCTTCAAAGTGTTCTTGAAGATTTGAGACCTTTGATCCAAATTTCATCAAGAGTGTTGTGTATTTGCAGTAATAAATAGGGATCATTTTATTATACTAGTTAGGTGGGATATTCATTGCTATAAAATTGATTGTGATTGAAAGCTTGTAGCCAAAAGTCTCCAAATTCGGCTGAAAGGAAAGGAGCAAGTCTAATTTACAACAGCGGCCCCATCCAATATAATTCTCCAATTTGTTGTCTATCTATTGTCGGGGTTCCATCCTAAATACTAATTGATTGAATTAAGTCTCCCGTAGCCATTTCAAAAAAAAAAAAAATTGGAAGAAATTTTGCTAGTTGTTGCAACCCATGGGGCCCACACATACCAATAGCATTGTTTCTTCAAATTGATATGTACGTACCCTTTGAAAAAAATTTTAAAGTGGCCCTACCAATCACCCACCTCTTTTATTTCTTATCCATTACGTAGCAGAGTGTGAAATTTTGGTAAAAAAAAAGGAGTCCAAAAAAAAAGAAAGAAAGAAAAACGTTCAAAAAAAAAGAAAAAAAAAGAAAAAAGAGAGTTAAAAAAAAAGTAAAAAAAAAGAAAAAAAAAAGAAAAAAAAAGAAGAAAATGAAATAGAAATTTGATACACCTGTGAGTCTCATCCATCACTCATCTGATTTATTTGCTCTTAACAATGTATCAAGTGTTTGGGTATTTTAGTTGGGAATTTTATTTAGGACTATAGTGTGTGTATTAAATATTATTTATTGGGAGTCGAGTGTTGTGAGCTATCACTATTCAAACTTTGGTGAGTTCAATTTTTTATACTGTGAGGACTTGGAATTCTTGGATTGCATTTACCGATTAAAACTGTGAACATAATTTCTGTGCATTGCATTCCACATATTCCAGCGGTTGTTGATAGAGTCGAACATTGCATTCTGATTCTTGCACTGTGCGTCCATTACTTCTTTCGCTCTATCCATACATTGTTGGTTGATACGACTGAGCACAACTTGGCTTACTGGAACCAAACCAATTGGACGAGAATTCAGGACCGACAGTGAGGGATTCAGTTGTGAGATCACTCTACAAATTTCCTGTTGATTTCTACTAACCTCTTATACATATATCTAGTTTTCTTTGCTTTTGAACTGAAATGACAGGAAGTACTGATCAAAGATTTGACCAAATCATGGCCGCCATCCAGGCGTTATCCGAGACCACAGCCCGAAGGTCTGATTTTGATTCCATGCGCCGAACCGTAGATGAAACTGAGGCGCGAGTCACTGAAATCACTGAGCGCATAGACACCTTAGCTACCGAAGTAGCGAGAGGGAATTCCTTATGGAGAGAGGCGCTCCAGACTCGAGTCATGCAACAAGTTGAGCGCAGGCTTGAGGAAGCTTTCTATCATACTCCGTCACCTCCCAATGTCACCCCCGGAAGCACAAGTGGAGTGAACAGATCAGACATGGAAGAAGCAGATGCAGCCATTGAGGAGAGAGAAGTACAATTTGGAACATACAACAGACAGCAAGGCCCACGAGGCCCACGAACAGCACCACCGCCGCCACCTCGGCCGCGGGTCCCAACAAATACTCAGTTCCAGAATCCACCACCACCTCCGGCACCTGCCGCCCCAGCAGTAGCTCCAAGACCACCATTACATCAACCCATTCGGCAGAGGCTAAACATAAATCCCCCTCCAGTGGACCTTCCCGAAGACGATTTCGAGGAAGAGGACATACATCGAGCCCCTATTGAGCACAACCGACTAGAAGCTGATCTTCGAGGAATCATATTCACAATTCCGGCATTCAAGGGCACGAATGATCCAGAGGAGTTCATCGAATGGAGGCAATCTATTGAGTTGATCTACGATTGCCAACAATACAACGAGTTCACAAAGATCCAACTTGCCGTTTGTGAATTCAAGGACTATACTCTCACTTGGTGGCAGA
Source organism: Hygrophila difformis (assembly GCA_030278955.1). Taxonomy (NCBI): domain Eukaryota; kingdom Viridiplantae; phylum Streptophyta; class Magnoliopsida; order Lamiales; family Acanthaceae; genus Hygrophila; species Hygrophila difformis. The sequence continues at coordinate 20,860,134 of JAOANR010000009.1, forward strand.
AAATTCAACACGACGGACAGCGTCTAGGACTTCCCCCTATTTCTACATGGGCCGAACTGATGCATGCAATGAAAAAGAGGTTTGTTCCTAGTAGTTATTTTGATGACTTGTACATGAAGGTTAATTTTTGTGTGCAGGGTAACCGAACCGTGAACGAATACTACAAGGACTTGGAACGCCTCATGATGAGAGCCCAGATCAATGAGGATGAACCGCTACTGATAGCCAGGTTCAAAAAAGGATTGAAAAGAGAGGTCCTAGCAGAAATCAAATTAAGGACATACACTGGTTTGGAACATTTGGTGCAGCTAACCATTGAGATTGATCGCCAACTGAGGGATAGACCGGTCAAGTCCACGATCATTTCAAATACCACCAAGTATTGGACAACAAGGTCAAATGAACAACCGTCGAAGCCCCATGACCGATACGGAAAGCCCAATACACCTAAGGATGACAGGCCCAACAGGCCCAAAGCATTTGAGATGGGCAAAGATTTCAAGGATCCATACCGATACAGGAAAGATGAAAGGGATAAGCCCAAGCGGGACGTCAAGGATGTCACCTGTTTCAAGTGTGGACAGAAAGGTCATTATTCCCGAGATTGTCCGCGAAGAGAAAGGCGAATGGTTATGATTGAACCGGGAACTTGGAAAGAAATTGACTCTGATGAAGAGCGAGAGGAAGCTGAGCATGAAGAAGAAGGTGGTGGTTATGAGCAGTATCCAGATGAGGGCGATCTGAGCCGAGTAGTCTTGGAAGAAGATGAAGAAGAGTATGTGACGAATTTCATCGCCATGAGGGCATTGACCGCTAACAAAGCTGATGAATCCAACAGCAATGCACCGGAACAGAGAGAGAATTTATTTCACTATCATTGTAAATTAAAGGGCAATGTAGCATCTCTGATTGTAGACAATGGTAGCTGTGTGAACGCTGTAAGCCTATATACTGTGCGTAGATTAGGACTACCAATGCAAGATCATGTGAAGCCATATCATCTACACTGGATGAATGAGCTCGGGACTACAAAGGTCGCGAAGCAAGCCAGGGTGCCAATTACAATCGGCCCTTACTCAGAGGAGATTTTATGCGATGTAGTGCCCATGACCGCATGTCATGTGTTATTGGGACGACCCTGGATGTACGACAAACGAGTCATCTATAGAGGCATAGAGAATGACCTCTCTTTCCGCAATGGCCAAAGCAGAATTATGATGAAGTCACTACCGCCGAAAACTGTTAAGATTGACCATCGAAATATAGTGGAAAACATCCGAAAGGAGGAAGAGGAGTTCAAGAGAAAACAGAGAAGTAAAGGGATTATAATTGATTCTGATAATTCTAATCCATCTCCTTTATCCGCGACAGGTCATGATCGATGCTTGCTTTTCACAAAGCAAGAACTAGAAGCAGCTATAGAGGACGCACCCCTACCAGGTCACTGTTTCCTAGCTTTTATTAAACCGGTTGAAGAAACTTCTAAGAACTCTCCTGCTACACTCAATGTACCTGATAATTTTTGCAGGATGCTCCAAGACAATATGGATGTTTTTCCAGAAGAACTGCCAGCAAGGTTACCACCTTTGAGAGGTATAGAGCATCGAATTGACTTCGTACCAGGAGCGTCAGTTCCGAATAGGCCTGCATACCGCATGAACCCCGAGGAGACGAAAGAAGTCCAAAGGCAAGTCCAGGAACTGTTGGACAAGGGCTGGGTTCGGGAGAGTCTATCTCCATGTGCAGTACCGGTATTGCTGGTACCGAAGAAAAATGGAACGTGGAGGATGTGCGTTGACTGCCGAGCTGTTAATGCCATTACAATCAAGTACCGCCATCCGATCCCGCGACTCGATGACATGCTCGATGAGCTGGGTGGAGCAAGTATTTTTACGAAGATAGATTTGAAAAGCGGTTATCACCAGATCCGCATGCAGCTAGGAGACGAATGGAAAACAGCTTTCAAAACCAAATTCGGACTGTATGAATGGCTCGTGATGCCCTTCGGACTTACTAATGCTCCCTCCACATTTATGAGGCTCATGAATGAAACTTTAAGAGAATTCATTGGAAAATTCGTTGTTGTGTACTTTGATGATATTCTTATTTATAGTACCTTCCACGTGCCTGAAGTCACATTCTTAGGCTTCATCGTTGGAGGAAATGGACTGAAGGTGGATGAGTCCAAGATCAAAGCAATTTCTGAATGGACATCACCTACCAACGTTAATGAAGTAAGAAGATTTTTGGGTATGTGCGGGTTTTTCAGAAGATTCGTGCCACAGTTCAGTGTGATTGCCGCACCGATGACCTCATTGCTGAAGAAGGGGCTCCAATTCAAATGGGGATTAAAGGAGCAAAAATCATTTGAAGAGTTAAAGGATAAACTCACCCATGCGCCGGTATTAGTACTTCCGAATTTTGACCTTCCATTTGAGATCGAATGTGACGCATCCGGAACCGGCATGGGCGCAGTATTGTTGCAAGATGGGAAGCCGATTGCCTACCACAGTGAGAAGTTTGGAGCAGCTCAACTGAACTGCTCCACGTATGACAAGGAATTGTATGATGTAGTACAAGCATTGCGGACATGGCAACACTACTTGCGAGGGAGAGAGTTTGTTATCCACACAGATCATGAGACACTAAAGCATATCCAAGGACAGGGGCAACTGAAAAATGCAAGACATGCCCGATGGAGCTCATTCATTGAATCATTCCCGTATGTGATCTGTTACAAGAAGGGGAAAGATAACGTGGTTGCTGATGCCTTATCAAGAAGATTGAATCTCGCAGCTTTTGCAACTACGCATCTGATCGGATTCGAGCACATAAAGGACTTATATGCTCAAGATGCCGATTTTGGGGAGATCTACAAGAAAACCGACAAAATATCCTTTAAAGAATATTCTCAATTGAATGGTTTTCTTTATTTTGAAAATAAATTATGTATACCAAAAGGATCCATCAGAGAACTTCTAATTACTGAAGCACATTCTGGTGACATGATAGGTCACTTTGGTTGAATTGCAACTATGAGTGTTCTAACTGAACGTTTTTATTGGCCAGGAATGGAGTAACAAGTCCGTGACTTCATCAACAAGTGCATTACCTGTTTGAGGGCCAAGTCAACCACCAAGCCACATGGACTTTATCAAGCCTTACCTGCACCAGAGGGGCCATGGATTGATTTATCTATGGACTTCGTTTTGGGATTACCTCGCATTGCTCGGGCTAAAGATTCTATTTTTGTGGTTGTTGACAGGTTCTCGAAGATGGCGCATTTTATTCCCTGTGCCAAAACGAACGATGCACACCACGTGGCCAAGATATTCTTCAAGGAGGTTGTGAGACTCCACGGTGTGCCGCGGACAATTGTTTCCGACAGGGACGCAAAATTTGTAAGTTATTTTTGGAAATCCTTGTGGGCTTAGATTGGGACAAGACTGTTATTTTCCACTGCATATCACCCCCAAACTGATGGGCAAACTGAAGCAGTAAATCGAGTTTTAGGTAATTTACTTAGAATTATCACTGCTACTAACAGTAAAAGTTGGGATGAATGCTTACCTTACATTGAATTTGCCTATAATAGACATGTACACACCGCAACGCATATGTCACCATTTGAGGTTGTGTACGGGTTTAACCCACTGACACCGCTTGATTTGTTGCCATTGCCTCGCAATGAGCATTTGAATTTCAATGGCAGGGACAGGGGGCGAGCAATCAAAGAAATGCATGCTGATGTAAGGAACAGTCTAGTCAAAGCTGCTGAAGGTTATGCCAAATATAACAACCGTGGTCGGAAGGAATTGAAGCTTAATCCCGGAGATTGGGTGTGGCTCAATTGGAAAAAGGAACGATTCCTAGCGAGCAGACGCAACAAATTATCTCCGCGAGGAGATGGACCATTTAAAGTTTTAGAAAGGATTAATAATAATGTGTACAAATTGCAATTATCTGAAGAATATGGTCATATTAATCATGTCTTTAATGTTGCAGATCTGTCACTGTTCGAGAGGGACGAGGAAAATGATAATCGGTTGATGGATCAACCTTCCCAAGGGGGTGGGGATGGCATGGGAGCCAGAACTGTAGCACTTAGCATCCCGGAAGGACCCTGCTCTAAGCAGCGTGCCAGGAGGTTCCTCAACACCATCGCCAAAATACTATCCGATGAATCCGAGGTGTGGGAACAGAAATTGAGCTACCCGGATAAAAATGGGCCGAGATTGATAATCCATTTAATTGAAGATGTTGGGCCAAGGAACTTAATGAAGAAGTAGAAGTGCCGAGACCCACATGAGCTCAAAGCCCACAAGCAAGACCACCAACACATTATGGATGTACTTAGACTTTATTATTTCCGTAGCTTTGGTACTTGTTTAATTTACATAGCTAGTCGTTTAATTCCGTGTAATATGGTTTGCCTATATATAAGGCATCACCCACACTTTGTAAGGCACCTTTTGAATGATATAACAAATTGAAATGTTTTCTCTTTGGTGATAACCGAGAGCATTTAGAAGGTCATTTTGAATTTCTCCCTTGTTGGTGCAATTCCTTTCAAGCTTGAGATGTGCTTGATCGTATCGACACCTTGAAGATTGTTGATCGAGGGAATCGTGGCTCATTTAGTGTGTCCATTGATCCAAGATTAAGCTTTCGGTAAAGGAAATCTCAACCTATCCTTTTATTTTCATTTTGAGTTCATCCTTGTTCATCTTTGTCATCACTTGTTCATCATCAAATATTGTGTCTAATCCCGATCCATGGCAGTATATTTCCGCGACATGCTATAGTACTTTTAAGCGACTTGATATTGTGAATTTCAGCGACTTCGTAAAAGTTGAAACCCAAATTCTTTGGTTTAATATATTTCAGCGATGAGCTGTATGTATTTCAGCGATGAGTTGTGTGTAGTTCAGCATGGACTATATAATATATCAGCGACATACATAGTTTCTCAGCGATAACTTGTGTGTATTTTTCAGTGACATATATAATTTTTTTCAGCGATAACCTTGTGTGTGTTTTTCAGCGACTTACATTATAATTTTTTGGACAACTTTACCCTTTTATATTTTGAACCGTTGGATTAAAATAAACGCCTGAGATCGAAGCCTTGATGTGCTGCAAATAATAATCTAGTCGCACCCTAACGGTGCCCATAATATTGCCTTGTCTTTACACGGAAATTATATCTCGGGAAAACTCACCAACATTCACACTAGGATCAAAATAAAACATTCATTGGTAAAAAATTTCCCAAACCAATTAAACAAAGGAATGTATGAGTTTCTATGATTTTCCAATGAGAATCTAAGATACCCCAAACCAAACGTCTCGTTAAAAATAACAGAGAAAGTATATCCGTGAAATAGTACTCCATCTATCCCATTTAAAGTTTTTTGTGTGATCTGAAAATGTAATTTAATACTGTACATTCTTCGAAAGAATAGTAGATGAATTTAAAATGATTAGACTTCATTATTTTTAAAAATTATACATTTATAAAAACTTTTGATTCAAATTTTTTTTGGTAAACATTTGACATGTCGTTAAAGGTGTGTGAGAATTCTGGTCATACAAATTATAAATGGAGATAAAAGGGAGGAATATGGGACCATATGAGAATTGAAACCCCAACTATAAGGCTAGAAGTCAAGAAGCATGACGAGTAGGCCAAGTCTCTATTCCCACTTTTGATTCAAAATTGTACAATAAACAATAAATAGTATTGAAAAAAAATCAAATATGACGCATTAGAGAGGATGTGGACTTACTCTACCGGTGAAGTCGTTCTACTCCCAACTTATAGATTAAGAGTTAAATTTCCCATCCGATTTTTATCTGCATAGGCTGTTGATAAAAACCAAAGAAAAATTAAAAAAAAATATGACACGTTAGAGAGTACTACTACTATATTAGTAAACCCAATCCACGTCAAAGCTATATCCGTCAGTCCCAAATTCCTTGCAAACCCTTATGCAGTATGTCTTTCCGATTCTTGACTTCATTCTGCGATTTAATCTTCCCCTGCTTGAATCTTTTCCCAGAATCAATCCGCAGAAACCTTCCCGCGTCCGAGAATGTTCTGCTTCCTCTTCTTGGAAAGGTGAGCTGCGCCCCTCTGTAGTACTCGAAATTCTCTTAAAGCTCCCACTGAAAACTCTTCTTCGGTACAAACTCGTTTCGGACCTGCATTTCGCTCGTGATTATCTTGCAAACCCTCCTTTTACGGTGATAGTGCGTTCTAGCGCAGGAGGACTATCTTCGATCCGCTAAATGACGAGCCTTTATGTTTTCTAGAAATTGGGAGGGATGGGACTGGGAAGGAAGTCATTAGCACGCCTTTCGTCCCCATACCCTAGATTTTCAAAAAAATTGAATCACTGAATTAGTGGGCTCCTGCAACGGTTTTCTTTGTTTGCTAAAAAGCCCCCAACTTGGAGTTGAAAGTAGCCACGACAACTACGTCAACAATCGTGATAGCATTTTCAACAATCAAACACTCTGCATTATCAATCCCCTGTCAGGAGAGTTTTCATTACTTCCAGATGTAAGCAGTGAAGAAGATATTCAAGATGTGGTTTATGGCTTTGGTATCAGTGCATCCGATGAATACAAGGTCGTTCGAATAGTCGTTCGGTGCGTGTTCCTTGTGAATGGGCTTGGAATTGTGGTGAGAAGTGAGATATATATTCACCGTTGGGGTCGATGATGGATGGAGGAGTCTGGACGATTCATCCATCCCCGGCTGTGTATTGCCACGTGGAATCGCCCTTAATGGTATTCTCCACTGGTTTGGTGTTGATGGGATGCTCCCTGTCATTTATGCTCTGGATATTGCACAAGAGAGTGGGTTTACAATCGTTCTGCCTTATAATTTGCAAAGAAACACTGGGAATTTCGACCTGGCAATATGGCTCGACCGGCTTTGCTTGATCAACTGCACCACGAATACGCAGGTTGATATTTGGACAATGGAAGAGTATGGTGTGGAGGAGTCTTGGACACGTCACATTGTGTTGAGGGATAGTATCCCACTTGATCCGCGCCCTCACTTCCTGATCCCTATTACGACATTGGTGAATGGAGACTTGTTGATGTCCCGCTATCATGGTCAGAATCTGATGTCTTTTGATCCGGAGGCGGAAATTTGTACCGAACTTGGTGATGTTTCTGAAGTTGAAGGTGTTGTTTCAAGTTATTCTGCATATACTCCTAGCCTCGTTTCTGATGGAAATTTTTTGTCTCGAGGACATCAAGCTTCAGCAAGTGTGTGAGAATCTATGAATATAATTGTTGAAGAACCAAAGCGAGGGAATGATTTGAATGAAAGCAGTTTTGTATTTCATCAAAGAACTGAGAATGAACGAATGTCGATTACAAGGAAGAAGACTCATACTTAAATATTGGACACTAACTGGACACAAAACAAACAATAATGGCCCAATAACAGTGAAAGGCCCAATAAACAAAACACACAAGGAATAAGGCCCAAACTGAAATTCAACCAATGCCTCTAGCCGACTTATCCTCATGGAGTTTGATGCATGCGCCAACACCCACCCCGCAAGCTAAAGGTTGCCAGAGCTTCAGCTTGGAGCAAAAAGAGTGAAAAAGTTTTGGTGGAAGTCCTTTAGTGAAGAGATCAGCCAGCTGCTGGGAAGAAGGGACAAAGAGAGGATCAATCTCTTTCTTCTTGAAATGATCTCGAACATGATGGCACTTGATGTCAATATGCTTTGATCTCTCGTGATGCATTGAATTTTTCACCGGTTGGATGGCAGATTTGTTGTCACAAAACACTGGAATAGGGGCAGGAACGGAGATCTTCAGTTCAGTGAGAAGGGAACGAACCCAAAGTGCCTCAGAAGTCAAGGCACTTAGGCTCCTATATTCTGCCTTTGTGGAGCTGAGTGCCACAGCCTTTTGTTTCTTTGTCTTCCAAGAAATCAAGGCATCTACAAGAAAAATACAAAATCATTTTAAAGACTTTCTAGTGGAGGGACAGTTCCCCCAATCAGCTTCGGAAAATCCCTTGAGCTCGAGACATAAACCAGAGGGGTAGAACAAGCCAACATGCAGGGTATTTCTGAGATATTGAAGGACATGAACTACAGCCTCCCAGTGATGAATGGTGGGTGAGTGCATGTGTTGGCTTAGCTGCTGTACACTATAACAAATATCAGGTCGAGAAAAACCAAGATACAAGAGCTTCCCTACCATTTTCCTATAAAGAGAAGGATTATCAAAGAGAGGCCCATCAACTCCAAGAGTCTTGTTAACAGCACAGGGAGTATGAACTCTGGAATTGAGAGGGAAATCCACTTCAGTGAGCAAGTCTGAAGCATACTTTTCTTGAGAAATGGAGTAACCAGCAGGACTGGATTTAATCTCCAATCCAAGGAAGTAAGCAGTGGAGCCAAGATGTTTGATAGTGAATTGTTGATGTAAATCATGCTTGATATGGTCAATCTCCTTGTGATCAGTGCCTGTCAAGAGAATGTCATCCACATATACAACTAAAATTGTAAGACCATTAGTGGTGAACTTAACAAAGAGACAGGGATCACTGTAGGTAGGGAGAAAGCCTGAGGAAGTGAGAAATTGCTCAAGAGCATGATACCATTGGCGTAGAGCCTGCTTCAAACCATATAAAGATTTTCTTAACAAGGAACCATGGCCAGAGGGAGCAGACAGACCAGAAGGGCAGTGCATGAAGATCTCTTCATCCAAATTTCCATGAAGAAAGGTATTGTTGATGTCAAGTTGATGTATAGGCCAACAATAGGAAGCTGCTAGAGCAATAACTAGTCTGACACTAACTGTTTTGGCTACTGGAGCAAAAGATTCATTGTAATCTTGGCCAATTCTTTGATGAAAACCCTTTGCAACTAGCCTAGCTTTGTGCTTGTTGAGACTACCATCAGGGTTGTACTTTATTCTGAAGAACCACTTACAACCAATGCATTTTCTGCCTTGAGGGATTTGCACAATGTCCCAGGTGTGATTAAGTTGTAGAGCATCAAGCTCAGCCTTGATGGCAACATCCCAGTGAGGTAGCCCTTTTGCTTGATCATAATTTTGAGGCACAAAATCAACATCGGTAGTGGAAGAGCATATATAGTCATTGTATTTGGCTGGTCTTTTAATCTCTCTTCTAGGTCTAAGTGGAACAGTAGATGCAGGTGGAGAAGCCATGTTAGTGCACACAGGTGAAAGGGATTGACTCATAGATGATGAGTCAACAGAAGCAGGAGAATCACAAGATGCTCTTGCTGAGGTATGAGAATGATGCATATCATGAGGAGATGAATTGGAGTTTGTATCAGTGTGGCTCAATGATCTATGCGAGATCAAAGGAGAGTGCTCTTGAGACAGAGGAGCAGTGGGCTCTTCTGGAGAAGGTGTGTGATCTTGAACAGCAGTGGGCTGTTCAAGGGAATTTTCAGTGGTAAATATGGGTGGTGAGGGTTGTAAGGAGATCATTGGTGGAGGCTGAAAGGGTGACACAAGTGGTGATAGGTAGGTGGTATCTTTGTAAGGAAAGATTGTATCATAGAAGATGACCTCTAGATACCACAACCTTCTTAGAGTCTAGCAACAAGATTTTGAAGCCCTTTTGGTTAGCAGCAGTGCCTAAGTGAACACCTTTTATACCCATTGGTTCTAACTTTCCCAAGTGAGGAGTGGCATTTTTAACATAGCATAAACACCCAAAGATAGGAAGTGTGGATAAGTCAGGAACAGTGCCCAAAAGGATCTCACAAGGGGACTTCCAGTCAAGTATTTTGGTAGGTAGTCTGTTTATGATGTAGGCTGAAGCAAGCATGGCGTCACCCCAAAAGGACTTAGGGATTCCAGAGGTTAAAAGAAGGCTTCTATCAACCTGAACAAGGTGTTGATGTTTCCTCTCTACTCTCCCATTTTGTTGAAGGGTGTAAATACAAGAGGTTTGATGTATAATTCCAAGTTTGGCAAAAAGGTTATGACATTTCTTGTTGCTAAGCTCTGTGCTCAGTTCTTAGGATTTTGATACTACGGCTATATTGGTTTTGAATGTGGAATATTAAGTGAACAAGAGTGATGTAGGTTTCAGATTTATGCCCCAATAAGAAAAACCAGGTTGCCCTAGAGGCATCATCAACAATAGTGAGTAAGTACCTTGATTTAGATCTATCCAAAATGTTAAAAGGTCCCCAAATGTCACAATTGACTAAATCAAACAAATTCTCAGCATGAGAGGTACTATCATTGAAAGACAAACGATGCATTTTAGAACACTTACATACATCACAAGGAACAGAGGCAAAAGTATTGTTGTATAACCCAAGTTTATTCATAACAGTGATAGATGGATGTCCTAATCTGTAATGCCATGATTTAACAGATTCAACATCATTACTGGCAGAAACAATAGCGAAAGGTTTAGTAGTCTTACTGAAATTTGAGTTACAAATGTAGAGTTTATTTTGGATTTTAGCTGTAAGAAGATATCTCCTACATGTCAGGTCCTGCAAAATGCAAGATGATTCATCAAATATAGCCTTGCATTTGAGATCATGAGTAAGCTGACCTAAGATGAGATTTAATACAATCCCAGGGACATATAGCACATTTGGAATAATGAAATCATTAGCTAAGGCCACTGAACCAATGTGTGAAGGGATTTTAGGAGTGCCATCAGGCAGATATATATGCATAAGAGAAGTCAAAGGCTGAGGGTCAATTAGAAAAGATTTATTGGCACATAATGGCAGCTAGCACCTGAATCTAATAACCACTTGTCACTAAAGTAAAGAGATGTAGATGAACTACCTGCCATGTTATAGATTCCAACAGCAAATTCCAGTGGAGTATTCATATTGCTTGCTCCATTATTCTTAGACAGCAGTAGTTCTTCCAGTTTGGCAATCAAAGTATCTGTGTTGGTGGTCTTAGCACCTTCAGCTCCAGTAGTGATGGCACCTGCAACAATATTTCCTCTCTTTTCCTTCATGGATTTGTACCAATCTGGAACAACTCCAGTAAGCTTAAAACAGGAAGTCTTGGAGTGTCCACTTTGTTTGCAATGATCACAGTAGGAGTTTTTGTTAGCCAACTTGAAACACTTGTCCTTAGTTTGACCAAGCTTTTTGCAATAGGTACAAGAAGGACGGTTGCTTTCTTTTTCAAACTGAACTTTCTCTATAGCTGCAAGGGCAAATCCACCTCCTAATTCGATTTCACCATTTTCTAAAGTACCTTTCTGAGCTTCTGTAGTGCATACCATGCCATAGGCTCCATTGACTGAGGGAATAGGATCAGTGAGCAAAATCTGATTGCTCACATGAGTAAAGTCCTCATTTAAACCACTTAAGAATTGAAGCAATAATGCCTTGTCATCAGCTTTGTTCAGCAACCTCAACACTTCCAGATTGTTAGTAGGATGAGGATCTAAAGCTCGAAAGTTACTCCACATCATTTTTAACTTGCCAAAATAGTCAGTAACAGATCTACTTCCTTGAGTAAAGTTAACAATCTTCTTTTTGAGTTGCAAGATTCTAGGTCCGCACATTTTACCATAGCAATCCTCTAACTCAATCCATACAGATCTAGCAGATGAGGTATGCACAAATTGTCTACTAATTTCAGGGGAAGTATAATTCCTTAACCACTTTAGAACTAAACAGTCAATGATTTTCCAATTCGAATACTCAATTTCATTACTAGAATCAGGAGGTAGAATAGTACCATTGACAAATCCTAATTTGGATTTGATTATCAGTGTCTGCTCCACATCGATGCGCCAGGATGTCCAGTTGGTTTGATCCAGTAAAGACAACATCAATTGGAGATTTGGCTGATCAGCAGCTGTGAGAGTAAAAGCACTTCCAAATTAAGTAATCGGGGACGTATTTCCCGAAGTTTGAGCTGAAGTACTGGCCGGAGTTGGAGTTTCCATCGGTGGTGGATTATTTTGACTATCCTCAGTAGACATAGCTCAAAGAAATAAAGGATGTTGCAAAGGAATAAGATGTATAACAGGAATTTTGAGAGAAAAAGAACATCAGGATCGATGCTCTGATACCATGTTGAAGAACCAAAGCGAGGGAATGATTTGAATGAAAGCAGTTTTGTATTTCATCAAAGAACTGAGAATGAATGAATGTCGATTACAAGGAAGAAGACTCATACTTAAATACTGGACACAAAACAAACAATAATGGCCCAATAATAGTGAAAGGCCCAATAAACAAAACACACAAGGAATAAGGCCCAAACTGAAATTCAACCAATGCCTTGATAATGGCCAGAAATATCCATTATTTTCAATCCATTTCCATGTCTGAAACGGGCATTTGATCGCATTCCGGTCTTATACTAAATAAGAAAGCAGTAGAATTAGACTGATTTATGCATATTTGTAAAAATATTGAGCTGGTATGAAAAATACATAAATATGTAATTTTGTTACAAATTTATGCTAGAAAAATCCAAAAACATGAGAAAAAGAAAAGAAAAGAAAAAGGAAACAAAAAGATGGGAAAAGAAATAAAAACCCACAAAAAGTCGAATTTTTCAGGAAATTACGACGCTAGCCACAACTACGACGCTGAGCATGTATAGCGTCGTAGTCGAGTATAGCGTCGTAGGCAGAAAATGAGGCAGGACTCTGAAGGAAGAACTACGATGCTGAGCCAGCATAGCGTCGTACTCAAGCGTAGCGACGTAGCAGAGGACTGCCGACTGCGTCGTAAGCTGTCCAATTAAAGACAAAGAGTGTTTTGAGATGGAAGATTACGACGCAGTACCCATAGCGTCGTAGTGAAGATAGCGACGAAGCCATGTGTAGCGTCGTACCAAGCTGCAGAATTCAAATTCAAGGGCCTGGGGGCCCATGGGCCTAGGGTTTCTCGCCTATATATAGAGGTGTTGACTCCCTGGTCTTGTCACTTCACCACATTCCAAACTTGAAGGCAGCTGGAGTTCTTGAGAATAGTGTAGGTTAGTTAGAGTAGTTAGTTTTATTTTTATGTATTATTCAGTTTATGCATCTAGTTTAGTTTAAATTATTGCATAGATTAGTGTTACCTTGGTGTTTCCAGTAGGATAGCCATTGTTTTCCTTTATTTCCAGCTTTTTTAAACTCTTATTTAGGTTTGAAATGCCCAAATGATGGGTATTATCAAACCATTTTATAAGAAATGGGAAGTTAAGCTTCAAAGAGTCCCAAAAACATGAAATGGAAATGATTCCATGGATTTTCTTGCTTTATTTTTGGTTTAATAATCATTTGGTCATTTTACTTTCTCTTGTAAATGGGTTTTCTGTCTTCTCTTTCTTTTTGGGTTCTTATGCATGTTTCTAAGGTTGAAAACCCTCATTTGGGTTTGTGGTTCATGGGTGTGTGTTTTTAGCTTATTTTATCATGTTTTTTGTGCATTTCGGCTACTGTTTTCCTCTTATTTCACTGATGTTCTCGCATTGATGAACTATGAACTTGAAAACAGGGTTTGCAATCGCAGATATTGCATTACCCGACCAACAACACAAACTGAGTTAGCTATGACGCTAACCGCCCTATGACGCTATCCACTGATAGCGACGTAGGGGAGGGTTTGACGTCGTAGTCACTTCAAACTCAAGAAAATTTGCCCTACGGCACTAGACTACGACGCTATCCATGCATAGCGTCGTAATTTTTGTCTAAGGTCGTAGGACCCCAAAACTTGTCATTTTCATAAAAACTCATTTACGATGCTATGACCACGACACTATCTTCGGATAGCGTCGTAATTTAGTGCATAACGTCGTAGACCCCCATTTTATCAACTCTTCAGAAAATCCACCTACGACGCTATCCTAGGATAACATCGTAATTTAGTGTACAGCGTCGTAGCACTTCTTTCTCTTTCAAAACCATCTCTCCTCACTATGACGCTAGACCCTACGACGTAAACCATGTTTAACGTCGTAGGACATGCATAGCGTCGTAGCACCTCATTTCTAAACTCTCATGTACGACGTCAACACTGCGACGTGGAACATTGTATAGCGTCGTAATGGTATGTAGCGTCGTACATAACCCTTTTAACTCCAAAATTTTTATCTCTTTCACCAATCCATGACGACGCTGTACCCACGACACTGTCCTATGATAGCGTCGTAAAATCTGCATAGCGTCGTAATTGGCAGTTCATGCCAGATTTTCCATTTCTCCATTTTCTTCATTAATTAATTGAACCCTTAAGTCAATAATTAAATATCAAGATTGGCAATAATTGAGATCAATAATTACCTTGATTAAAGGATCTTTGTTCAATTCTCCTTAAAATATTTTTCTATAAACAAAACCTTAATTCCTTAAGTAGATAATCCGGACTGTAATAAATTACGGTGTGAAGGATTATTTAAGACATTAATTATGGATTGATTCCATAACCTTGCATGAGAAACCAATGTCTCTCATACAAGGCACTGTCTTTATTTTATTTTATTTTATCTTATCTTTTTCGTGATGTATGAATAAACATTGAGAGATATACAGAATAATGTCGGCAAACGGTCCCTTCACCGGGAAATGAAGTAGCCCGTAGTCTGTATATTAATTACGGTTTGTTATTTTGCATGGTTTGGATAATGACCAACGAGGTCAGGCGAACGGTCCTTTCACCGGGAAATGAAGTAGCCACTCGGTTAATTATTGTCCAAATACAGTTTTATTCTCCTTACCTTAATTTCCAAAACCCAAATTCTGATCTGTGATGTGAGTTAGCCAATATCTGTCAATATTAGCTAATAAGCATTACTGAGAGGAAGCATGTAGGTTTTTATCAGAATTCGTAGACAGTAGGAGCCCAACTGGCAGCGACACTGTCATTTTAGGGTTTCTGCTGTTTAAATTCGCTCCATCCGAGTAATTGGGAAGTTGGAAAGCAGATGTTTGCATTCCACCTAATTGCTCTGCCACCACTTTTGGACTCACGGCCACCTCATATCTGTGTTACGCGTTCTGTCTAAACCCACCACTATATTTTGGGTTGATTAATTTTACACTTCCATATATCCCTATGCATGATACTATTATATAGCTACTGTGGTCTATAATATTTTTGGATCCTTCCCTTGGGCATTAGAAGTCTGGGATTAAAGCAGATATCGCATGTTAAACTTCTAACAAAAATTCATTTATAAAATCCAGATTTGAGTAAGGGATAAATTCCTCAGTTATGACTAATTCATATTCTGTCAAGGGTTAATTTTGGGAAATTAGAAGCAGAATCAGCGATTAGGTCTCTTCTAGACCGAAAGGGTCTGTGTTCTTATTGAGAGTCTAGTACCTGTTTAGGGAATGGTTTTCACATTTATTATTTTCCGAAATTGTTATGTGTTAGGAAGTTAGTCTTAACTATCACACCGAGATGGGATCCACTTGGATTCAAATACATTGAGATAGATAATACTAGAGGAACAACACGTAGGCCTTGGTTATTTTCTAAGATAGGGTTGAGTTCCTTTCAACTGCTATCCTCTTCTGCCAAAGCCTATTTTTGAGTCCTGAGTGAGTGCATCCGGAACGAACTAATCTATTAGTTCGTTTCATTAGTTTGTATCTCATAACCACCCGGAAGGAAGTGAACACTGCAAGCGGTTCACCGAGATTCGGGAATTCTTGATCCACATCCAGTCATCCTGACTGGGGGCTTTCTTTCACTACCAGTACGAAGCTTTTGAAACTTCCGAGTGATAGGATTTTAAATGCTTTCTGTACTGTTTTCTTTTAATTGCTTTCGTAGAGGTCACTTGGATGTATCTCTAGATCTTCTAACTGCTACTAGGGCTGAGAGTTAAGGGATAGTTCAGGGCTTGATTAGAAACTTTGGGTGTGACGCGGGGGAATGATAGCAGTACTTGGCAATTCAACTAATGACTTGTCAGGTGTTGCTTGACCACCACAAATGAAATATCATACCCTGGCCGGGGCAGTTATGAATCTGTGGTATCTTAGAACTTGTGGTCTTAAGAACATGTAAACTCACACTATAAGTACCTGTCTGTTAAAGGGAACATGGTGCTGAGAGCATGAGAATTAGCTTTCTGACAGGATTATCCCAAGCAAAGATCTGTGTATAAAAATGGAAGTTTAATTATGTTTTATCTAACCTTGTCCAATCTTTATTCTTTTCTCCCTGTCCATTCTGTCATCATTTTGAATCAGCTTCATAGATACTATAGCATAGATTTACAGCTTTTATTGTTTTTGTGGAATTATTTCCATCTGCCCTTTAGATTCAATATTAGCATGTTCTTTAGCTTACTTAACTGCTTTCATAATATAGATTAAATTCAGTCATGTAGTTGTTAGTCCAACTTCAAAACTGATTTCAGCAATACGAGTGGAAAATCTAGTAAAACGACGTGGGACCTGCTTCTATCGCACATCCTCCAGTGAACGATCCGGTCTTACTATAAATTACTGCAATTTTTGACACCGTGCGCTTTCGGGGGCACAGTTTCTTAACACGAGTAAAAAAAACGTGACAACTTATAAATATATCCTTAATCCCAATTCCATCTTCACAAATTGGTTTCATTAAATAAAATTAAAAAACCAGGATGATTGATTTTTATAAAATACTCGTGTTAATGAAACTTGTCAAAAGTTTCATGCCTCTAGCCGAGTTATCCTCATGGAGTTTGATGCATGCGCTAATAATGTTTTTTTGGAAATATTTCTAGTTTTTAACAAGTTGGCGAAATGTGATTTGGTGAAATTATCTTGTAGTTCTAATATTTGCATCATTGCATTAATGGGTATCTATGGTAATGGTATTATACTATCTTGTATTTCGAATTTTTGTTTTGGATTGATAGATGTAAATGAAACTCGAACTGTTGCGGATCTGGAGAGTGCCCATCATTTTGACTTTGCCGCATTGCTTTGAACTTGTAATGTGAATGGGGATTTTACCCTCAGCGGGGAAATAGTAAGTACTATTATTTTGGATGACCACAAATTATTTAAGATTACCAACAATATTTGTTTATGCTAAATACATTTAATATCCTGTCAAATTACAAAATTATGTATATAAGAAATTATGGAAGGGTTGAATTTTTTTTTTTCGTTTAGCGAGCTAAGAAAAAAATAAAAAGAAGCTAGATCAAAAAAGGAATCAGGGCATCAACCGGCTCACAGCCTGGGATACCTATACCTACGACCGTCTATATCTCTTTGAAGAATCGTTGATAATCCATTCGGGGGAAAGGCCCAAGTGATGAAGAACTGCTCAGCCAAAGCCACTTTACGAGCCAAGAAATCAGCCGCCTAATTGCCCCTCATGCAAAACATGCATGATATAACACCGCTCAAATCGCGCCCTACTCCTACGAATCGAATCCAGCAAAGGCCACAAATGATGATAGGCCACGGATTCATCTCCTCAAGCACCAATCGGACCGCAACTAATGAATCTGAATACAATGTCAACCGACGAGCGCCACAGTCCTCCGCCAAACAAAGCCCTTTCCATATAGCATAAATTTCAACATCCAAAATAGGTCTCTCCCCATGTTGACCACCAGACCCCTTAACCCAACTTCCATTACCACGTCTGCAGATTATGCCAAATATAGAGTGTCGCTGATCCTTCATCAAGCAACCATCAACATGTACCACCATGTCACTCTCGCCACCATGATTCCAACCAATCCACCTAATGCAGTGTTGATTATCCTCAGCTGTAGTAGATTTAATATTCATGGCAGCCCCTAGACGTTTGGCACTCCACCAAAGCTGAAGACGGTCGTGACTCTTTCCATCAAAAACTCGCGAATGGCGCTCTCTCCAACAAGTCCACAGCACAGCCAGAAACCATGCCTTCTTAATGCGATACCAAAATTCCAACGAATGTGTAATATGGAAGGGTTGAATTGAATTTATATTTTAGACCTTATATATATAAAATTGATCTATATTTCAAAAAAGACAACGCAAACAATACATGGTAAAAGGTATTTAAAATTTATTAATAATATACTCACTCTGTCTCAACTAAGATGTCATGTTTGACTTCTGCACACAATCCAATGCACTTTTTTAATCGTTAATATCTTAAAATATATAAAAGTAAAAGTTATGCAAAATATATATTCGAAAAATATACAATTAAACGAATCTAACAAGATCAAACTCGACTAATTTTTTCAATTATATACTTACAATAATATTGAGTCAAAGTTGAATAATGAACAGTGTCAAAAAGTCAAATAGGACATCTAAGGTGGGACGGAGGGAGTAATTTATAGAGAGTACTTCTTCGGTCTCACACAAAATGCTATAGTCCCTTTCTAACCTTGTTAGGCTGTAAAGAAAAAAAACGCTATGGTCCCTTGAGATAAGTACGTGTTGCACATTTTTAATGGTTAATAACTTAGATTGTTGTTATCGCACGAAATTTGGATAACAACAAATAGTAAAGCCTTTTGTAGGCCTAAGACGATAGAAACTGAAAAGTTCCCCTCGTTGGATTGCGCCTACAACAATTAAGAACAATGAACAAGAATTAACTTTCTTGCCCACTGTTAATTACAAGAAACTATAGAACTAAAGCTAAACTAAACTAAACTACGAAACTAAAATAAAACTCCTGAGGAGTGTTGATATGGTGTTAATTGTGCCATCTCTGCTAAGTTGCTCAGTATTTATAGGTCATCCAGTAACTGCCCTTCGCGAACTACCTTGGTAGTGCTTTTGATAACCGCTTTGACATTGTTAACGAGTACGAGTCTTCTCTAGTCCGTTGGGATCGAGTGATCTTAACCTTCTGTTCTGCTTCTCTTTGTATGGGCAAGTACGTCTGGTCGTCCTCCCTAGCTTGGCCGGCCAATAGGTCTAATTGGTCGACTATCCCCTCGATCCTGGCCTAACGGGCAGGTAGGTTTATTTGATAGACTATCCCTTCTGGCCTGGCCAATAAGTCTAGTTGGTCGACTGTCCCCTCGGTCCTAGCCTGACGGGCAAGTAGGTGACTGTCCCTTCGGTCTTGGCCTGATGGGCAGACGGGTAAATAGGTGACTGTTCCTTTGGTCCTGGCCTCACGGGCAGATAGGTGACTGTTTCTTTGGTCCTGGCCTGACGGGCAGATAGGTGATGTTCATTTGGTCCTGGCCTAGCGGGTAGATAGGTGACTGTCCCTTTGGTCCTGGCCTGACGGGCAGATAGGTGATTGTCCCTTAGGTCCTGGCCTGATGGTGACGGGCAGATAGGTAATGTCCCTTTGGTCCTGACCTGATGGGCAGATAGGTCTAATTGATATGTTTTTTTTTTTGTGATAACAGTTGCCCCTCCATTCAAATATTCAAAAAGTGAAAACGAAATTTTTTGAATATTTTGAATGATAACTCGGGCAATTAGCGTTTTTCGTATTTCCTCAGGCTCATTTTTTTTTATTCTAGCCATACGGTTTAAAGTCCCATCTAAAAACTTGAATTTGAACTCTTTTGTTGTCATTGATTGGCATATCCCTTGGATGTATAAGATTTTTCTCTTAACCTTTTTATTATTATTATTTCTGTTGACTGGCCCTCAAGCGGTTGAAGAATTTTTTCGTTTTACTCATCGATTGAGGGGTGGGCAATTTTTTTTTAAAAAAAATATATTTCCATCCCATGATCGACAGGGATGCTGCCCATTTTTTCTCCATGTCCATCGATTGGGACTTTGGTAAGTTTTTTTTTTTTTTTTTTCAGTTGGCCATGGTCTTTGGCAAACAAATTTCATCCCCCTTATTTTTTTGCTTAAAAAAAATTGTAGTAGCCGCGAGACCACTTGCAAATTTTTATTATTATTATTATCATAGGCATCCCCAAGTTTAGTCAAATTTGGGCCATGGTATCAACTTATTCTATATGGTCCCAAGAATGCCTTATACATCTACTACATATTGATCACCCTGGTTGGTGAGGTAACAACACTAAGTCACCTTGCTCTTTAAATAAAGTTTCCAAACGTATGGCCTTAGATGCTAAAGCCGATAAGTTTGAAATCTCATGGGCAATCAATTGTTCCCTATACTTAGGTGCCATATTCTTGACCACCATCTTGGTCAGTTCGGACTCATCCAGGATAATTGAGCATCGTGACTTCAACCCACTCACACATTCTATAAACCCTATGACAGACTCTTTAGGCAACTATTTGGTGTCCACTATGTCAATAACTGACCCCGGCGGAGCTGGATTGAAAAAACGAGTGTGGAACACCCCCTCCATATCCTCCCACGTTCTGAGGAGGTAAGGTGGCAAACCACGATAATGCAATTTTAATTAGGGATAATGAGAATAACTGCATTTTGTAATAGGAATTTCTTGCATTTTTCCCTAATTGGGCTGTAAACTGCCCTATATGTTCGATAATAGACAAGTCATCCTCACCTGAGAAGGTGGAAAAATTGGGCACTTTGAAGGCCCTAGGAAGAGGATGATCACGAGTGATGGCCTCGGGGTATGGCTTTTGGTAAGCCATACGACCAGTCAGCCTGACATTCAGGCCAAATTGGGTCAGTAAAATGTTTGCCAGGACATCTGGGTCAACCACAGGGCCTTGCTCACGTACTGGTCGGTTGTGGTGATGGGTGATCTTCACTACTCATATTTTACCACAAGCGGATGGTTGTCATCAAGTAATAAAAAACCGGTGAATACCGGGTCGAACCACAGGGAATTTCAGAATATTATTTCATTCCGGAGAAGATTTTAATTGTTCATAAGTTCATTTATCATATTATATTTATTTTAAAAGATTTTGATTACTTCTAATGGTGATTAAATTAAAAATAGTGACATTAAATTTAAAATAAAGCAAATTAAAATTATAATTAATAAAGATATAAATGGGAGATGCTTGTAATATTTTAAATATTGTCATCTTTATATAAAATAGAAATTGCATATTGATTTAGCATTTTCCAATGTATAAAAAGATCAATTTCTTAAAATTAATTATTTTATAAAGATTAAAAATATTGTAATCTACTAATAATCAAATTATGCTTAAACGGATTTCATGGAAGCTGATCAAATTATCTAACATTCTGCAATCATTATTCTAGGCCTAAATTTTAGTCTTTCCCAAGCATACAAATTTTCCTATAGCAATTAAAAGGCACTTTTCATTTCCCAAATCATTGTGCACATGCCAAAATCCATTCATAATGTAATTTATTCCCAATTCCGGTACTAAAATATTAATTCTACTTTTTATCTCCCGATTTAGCAAAGCAGAAATCACAGAATTTGGATTCTAACATTTAATTATGCAGAACAGTGTAAATAATTTAACAATTATGGTAAAATAATAATAAAACATGGTAAATTGGATTAAATTACTAATTTTAAGATGTAGACAGATTAGAATTATTTCCAGATTACTAAAAGTAGAAACTGCAGATTGATCGATCAATTAAAATTTAGCAGATAAAAATATAAAACATCAGATTGTTGCCCAAATAGATTTATCGATCAAATTTATGCAGCAGATTAACAATCCTAATACAGATTCTAACATCTTTGCAGATTACTCCAAATTACATAAAAAAAAAAACATCGATAAATTATATTGCTTCCATAAACAGATAAATTCATACTTCAAAGTGATTCTGAACTCCCGTTCTAGAACACTTCTAACACGAACAATATACAAATCCGTCTACAAATTAAAAACATGATAGCAGATTACATTTAGAGGCAATTTCAATTCATTACAAAGCAAGAAAAAGAAAGGCAACACCTATGATAGGAAGAACACGCCCAGAAAGTCGTTCCTGATGCATCCCTCCGGCATGGATTTGTGTTTCTGGCCTTCTTCTCCCATTGGAATGTGTTTACAGAGAGTTTTTGTCGAAGTTTTGTGTGTCTGTATATTAAAGAATGAAGAGAAACGGCATTTAAAACCGAGTTCAGGAGGTTAGAAAACTGCCCAACTGCGACGGTGGCGCATAAAATGGCGCTCGGAAGAGGGTTTAGGCGCCACCAAGGAGAGCTGGCGCATGCGATGATTTTCCGAATTTTCCTCTGCGGCGCAAAAAGTGGCGCTCCAAGGTGGTTTTAGGCGCCACCAAGGAGGTGCGGCGCATTCTGACAATTTCCCAATTTTTAATTTAACATCGGCGCATTTTGTGGCGCTCCGGAGCAGATTTCGGCGCCACAAAGCTTATGCGGCGCATCCTGAAGCTTTTTTCCATCCTAAATTTTCCTAAGTGTCGATGTGGCGCATAATGTGGCGCTCGAGCATGATTTATGCGCCGCCATGCCTATGTGGCGCATTCTGGAGCTTTTCCAGTGTTGAAAATTTCGAATTTTACATCCTTTGACCTCCGAACATCTTCTTTCTTCATTTTAATGCCTGAAACATTATTGCAATGTATCAGAATTGCCAAAGTCTTATTAAAAAGCATAAAACAAGGTAAATCGGGCTCAGATAAGCTCAATTTAACCGGTCTTATTAATATTCACACATCACATGAAATATACAATAAAAAGCAGTAAAATAGAGTCTCATGCATGCAATTTAGGTTCATTTTAACATAATTTAAGCTTATTTAAATGTGGTTTCACAGGGTGCATCAACATCCTCACACTTAAATATTGCTCGTCCCTTGAGCAATGAGATCAATTAACACATCAACTTGCCAATTAAGATAATAAAGATAAAATCTCTATAGTTCTGCCAAATCATAGATTTCAACAACAAAATGAGATAAGAGGGTTCAAAGTTTAATGTACTAGAACTAGGCAAATTGATATGCATCTGCTATCAGAACCAGATACCCAATACACTTACAATACAGAAAACGGATTAATTATACATAGCACTTAATATGGGAAAGTGAGAATTGTAAATATGCTTTTCTATTCCAGTCTTTAAATATGCTCAATCTATGGCTAGGTTTCACTATATTCTAGACACTTTGGCTGAATTGTAGACGGTTGAATTCCAAAAGCTACTCGTGTCACCGAATATGTGCCAGTCATCCAGTCAAGAGTTTATGAATTTTTATTTAATCCCCCTCTTTCTTTTTTTTTTTTTGATCTTGCATTCTTCAATACTTTTTCTTTTTCTATTTGCAAGATTTGAGTATCATTTTTTTTATATATATAAGGGTTTCACTCTGACTTTATTTTAATTAAGCATTTAAAAAGACTTAGAACGAGCATATTTATTTATAAATAATGATAACTCTCCACATTTTAAATAACTAGTCTAATTAATCAAATAGTTTTCTGCAAGGTAAATAGAATTGTCACCTGATAATGGCCAGAAATGACCATTATTTTCAATCCATTTCCGTGTCTTAAACGGGCATTTGATCGCATTCCGGTCTTACATTAAGTAAGAAAGCAGTCGAATTGGACTGATTTATGCATAATTGTAAAAATAATAAGCTGGTGTGAAAAAGGCATAAATATGTAATTTTATTACGTAATTATGTTAGAAAAATCCAAAAACATGAGAAAAAGAAAAGGAATGAAAAAGGAATGAAAAAGATGGGCAAAAGAATAAAGCAAGCCCACAAAATATGAAAAGATGGGAAAAAGATAGAAAAGCCCATAAAAAGAACATCTTCGGCCCATCTGGCCCAATCCAGCAGGCCCAGGAAGACCTTTGTCGCGGAAGCCCTTTGGCGCGATGCAGTGTTCCGCGACAAAGGAGGGTTCCGCGACCAAGCAGCTCAGATGAAGAGGAGACCAGCCAAGCACCTTTGTCGCGATGACCTTTGTCGCGATGGCATGCTCCGCGACAAAGGCATGACTCCGCGACCAAGACACCCAATTAGAGACACAAGACCCAGTCGAGAAGCTTTGCCACATGCAGTGTGTTCCGCGACCAAACTTGATGCTCCGAGACAAAGCTGTGATGTGTGTGATGTCTTAAGACACAATGGGCTAGAATCAAGGCCCATGGGCTTAGGGTTACACCTCTATAAATATGAGGTGTTTCCTTTGAGCTAGAGGTTGGAATTTTGGTGATTAGAGCTCTCTTGAAGGCAAGCAGTAGGAGTTCTCTCTTAGGTAGTGTAGTGTAGGTTTATTTTCATGTATTATTTAATTCTTGCTCTTAGTTTAGTTTAGTTTAGTGTTTACTGTTCACAGTTATCTAGATAGCCACTTTTATACCATGTTTTGGTTTCTAAATTCTTGTTTTAGGGTTTGTAATACTCAAAACATGGGTATTAACAACACCCCTTCAATAGTATGGGAAAACATTCATCATTTGTGTCCCAAATCATGAAATGGGTCTCACACCCCATGGATTTATGCTTTCTTTTTCATTTCAGGGTCACTTGACCCCCATTTTTCTATTTTTATGTTTACTGTTGGCATATTATGGATAATGTTGTGTGTATGTGTGATCAAACCCTAGATTAGGACTCTTGCTTTATTTTTAATATTCTGCCCAGCTTTGTTTATTTTTGCTTAAGCATGTTCTTCCTTATTTTGAATGTTCCTTGTCTATTTTTAGCCTAGAATAGCTTTTTGATCTGAAATAGGGTGAGATCACGCTGTTTGCATGCCACTGTTCATTTCTGCTTTTTCTGACTTTTGTCCTGAATCGCCTTTGTCGCCAACCGCCTTTTGTCGCGGAACCACGTTCCGCGACAAAATGGTCGTTCCGCGACAAAGGTGTTTAAAGACACTTGTCTCCATATTTAAAACCCTTTGTCGCGGAACACCTTGTCGCGGAGCCACGTTCCGCGACAAAACTTTCCATGCATAGCGACAAAGGAGCCAAACTCTTGCATTTGGTCTGCATGGCTTTTTGTCGCGGAATCATCTTGTCGCGGAACCACGTTCCGCGACAAAATCCCATTCTGAGATAGAAAAATTATGCCATGTTCCTTATTCTTTGAACACTTTGTCGCGGAACCATTTTGTCGCGGAACCCCGTTCCGCGACAAACCTTCCATGCATAGCGACAAAGGTTCAAATGCTTTAAGAATTTTCTGAAAATCCTTTGTCGCGAAACACTCTTGTCGCGGAACCACGTTCCGCGACAAAATCTCGCATAGCGACAAAGAGGCGTTATGCTGCCAAAAATTCTAAAAACTTGTCGGGATACCCATGTCGCGGACCTCGGTCAGCGACAAAATTTATGGTATCGCGACAAAGGTTCCCCTCTCTCTATTTAATCTCAAACAATCTTCATTCTCTTCCTATATTATATTGCAACACTCACATCATAACCCCACGGGTTAAGGTGTAACATTCTGGAATTGCAATATAGGGTGTTATGCTGCCCAAATTTTGGTTCTCCATTTGCATCACTTAATTAATTGAACCCTTGAGTCATTAATGATTAAAGAGTGAGATTAGCAATAATTACACATCAATAATCATCATGATTAAAGGACCTTTGTTCAATTGCCATTAAAACACTCCTCTATAAACAAAATCTTGGTGGCTTAAACAGATAATCCGGACTGTAGTTAATTATGGTAGGAAGGATTATTTAAGACCATCAATTGTGGACCCAATCCACAACCTTGCATGAGAAACCAATGTCTCTCATACAAGGAATCTTCTTTTATTTCTTATTGATTTTGTCTTTGCGTGTTGTGTGCAACAATTAGTAAAGAATACATCAGATTAATGTTGGCGGGTATTCCCTCATGGATAACTAGTTCGTAATCTGAGTATTAATTACTGAGTGTTATTTTACTTGGTCTGGATGACTGTCAGTGGAAGCCTTGGCGGTTTGCCCATCCGGGGTTATAATAGCTGCTCGGCTGACTCCCATCCAGATACAGTTTTATTTTTCTTATCCTAATTTCCAAACCCAAATTCCAATTTGTAGTGGGAGTCAGTTGGCATCAGTCAATGCCACCTGACGATCATTATAGAAGGGAAGCATGTAGGTTTTTATCCGAATTCACAGACAGTGGAGACCCAACTGGTATTGACACCACCATTATAGGGTCTAAGCTGTCTAAATCCGCTCCATCCGAGTAATTGGGAAATTGGACAGTAGATGTTTACAGTCCACCTGATTATTCTGCCATTACTTTGGTCTCTTGATCACTTTACATCTGTGTTTCACCTTCTGTCTAGACCCGCATCTATATTTTGGGTCAATTAATTTTACACTTCCCTATATCCTTATGCATGATAATATTATGTAATATTGTGGTCTGTAGTTATTTTGGGATCCTTCCCTTGGACAATAGAAGTCTAGATCTTAAATAGATATTGCTTAATAAATTTCCAACAAAAAAATCTCTTTATAAAATCCGGATCTGAGTAAGGGATAAATTCTTCAGTTATGACTAATTCATATCCTGTCAAGGGTTGTATTTTGGGAAATTAGAAACAGATTCAGCGATTAGGTCTCGCCTAGACTGAAAGGGTCTGTATTTTAACTGAGAGTCTAGTACCTGATAGGGAATGATTTTCAAATCTATTATTTTCCAAAATTGCTGGTTATTGGAAATCTAAGATTAAATATTACACCGAGATGGGGTCCACTTGGACTCAAATACAGTGTAGTAAATAATATCAGAGGAACACCATCCAGGCCTTGGTTATTTTCTAAGGTAGGGTTGAGTTTTCTTTCAACTGCTATCCTCTTCTGCCAAAGCTTATTTTTGAGTCCTGAGTGAGTGCATCCGGAACGAACTATATTCATTAGTTCGTTTCATTAGTTTGTATCTCATAATCACCCGGAAGGAAGTGAACACACTAGTGGTTCACCAAGAGCCGGGAATTCTTGATCCATACCCCTTCATCCTGATGGGGAGCTGTCTTTTACTACCAGGGTCAGATTTTCAAAACCTCCGAGTGATAGGTTTTAAATGCTTTCTTTACTGCTTTCTTTTAACCGCTTTCATTAGAGGTCACTCGGTTGTATTGAGAGTTGTGTAACTGCTACTAGGATTGACAGTTAAGGGATAGTTCAGAACTTGGTTAGAATCTTTGGGTGTGACATGGGAGAATGATAGTAGTACTTGGCATTTCAATAAATGATATGTCGGGTGTTGCTTTTCCACCACAGATGAAGTAACACACCCAGGCCAGGGCAGTTACGAATCTGTGGTATCTTAGAATTTGCGGTCTTAAGAACATGTAAACTCATATTGTAAGTACCTGTCTGTTAAAGGGAAAGCATAATTGAGAGCATGAGAATTAGCTAACTGAAAGGATTATCCCAAACAAAGATCTGTGTATAAAAATGGAAGTTTATTACTGCTGTATCTAAATCCTGTCCGATTTTCATTCTTTTCTTCCTGTCCCTTCTGTCTACAGTGTGATTCAGCTTCACGGCTGGCACAATGTAAACTTTCTCTGCTTTCATAGATAATGTTTATCGCATTCTTAGAATAATTTTTACCCGCTTTCTAGAATAGATTTATTCGGTTTATAGAGTAACTTTAATCGCTTTTGTAATTTAGTTTAAATTCATGTCAGTAGTTGTTAATCACTCTTCAAACCCATTGAGCAATACGAATGGAAAATCTAGTAAAACGACGTGGGCCCTGCTTCTATCGCACATCCTCCAGTGAACGATCCGGTCTTACTATAAATTACTGCAATTTTTGACACCGTGCGCTTTCGGGCCACAGTTTCTTAAACACGAGCAATAAAAACATGACTACTTATAAATATATCCCTAATCACAACTCCGCCATCATAAATTGGTTTCATTAAATAAAACCTAAACCAGGATCATGTTTTTTTCGGAAAACACTCATGTAGTGGGAATCTGTCAAAAGTTTCATAGCAGGAAATCTTATGGCAAGAATTGATGAGAAGTATCATGGCATATTTGCCGGGGATCCTCAGTGTGACAGGCTGAAGGTCAACCTATCCCGGCTGTGCCATGAGATTTGTCAACATTTCATGACAGAGAGGACCACAGCGCCATTTGAAACCAAAGCACCACACTTGAGTAATAAAAAGACTAATAATCTTGATATATCCCTAAACCCTTTCCCGTGAATCATAACTCTTTTCATTTAATAAATCTAACCTGGTTTAATTTAAGAAAATGCTCGTGTGGGAAATTGTCAAAAGTTTCATGGCGCCGTTGCCGGGGAGGATGCAGCGTCGTTTTACTAAGAGAAATACATTCTTCATTGCTCCTAGAATAGCCTATACATATAATTATAAATATTCACCTTCAGAACCAATTCTAACCTGGGGATTGTACAGGTACTGTCATCATTGAAGCCGTTGTTCTATGCAAAGGAGGAAGCAGACGCCAGCCGAGATCCCGTTTAATTCAGAGATAGAAAAGACAGCTCGACGTCTTAGGGCGGAGACTAAACGAAGAAGGGAACGGGAACGACAGGCATTACTTTCGCCAAGCACCAGCAGCGATAATTCCGAGATGGCAAACCCGGACATCCCACCAATCATTCAACCCAATCCCCCACTTCACAACATTGAGGAAGATCCCGAAGATGCTGATAACGATGATTTGGATGACCCCCCTCCCCAGATCATACAAGGAGGTGGGAACCCACCAAACATGGAGCAGCAGCACTTCGAGGGACCCCCTCCCAATCCGAACCATCAAAACCCACCAAACAACCAGAACCAACCAAATCAGCAAAATTTCCAAAACCAGCAGAATCAGCAATACCATAACCCCCATCAGAATCCCCCGAATCCGAATGATTTCAATGATCCGAGGAACTACTTCATGCCTCAGAACTACTACCCACAGCAGTACCAAGGCGGGCCTGAGAACAATCATCAAGCAGCAGCTGCTGCTGATTACATGCAGCCGATTTTAGAACCATATCTGAATATTCCTGGACAAGCTCCATTCTTGGCTAGGAACTTCGAATTGAAACCGGCCCTAATCAATCTAGTCCAGAGCAACCAGTTTGCTGGAGCAAGCCATGAAGACCCCCATGATCACCTGCGAACCTTCCTAGAATTGTGTGACACGATCAAAAATCGTGATGTATCTGCAAACACTATTCGACTAAGGCTATTTCCCTTCTCTCTGACAAGCGGAGCACGAACATGGTACAAGTCACTGCCCGTAAATCAGAAGTCTACATGGGAAGATGTGATCAGAAACTTCCTAGCAAAATACTTCCCGGAGTCCAAGGTGGATGAATGCCGCTCCAAAATTGCGGAATTCAAAATGAAACCAGACGAGTCCTTGTATGATGCAAAGGAAAGATTCTTCAACCTGCTCAGGAAGTGTCCTCAACATGGCTTCCATGACTGGGAGAGACTGAGAAAGTTCTACAGTGGTCTGACCCCAGCATGGAAATCCATGCTCGATGCTGCTGGTGGTCAACAATTGCTTTACATACCGATGGACCAAGCCTGGGCAAAGATTGAAGCCATGAGTGTAAACTGTTCTGTTCTAACTGATGAAGGTAATCTCACTCCCCCTCGTGGTTTATGTGCTGTAGGGACAGTAGAGAAGTCAGACATTGAAAAGCTTCAAGAGCAAGTGGCAGCGTTGTCTGTAAATCAAGGAGTTGGAAGTTCTGCGCAGGGACAGCAAACTGATGTGATCTGTGGACTGTGTCAAGGTGCTCATGCAACTGACACATGCGAGCAAATCACACCTGAGAGCTGTAACTATGCAGGAGCTTTTCCAAATAGACACCCGAATTTGTCTTACTCAAACAACAACGCCTTGAATTCACATCTCCTGAACAAGCCACAACAACAACAGTTCAACCCTCAGCAGAATCAGGGATTCGTTCAGAACAGGGGCCAACACTTTCAGAACCCAGGTTTCCAACCTCAAATCCAGCAGAGGCCGCCTCAGAATTTCCAGAACTTTCAGCCCAATTAGAGTTTCCAGCCTCAGTTTGTCCCAAACCAAGGCCAGTGGAATCAGAATCAGAATCAAAATCAGAATCAGAATCAAAAGCCTCCTTCAAGGCTTGAGAATTTGATGACTGATTTCATCACTAGTCAGAAAGAGATCAACAATCAACTGCAAGCCTTCATCAGAAATGTGGAGACCCAAGTTACACAGATGGCTAATGAGATGCAGAAAAGGGACAAAGGTACACTGCCAAGCACTGCGGAAAAGAACCCGCAATGCAAGGCAATAACCTTGAAATCTGGAAGAGTACTAGCTGGACCAAAGGGAGCAGATACTGGAGCGGAACGTGAGGAAGATGATATTGTTGACAATGCTGGTAAGGAAGCTGATAATGAGAACGAAGCGGAAAAAGAGACAGCCGAATTGCAGACTGAAGCTGCGCCTGAAACGGCTGAAACAGATAAGGGTACAGGTGAAGGTACAACTTCCTTCCCCTCACCACCAAAAATTCCTAATAACAAGTACATGCCCAGGATTCCTTATCCTGCGCGTCTTAAAAATAAAGAACATGATCTTAAATTCAAGAAATTTCTGCAACGATTAAAGTCTGTAGAGATAACCATTCCTCTCACAGAAATGATTTCCGAAATGCCCATCTATGCTAAGTTCTTGAAAGAATTGATTTCAGGAAAAAGGCAGGTTGAGCAGGAAGAGGTGATTATTCTCAACAGCACATGCAGTGCCATCGTTCAGAGGAGAATGCCCGAAAAGAAGGAGGACCCCGGATGTTGCACACTTCCAGTACAATTCGGAAAGGCCAAAGTGAGTATGGGGCTTTGTGATCTAGGATCAAGCATCAATGTGATGCCACTAGCTATGGCTATTCGCCTTAAGCTGGGGGAAATTCAACCGATCAAGATGAGACTGCAGCTTGCAGACAGATCAATCACCCAGCCCGTAGGAATCCTTAAGGATGTTGTGGTCAAAACCGGGCAGGTTCTTTTCCCGGTCGACTTCATCGTCCTCGATATTGTAGAGGATTCTGAAATGCCGCTTATCCTTGGACGCCCATTTCTAGCCAGTGGTGGTGCACTGATTGACGCTAAATCCGGAAAAGTCACCTTAAGGGTCGATGGCGAGGAGATCATCTTTGATATGGAGAAATTGCAGAAATTTCCGAATGACAGTTCTTGTTTTTCTTTTGAAAATGTAATAGTTAGGGAAGAGCCAGACTCTGAACTTGATTGTGAAATGATGCTGGATGAACCATCAAAGCAGGTACTGAAGCCTGTTGGCGTGGAGCACAAAGGATGCAGAGCCGTTCACTTTGCCGATCCCGAAACAGGGGATCTGGAGGAGTTTGACGGCATCGAATTCCATGATGACGCCAACCAAGAGGAAGAAGAGGATCCTGTACTGATGCAGGATCCCGAAGGTAAATCTGTTCTCCCACTACCCATTTCTCGCAAACTACTCCCTTCCGTTGAATGTCCACCAGAGCTTGAACTTAAAACATTACCCGATCATCTCAAGTATGCGTTTCTCGCAGAACATAAAAAGTTACCCGTGATTGTTTCGGCTAAGCTCTCCCAAGAGCAAGAAAATGCTCTGGTGGTCATTCTTAAGAAACATGTACATGCAATAGGTTGGACCATTTCTGATATAAAAGGAATAAGCCCGTCTATTTGCATGCACAGGATTCTAATGGAAGAAGAGTTTAAACCCTCCCGTCAACCTCAGAGGCGATTGAATCCCCTTATACAAGAAGTGGTAAGGAAAGAAGTTATCAAGCTCTTTGATGCTGGTATAATCTATCCTATCTCTGACAGCAAATGGGTTAGCCCAGTGCAGGTCGTACCCAAACGAGGAGGGATGTGCATAACCAAGAACGAGCAAGGAGAAGAGGTTGCAACCAGGCCAGTGACCGGATGGAGAGTTTGTATCGACTACCGGAAGCTGAACGAGGCCACACGCAAGGACCATTTTCCATTGCCATTCATTGATCAGATGCTTGAGAGGTTGGCAGGGAGAGAGTTTTATTGCTTTTTGGATGGTTATTCTGGTTATAATCAGATTGTTATTTCTAGTGAAGACCATGATAAAACCACTTTTACTTGCCCGTACGGCACTTTTGCCTATCGACGGATGCCTTTTGGTTTGTGCAATGCACCTGCTACTTTTCAAAGATGCATGATGTCTATTTTCTCTGAATTTATCGAAAAATGTATTGAGGTCTTCATGGATGACTTCTCTGTATATGGAGATACGTTCGAAGATTGTTTGACCAATCTTGCTAAGATTTTAAAGAGGTGTGAGGACACTAACTTGGTTTTAAACTGGGAAAAGTGCCATTTTATGGTCACTGAGGGCATAGTGTTAGGTCATCGCATTTCTCGTGCAGGCATTGAAGTTGATCCAGCCAAAGTTTCCATCATTTCCAATCTCCCTCTCCCCAACTCGATCAAATCAGTTAGGAGCTTCTTAGGGCATGCCGGTTTTTACCGGCGATTCATTAAGGATTTCTCTAAAATTGCCAAGCCGCTCACTAATCTGCTTTGTAAAGAAAATCCTTTCTTAATAAATGAAGCGTGTGTCCAAGCCTTTGACACGCTCAAGAAGATGTTGGTTTCTGCACCGATAGTGCAACCACCCGATTGGTCACTGCCTTTCGAGGTAATGTGCGATGCTAGTGGTCTCGCCGTAGGCGCAGTTCTTGGACAGCATAAGGATGGGAGACATTGCGTAATTCATTACGCAAGTCATGCCCTGAATGAAGCCCAAATTAACTACACCACAACAGAGAAAGAGATGTATGTTGTAGTCTTCGCGTTTGACAAATTCAAACAGTATCTGATAGGTACGAAGACCATAGTATACACCGATCATACAGCATTGAGATACTTGTTTAGCAAACAAGATGCAAAACCTCGATTAATCAGGTGGGTACTTTTGCTGCAAGAATTCGATATCATAATAAAAGATAGGCGAGGCCGAGATAATGGTGCTGCTGACCACTTATCTCGATTAGATAATGATAAAAAGGAAAAAGCCGTCAATGAAGAGTTTCCGGACGAACAGTTGTTCGCGTTGCATCTGCATAATCAAGCTTGTCCATGGTTTTCCGACATCGCTAACTTCTTGGCGTGCGGAATAACCCCACAGTTTTCGAACTATCATCAGAGGAATAAGTTCAAACGAGATGTATTAAGTTACTTCTGGGAAGAACCTTATCTCTTCAAACACTGCGCCGATTCAATAATCAGGCGATGTGTGACCGAGCATGAAGCCTATCAAATTGTCAGAAAATGCCATGAATCAGAATATGGAGGTCACCATGGTCCCGCTCGAACGGCCCACAAGGTCCTCGAATGTGGATTTTATTGGCTTCACATCTATGAAGATTGCAGGACATTTGTGAAGGGCTGTGACAGATGCCAAAGATTGGGAAACGTCTCCAAGAGGGATGAGATGCCTCAAAGGGGATTCTCACACTTGAGATCTTTGATGTATGGGGCATTGACTTCATGGGACCGTTTCCACCATCTGGTGGAAACTACTATATCTTGGTAGCTGTCGATTACGTTTCCAAATGGGTCGAGGCTGTCGCATTACCGACCAATGATGGTAGCCAAGTCATCAAGTTCCTCAAGAACAATATTTTCAGTCGATTTGGTGTACCTAGGGTGGTGATATCTGATGGAGGAACACACTTTATTAATAAAGGTTTTGAAACTTTAATGAGTAAAAATGGGATCCTCCATAAGATAGGCACGCCTTACCATCCTCAGACTAGTGGTCAAGTCGAAGTATCCAACCGCGAAATCAAACACATACTCGAAGCCACTGTCGGGATAACCCGTAAGGATTGGGCACGTAAGCTCAATGATGCTCTATGGGCATACCGCACAGCATATAAGACTCCCATCGGGATGTCTCCATACAGGCTGGTCTTTGGAAAAGCCTGTCATTTGCCTGTAGAGCTAGAGCATAAAGCTTACTGGGCCGTTAAAACGCTTAACTTCGATCCGAAAGTTGCTCAGAGCAAACGTAAGTTGGACCTCAATGAAATTGAGGAAATACGAGCGCAAGCTTATGAAAGCTCTCGAATTTACAAGGAGCGGACCCAGAAGTTACACGATCGCCGGATTAAACCTAAGTATTTCTATGTTGGTCAACATGTGTTATTGTTCAATACTAGGTTGAAGCTGTTCCCCGGAAAGCTCAAATCTAGATGGGAAGGACCACATGAAGTACTAGAGGTGTTCAAAAATGGAGCTGTCAGGATTCGAACTGATAGGGGCGATATAGTGGTGAATGGACAACGATTGAAGGAGTATATCGGACAGTTCGATCCGGAGAAAGAAAGCCAAGCAGTGGCAGACCCGGCTTACATTCAATAAGAAACAGCATTTAAAAACACAAAAATTTCAGTATATATATATATATAGATAGTATATATTTATAGTACTTATTTCACGACAAGAAAGTACCCAAAGATCAATTAAACATTTAGAGTACTAAGACTCTCAATGTGAGGATGTTGATATTTGGAGAAAATCTAATGCGTCTTATTTGTCTGTCTTGCAGAAGTTCGGAACCACCAAAAAGAAGGAGCAGATAAGAGTAACATGGAAAAACCAGGTTCTTTGTTGGATTAGTTCCATAAGTCTGAGAAAACGCTTTCGGAAATTGAAGAAATTCAATACCCGAAATAAAATTCACAGATAAATGGAACTGACCCAACCTAATTTTATGCAAGTGGATTGTTTAATTTTCAGCCCAGCATTTTGAATTTACTTGGACTGAATCTATTCAGCCCAAATCAAATAAAATGGACTCAGGCCCAACATCACACTCGGGCCCAGTCCAAGAAATTTGAAAATTTAAAATTCTTTGTCGCTGAAGGTCCTTTGTCGCGATGTCCTGCATCGCGACCAGGCCTTGTTCCGTGACAAACCCTCCTTTGTTCTTAACCCCTCACTGCCGGTTGTCGCGATGCACTTTGTCGCGGAGCGTGACTCCGCGACCAAGCCCTGCTCCGCGACACGACCCGCGTTGACTTTATCTTCATACTGAACTTTGTCGCGATAGCCTTGTCGCGGAGCATGACTCCGCGACAAACCCTCGACTCCGCGACCTCTCTGATGTCGCCATGCCTTGTCGCGGAACCTGGTTCCGCGACAAAGTCTCGGATTCCGCGACAAAAGTTCTAGTATTTATACCCCCCCACCCCCTCCAGTTCTCCAGTTTCTTTTCACTTTCACTGTCATTTCAACTTCTTTCAGTTTCTTCATCTTCCCTTCCCCCATCTTCTTCTTATCCGAACGAACACCACGTGTTCTTCGCAATCTTTCACTCCATTCTCAAGGGGAAACTATGGACCGATTTCATGGACTCCTCCCAAACCTTGGACCCGTGCCTAGACCCGAGCCAAGGAGGGCAGGGTAAACCCTATTTTCACCATGTTCATGGCACCCATTCGGATCCTTTGTTTTGTTTTTATTTTGTTGTGTTCTTGGTGTGATGTGGTTAGTGTGCACGTTTAACTTTAGATTTTTGGAGGTTTTTGAGTGCTCTCGGTTATGAGCACCATTTTGAAACGTTTGAAACCCCATTTTGAAACTGTTAATGGAGTAAGATTTTGAAGTTTAAAACTGGAAAGAACAAACTGATGAACATTTGGGTATTTTTTGAATATCTTGATGTTATTGGTTTGATTGATCGTGATGTGACTTGCACAGTGTTGTTTTGGTGTAATAAAAGAGGTAAGATCTTTTTGGGCACATTTGTTCTCATGTTAGAAATCTCATGGGAATAAATGTTTGTTTGTTTATGGAAACATAGTACAAACACCCAATGAGAAGCTTTCACTTTTAATAAAAGCAACCCTTTAGAAAAGACAAAAAGAGTTATTTTTGTTTAATGTTTGACTTGAGTTTTTGTTCCCAATGGAACACTAGTGTGAGTAAGATAGCAGTATTTTTGTCACCCAACTGCTATCCTTTTCAAAATAAAAAATGGGACCACTCACATCCCACTTTTATTAAATAAAATAAGTCAACCTTTTCAAAATTAAAAACAGTGTTTGCAAATTTTTGGATGCTCTAACTGTCCAAACAAGTTCGAGCTATCCAGAAATAGCAGATCCGCTCCGCCATGTCTTCATTGCACATTCCAATATTCGAGCATTACATTCCCATCTGTCCATCCCATTCCACTTCCAACAAGTGTCTCGGACTTGTTTAATAAAATTGAAAAACTTTTGGGCCCAATGGCCCATTACAAAGATTTTAGGCAAATGGCCAATTTTATTTTATTTTGGGCTCCTTAGCCCATTTAAAACCAAATATTATTTACATGTGCTTTAAATCAAAATTCAAGTCAGAAATTTAATAATCTCACATCTAAAGCAAAGCTCTAAATGTGAGGATGTTGGTTTCTGAACTTGAATAATTTCTGAAAATTATATAAAAATTGGATTCATCACTTCTTATCTTTTCAGGGGTAATCCTCCCATTCCAGATCCTGCACCAGAGGGAACCAAGTTGCTGGACTTACCGCTCGAACTCCTTGGTGAAATTCTCTCCCGAATAGGAGAGGATGAAATCAATGAGGTGTTTACTGCACAACGGATATGCAAGAAGCTCAGGGATGCTGGAAACCTTGCCATCGTGTACAGGCGATGCGAGGTTAACTCCTCCACTGTGAAGAGATGGCAAGGAAGGATCCGTCGGCAAAAGGAGAGATTCCTGCGAATATGCACAACAGCAGGAAACTTCAATCTTCAGATCATCCCAGCACTCAGGGCATTTGCAGAAGGGAATGAGGAGCACGCTTGTGAACTGCTACGCCCAGGACTTGAGGACAACCATAAGGCGTCAATCTTCACCCGCGGATTGATGCTTATGAGTAAGACGGATGAAGGCCAAGTTGAGCAAGGGATCAGGATGATCGACAGGATGGTGACAGATCGATCAGTTTTTCGGTATACATCCACCAACGTCCTCGCTTGGATAACAGATAACCCAGACACCCCACACCTGTGGGCTGATCAAGGAGTCAGAGTCTACTGCCCAAGGTGGCATGCACCTCTGAGAAACCGCGATTGGTGCCTGCGTTGTGAGCTTTCCAGCTGCGTCCTCTGGCTCCGATACATGCCCTGAAGAAAGAAGGAAGAATCCTAGCCCCATTTTACCCTGCTTTGTTTTATTTCCGTTTTAGTAGTAGTAATCTGCAAGGGATTCCTCCTTTTGTGTGTGCAGGTTCGTGTCAACTGCACGAGAATCCCTTGCCACGGATGTATTTATTTGCTTTCCCTAATTGGAACTCAGCTTTTGAGACCACTGAACAATTCTTTACTTGCTTTCCTTTTCGAAAAAGATGTCTGTACAGTCCGAGATGAATAAGTGACTGTCAGACCAAAAATATGCTGTTGACATACTTAGTATGTCAGCAGTGTCTCTTTACTGCTTTCAATTAAATAACCAGCAAAAATATGCATAAACTTGCTCTAAATTCACATGTTGAATTTAGGCTCGTGATTAAATTTTCAAACTTTAAATTGGGATAATATAATTGAGAATATGCATGACATGAATTCCTGAGGTTTTGAGCTATAAAAATTTAATGATGCGATCAGCTTATTGGGTAATAAATCTGCATGTTAGAGATTTCGATTGAATAAATTGTTAGAATTAAGCTTTGATTAAATTCGAAAATATTGTATGGCATGAATCAATCCAACCTTGTTAGATCTGAGCCATGAGTCACTTTTACTCATTTATTTTCTTTGATGTGTGAATCATTTTGATTAAAGGAAACTAGAACTTACAATTGGGACCGATTCAAGACCATGCCATATTCCCAAAATCGAGCATATGATCGAGGCACCTAGAAAAAACCCAAATTTTTGGCCTTCTTTTGAAATCCAAACCCAAAAATATTTTCCCTTTAGGATTAACCATTTTGAGCCTTAAGCCTAATTTTTCTTTGAAACCCTCTATATATTCCTAGCCTTATAAAAAGACCAAGAAATTCGAACCCAAGTTTGCAAGGATAAATTCTATCAAAGGCATTAAATTTAATGATCATCAATCCATATAAATCGGTATCTCATAAACCGATTCAAAAAAAAAAAAAAAAAAAGAGAAAAATGTTGAGTTTCATTCAACAATAATAAATTGCAATGACAAAGCAAATTAGACATAGTCTAATGTCATGCAATAGAAAAGAGAAACAATGATGATCATAAATTTTAAATAAAAATGCCAAGCTGTGACAGAATAAATCCTTGCCATTTCTTAGCCCAATAATTCCCCTTTCCTACCTAATGTTACAACCGTATGCCCCGTTACAACCCTTAAATAAGACCTCATGATCTCGATTTGAAGAAATGAGCCGGTGGCGAGTTGGTCTGATTGCAAGCTTATGGGATAATTTAATTAAATTTGATTTTGAGCGTTCATGATAAACCCAATTGAGAGTGAGTGAATTTTCCGATTCTCTTATATGTGAGGCTCTGTCTTATCGCACATGTTCATGTCATCCCTTGATTCTCATCCCTAATCCTTGCATCTTTCAAACATGATATTCATGAAGGATTGATAATAATGTTTGATTTGTAGGCCCGATATAGTGAGCAAGTATCATTTCATTAAACACTGCAATCAAGGGAATTTAATACTTGTAATTTTTGATTGTCTTATCCCAATCCAAAAAGGATGTGATTTATGAAGCCACGAAAATGAATAGAATATGTAGAGTCCGTGTTCTTACGAACATTGACTCTGACTGCTCGGGGACGATCAGTATTAAATGTGAGGATGTTGATAATGGCCAGAAATGACCATTATTTTCAATCCATTTCCGTGTCTTAAACGGGCATTTGATCGCATTCCGGTCTTACATTAAGTAAGAAAGTAGTCGAATTGGACTGATTTATGCATAATTGTAAAAATAATAAGCTGGTGTGAAAAAGGCATAAATATGTAATTTTATTACATAATTATGTTAGAAAAATCCAAAAACATGAGAAAAAGAAAAGGAAAGAAAAAGGAATGAAAAAGATGGGCAAAAGAATAAAGCAAGCCCACAAAATATGAAAAGATGGGAAAAAGATAGAAAAGCCCATAAAACGAACATCTTCGGCCCATCTGGCCCAATCCAGCAGGCCCAGGAAGACCTTTGTCGCGGAAGCCCTTTGGCGCGATGCAGTGTTCCGCGACAAAGGAGGGTTCCGCGACCAAGCAGCTCAGATGAAGAGGAGACCAGTCAAGCACCTTTGTCGCGATGACCTTTGTCGCGATGGCATGCTCCGCGACAAAGGCATGACTCCGCGACCAAGACACCCAATTAGAGACACAAGACCCAGTCGAGAAGCCTTGCCACATGCAGTGTGTTCCGCGACCAAACTTGATGCTCCGAGACAAAGTTGTGATGTGTGTGATGTCTTAAGACACAATGGGCTAGAATCAAGGCCCATGGGCTTAGGGTTACACCTCTATAAATATGAGGTGTTTCCTTTGAGCTAGAGGTTGGAATTTTGGTGATTAGAGCTCTCTTGAAGGCAAGCAGTAGGAGTTCTCTCTTAGGTAGTGTAGTGTAGGTTTATTTTCATGTATTATTTAATTCTTGCTCTTAGTTTAGTTTAGTTTAGTGTTTACTGTTCACAGTTATCTAGATAGCCACTTTTATACCATGTTTTGGTTTCTAAATTCTTGTTTTAGGGTTTGTAATACTCAAAACATGGGTATTAACAACACCCTTCAATAATATGGGAAAACATTCATCATTTGTGTCCCAAATCATGAAATGGGTCTCACACCCCATGGATTTATGCTTTCTTTTTCATTTCAGGGTCACTTGACCCCCATTTTGCTATTTTTATGTTTACTGTTGGCATATTATGGATAATGTTGTGTGTATGTGTGATCAAACCCTAGATTAGGACTCTTGCTTTATTTTTAATATTCTGCCCAGCTTTGTTTATTTTTGCTTAAGCATGTTCTTCCTTATTTTGAATGTTCCTTGTCTATTTTTAGCCTAGAATAGCTTTTTGATCTGAAATAGGGTGAGATCACGCTGTTTGCATGCCACTGTTCATTTCTGCTTTTTCTGACTTTTGTCCTGAATCGCCTTTGTCGCCAATCGCCTTTTGTCGCGGAACCACGTTCCGCGACAAAATGGTCGTTCCGCGACAAAGGTGTTTAAAGACACTTGTCTCCATATTTAAAACCCTTTGTCGCGGAACACCTTGTCGCGGAGCCACGTTCCGCGACAAAACTTTCCATGCATAGCGACAAAGGAGCCAAACTCTTGCATTTGGTCTGCATGGCTTTTTGTCGTGGAATCATCTTGTCGCGGAACCACGTTCCGCGACAAAATCCCATTCTGAGATAGAAAAATTATGCCATGTTCCTTATTCTTTGAACACTTTGTCGCGGAACCATTTTGTCGCGGAACCCCGTTCCGCGACAAACCTTCCATGCATAGCGACAAAGGTTCAAATGCTTTAAGAATTTTCTGAAAATCCTTTGTCGCGAAACACTCTTGTCGCGGAACCACGTTCCGTGACAAAATCTCGCATAGCGACAAAGAGGCGTTATGCTGCCAAAAATTCTAAAAACTTGTCGGGATACCCATGTCGCGGACCTCGGTCAGCGACAAAATTTATGGTATCGCGACAAAGGTTCCCCTCTCTCTATTTAATCTCAAACAATCTTCATTCTCTTCCTATATTATATTGCAACACTCACATCATAACCCCACGGGTTAAGGTGTAACATTCTAGAATTGCAATATAGGGTGTTATGCTGCCCAAATTTTGGTTCTCCATTTGCATCACTTAATTAATTGAACCCTTGAGTCATTAATGATTAAAGAGTGAGATTAGCAATAATTACACATCAATAATCATCATGATTAAAGGACCTTTGTTCAATTGCCATTAAAACACTCCTCTATAAACAAAATCTTGGTGGCTTAAACAGATAATCCGGACTGTAGTTAATTATGGTAGGAAGAATTATTTAAGACCATCAATTGTGGACCCAATCCATAACCTTGCATGAGAAACCAATGTCTCTCATACAAGGAATCTTCTTTTATTTCTTATTGATTTTGTCTTTGCGTGTTGTGTGCAACAATTAGTAAAGAATACATCAGATTAATGTTGGCGGGTATTCCCTCATGGATAACTAGCTCGTAATCTGAGTATTAATTACTGAGTGTTATTTTGCTTGGTCTGGATGACTGTCAGTGGAAGCCTTGGCGGTTTGCCCATCCGGGGTTATAATAGCTGCTCGGCTGACTCCCATCCAGATACAGTTTTATTTTTCTTATCCTAATTTCCAAACCCAAATTCCAATCTGTAGTGGGAGTCA
This sequence comes from Hygrophila difformis, assembly GCA_030278955.1. NCBI lineage: Eukaryota > Viridiplantae > Streptophyta > Magnoliopsida > Lamiales > Acanthaceae > Hygrophila > Hygrophila difformis. Next base: position 20,901,306 of record JAOANR010000009.1, read on the forward strand.
GTTGGCATCAGTCAATGCCACCTGACGATCATTATAGAAGGGAAGCATGTAGGTTTTTATCCGAATTCACAGACAGTGGAGACCCAACTGGTATTGACACCACCATTATAGGGTCTAAGCTGTCTAAATCCGCTCCATCCGAGTAATTAGGAAATTGGACAGTAGATGTTTACAGTCCACCTGATTATTCTGCCATTACTTTGGTCTCTTGATCACTTCACATCTGTGTTTCACCTTCTGTCTAGACCCGCATCTATATTTTGGGTCAATTAATTTTACACTTCCCTATATCCTTATGCATGATAATATTATGTAATATTGTGGTCTGTAATTATTTTGGGATCCTTCCCTTGGACAATAGAAGTCTAGATCTTAAATAGATATTGCTTAATAAATTTCCAACAAGAAAATCTCTTTATAAAATCCGGATCTGAGTAAGGGATAAATTCTTCAGTTATGACTAATTCATATCCTGTCAAGGGTTGTATTTTGGGAAATTAGAAACAGATTCAGCGATTAGGTCTCGCCTAGACTGAAAGGGTCTGTATTTTAACTGAGAGTCTAGTACCTGATAGGGAATGATTTTCAAATCTATTATTTTCCAAAATTGCTGGTTATTGGAAATCTAAGATTAAATATTACACCGAGATGGGGTCCACTTGGACTCAAATACAGTGTAGTAAATAATCTCAGAGGAACACCATCCAGGCCTTGGTTATTTTCTAAGGTAGGGTTGAGTTTTCTTTCAACTGCTATCCTCTTCTGCCAAAGCTTATTTTTGAGTCCTGAGTGAGTGCATCCGGAACGAACTATATTCATTAGTTCGTTTAATTAGTTTGTATCTCATAATCACCCGGAAGGAAGTGAACACACTAGTGGTTCACCAAGAGCCGGGAATTCTTGATCCATACCCCTTCATCCTGATGGGGAGCTGTCTTTTACTACCAGGGTCAGATTTTCAAAACCTCCGAGTGATAGGTTTTAAATGCTTTCTTTACTGCTTTCTTTTAACCGCTTTCATTAGAGGTCACTCGGTTGTATTGAGAGTTGTGTAACTGCTACTAGGATTGACAGTTAAGGGATAGTTCAGAACTTGGTTAGAATCTTTGGGTGTGACATGGGAGAATGATAGTAGTACTTGGCATTTCAATAAATGATATGTCGGGTGTTGCTTTTCCACCACAGATGAAGTAACACACCCAGGCCAGGGCAGTTACGAATCTGTGGTATCTTAGAATTTGCGGTCTTAAGAACATGTAAACTCATATTGTAAGTACCTCTCTGTTAAAGGGAAAGCATAATTGAGAGCATGAGAATTAGCTAACTGAAAGGATTATCCCAAACAAAGATCTGTATATAAAAATGGAAGTTTATTACTGCTGTATCTAAATCCTGTCCGATTTTCATTCTTTTCTTCCTGTCCCTTCTGTCTACAGTGTGATTCAGCTTCACGGCTGGCACAATGTAAACTTTCTCTGCTTTCATAGATAATGTTTATCGCATTCTTAGAATAATTTTTACCCGCTTTCTAGAATAGATTTATTCGGTTTATAGAGTAACTTTAATCGCTTTTGTAATTTAGTTTAAATTCATGTCAGTAGTTGTTAATCACTCTTCAAACCCATTGAGCAATACGAATGGAAAATCTAGTAAAACGACGTGGGCCCTGCTTCTATCGCACATCCTCCAGTGAACGATCCGGTCTTACTATAAATTACTGCAATTTTTGACACCGTGCGCTTTCGGGCCACAGTTTCTTAAACACGAGCAATAAAAACATGACTACTTATAAATATATCCCTAATCACAACTCCGCCATCATAAATTGGTTTCATTAAATAAAACCTAAACCAGGATCATGTTTTTTTCGGAAAACACTCATGTAGTGGGAATCTGTCAAAAGTTTCATGGCAGGAAATCTTATGGCAAGAATTGATGAGAAGTATCATGGCATATTTGCCGGGGATCCTCAGTGTGACAGGCTGAAGGTCAACCTATCCCGGCTGTGCCATGAGATTTGTCAACATTTCATGACAGAGAGGACCACAGCGTCATTTGAAACCAAAGCACCACACTTGAGTAATAAAAAGACTAATAATCTTGATATATCCCTAAACCCTTTCCCGTGAATCATAACTCTTTTCATTTAATAAATCTAACCTGGTTTAATTTAAGAAAATGCTCGTGTGGGAAATTGTCAAAAGTTTCATCACCAATAGCTCAAACAACTTGCATAACAATTTGACAAAGTCTAGGACTTTAAACTAAGAAACCTAACACTCATTAAATTGTAAAATCGGATTAGAGCAGAACATTTAGACTTATTTGGATTTTCTCCAGATTGGCAATGATGTGGTAATCTCCAAATAGTAGCACCATTGGGAAAACACAATTTAAATTTAAAATAACTAGTCATGCATGTACCATTTTATTCAAAGCATAATAAACAGTAAAATAAAATTAAATCAAATCAAGCTCTTACCACATACTTCATGCAAATTGATAACATATAACATGAAAAGATCACACCTGGAGTATGTAGATCTCTAGAATTTCCCTTTACCAATATGGATGTCCCCTTTTTGCTTGCTTCTTCATGGCATATCATGCTTCTTTATATATTTATATGGTATTTGCTCATACAAAAGATAATCATTAGAACACATGGTAATTTATAGATTAAAATAAATAAATTCTATCCATAATTTATTTAATTCAGATTTTTATTATTTAATTTATGAATTTCAGATTTTTAATTTTTATTAACTCTTTTTATTAATTAAATAAACATGGACAGATTTAAATAAAATATTAAATTGCATAAACTTACCAAAAGCAAAATACCACAAGTTCTAGCAACTATTACATAAAGATGCTAATTAAATAAGCAAAATAGTACCAAAATTATTCTAACTATTACAAATTAAACCAAAAAGGGAGCAATCCTATCAAATCAAAAATCTAGATTTCTAAAGATCCATCCGAATCACCTACTCCATCTTCCCTAGGAACATCATCACTCCCTGTAGAGCTCGAACTAGTGGTAGGAGGAATATATCGATCACCTAGACTGGCAGACATGAAGTACTCAAGTCTGTTGGAAAGTCGTGCAATCTGTGTCTGTGTACTATCCTCCTTCTTCTTCATCTCGGCTCTAAGCTGATGAATTTCATAAGTCATCCTATTGATTGCATTCTCTGCGGGCTCAGCCTTAGTACCAGATGTACTAGGCATATCAATGTGATGCGTGGATGACCTATGAGGTGAATTCGGGTAAGCTAGCTCTGCACATCTTACTCCAGGCTTGGTATAATTAGTCTTGAAGCAAATAGGGGGCTTTGGCTTCACATCTTGAGCATAGGCACTTAGATCCACTCCAGCTTTCTTGCAAAGTGCCCAAATCAGTGCAGGGAATCCAAGAATCCTCCTTTTTACATCAGAAGCCAATTTATCCAACTCATATGCCACCATATCCCCAATGTCAATAGGCAACCCATTCTTCACACAGTACACAAAATACAGCTCCTCTGCATTCGGTTGTGCAGTGTGCGAAGTAGGAAACACCTTATGCTTGTAGAGCAAGTAGATCTGGTATAGTGGTGCATCCATTGAAGTGGCAACAACATTTTCTTTCTTCTCCCCTATGTAGGCAACTTCCTTTTGCTTTTCAAACATCTCTCTCAAGATTCTTTTCTCCAACTCTGGTCCTCCTTCCTCTTCATGAATAGGGTCATGAAAGTGCTTCTTCTTTGTAGCCGGGCAAGAGACATCCACAGTACAATAAAGTTCATTAATTACTGCGGGACCATATGGCACAGGCACTCCCCTAATCCATGAAGTATAGTGATCATATCGAGCATTACATAGGAATTGCCTAGTAAGCTCCCAAGAGTAAACTCCTTTCGGATGCGCAGCAAATTTCATCCATCCTCGACTCATGAGAGCATCATGAACCGAAAATCGCTCCATGTCGGCTTCAGTGAATCCTTTGTCCTGGATAATCCATCTTTCCACCATCTTCTGATAATAAGAATATGCAGTTTGATTGATGAAAATAGCCGGATTGAACGTGTCCCCTGTTAATTCTTCCAGATGAGGGGTATCATCCTTTCTATTGTGACTCTTTCTCTTGGTTTTAGAATCACGTGGAATCTCCGGTGAAATTTCCTCCGGAGATTCAGCGACATCCTCTTCTTGCTGTGGATCATCCTCCGTTGGTTGAGCAGAATTGAAAGAAGTGTTGTATCCATTATATGAATCAGGAGCCACCAGATTATTCACAAACATGTCTTTAGCACCCACAGCAGCCGATTCCGGAACAGGTTCTCTAATAACTGGTGTTTGTGATTGGGCAGGCTCTGTGGCTTTCTGTTTCTTTCCACCATTGTTTCTCGGGTTATTCTTTCTCTTTGTTCTCATGGTGACAGAATTTAGGAAGATGGGATTGAGATTGGAAAGCTAATTAAACTGGAAGAGAAAAGAATTGACAGATTTGGTAGAAGGTGAGAGTGACCGATCGGTATTCTCTCTTTTAAAGATGGTGAAATCTTGATTTTGTTGAGATATGGGGGGATTGATTTAATCTAGATCCAAATATACCCTAAACATACGATTTGGAGTCAGTATAATGCTGTTTAGGATCCCAAAAATCGATTAGATATGATTTGAATCTTTTGGATTCGCGAATTTTTGAAAAATTCACGTCGGTGGCGCAAAAAGTGGCGCTCCGAGGCCAATTTAGGCGCCACACAGTGAGTGTGGCGCATTTTGAAAATAAAATAAAATTTAAAAATAAGTCGTGGCGCAAATTGTGGCGCTGAAAGGGGGTTTTATGCGCCGCACAGTTGATGCGACGCATCCTGAAGCAAACTTGGAAAAATTCTTATTTTGCGGCGCCAAAAGTGGCGCTTCAAGGCAGATTTAGGCGCCACCAAGCACGTGCGGCGCATTTTGGAAAAACTTAGAAAAATTTCTAAGTTTTGCGGCGCATAAAGTGGCGCTGGAAGGCATTTTTAGGCGCCACAATGCATATGTGGCGCATTCAGTGCCAATTCGGGCAGAATGTGTTTTTCCTAAGTTCTTCCCCATGATATCGAAAATCTCCAAATCACTCAACAATACCAATTTCACTTCATCCATACCTCACTCTAGTCCAAATAAACTTCATTGATCTTTTTAACAGTTCAAAACAACGCAATCTAGTATGCTATTGGTAAGAGCTACTTTATTAAACTTAAAAGCAACCAAAAACCTCATAAGTTAAATAAACACTATCTAATGCTTCATATAATCAAAGGAACGTGAATAACAGAAATAATATATCTAAGATAGCAAAATAATAGGAAATAGAGTTAGGACAATACAACCCCAAATGAAAATAATTAAAATGTAGCAAAATAAAATAGAGTCGAATACATAGGCCTATCAATACATGTCATATCTAATGATCACAAGCCTATCTATCGCTCATCTCTCGCACTCAGTCAGAGTCCTCAGAATCGTCATCATCATTGTCTCCAACTTCCTCAGATCCATCCCCAGCATCAGCATCCTCAACATCATCATCTCCATCCTTGCTACCATCTCCAGAGCCTACATAGTCCTCATCCTCATCGTCCTCAGAAGGTGTCTGAGGGGCGACATATCGCTGTCCTAAGCTCTGGGACATGAAGTACTCCAGGCGGGCTGCGTGGTAAGCCTGGGCTCGAGCATTCTTGGCTATCTGGTCAGCCAAGAAATGGTGCCTTTGAGCTGCAAGTAAGGCATGCTCATTCACTGTGTTCAGCAAGTTCTGCTGGTTTATCAATAAAGTCCTAGCCCACTCAGGCTCTCCCTGATGCTGATACGACTGCTGTGAGTGTTGTGGCTGCTGTGGCTGAGCTCTCCCTCGTCCTCTACCTCTACCTCTACCACCTCGTGTACCCCGAGTGGACTGTGAAGGAGCCTCAGAATGCTCCTGGCTAGCCTGTGAAGGTGCAGGTGGTGGTGACTGCCTAGGCAACTCCCTGGGAAGTATCATAGATTGGCATCTTATGTCAGGCAGCTTGAAGTTCTTCTTCCCAAATGGAATAGGGGGCATCATTCTCCAATCTCTATCAAACTGCCCCATATTCACTCCTGCCTGAGCACAAAGCTGCCATATCAAGCTGGGGAACATAAGAGCTGACCTCTTAGACACCCCCGGTGTCTGTCTCAACTCAAGTGATATAAGCTCTCCCATGTTGATCGGGCTCGCCACCTTGATGCAATATGGGACATACATATCCAGGGCAGTAGGTCCAGAGGTGTGAGTCGAAGGACTCAATCTAGATCTGTAGAACATGAGAAGTTGGTACATGGTTGCATCCATATCAGGCCCATGTAGCCTACTCATGTCATCATCATCATATGTGAGGACATCCTCCTGACCCTCAAACATAGACATCAGTACAAGCTTCTTGAAATCCTCCCTATCATCGGCTCTCATCACCGGCTCCCAGAAATCTCTGTCGTAGGGCACATCCACTATTCCAAATAATTGGTTGATGTGCTGAGGAGTGATAGGTACTCTAACCCCAAAAATCCAAGAATCCTCCTCCTCAGCATTGGCTAGAAACAGCCTAGTCAACTCCCACGAATATGATCCAGCTGGGTGTCTCACAAATCTCTCCCAACCCCTGGATCTAATAGCATCTCGGAGTAGAGGGTGTTGTAAATCTCTATCTGAAAAACCCCTATCAGCGATGATCCTCTTCTTGTGAAATCTTTTGTACAGCTCGTACGCTCTGGCACTCCTGAATACAGTGGCATCGAATATGCCCTCCCTGACATACAACAGATCGGGGACATAGGCTCTGGGATCTTGCCTTTTCGGTCCTCCCCTTGCCGGTTGCTCCTCCTGCTCCTCCTGATCAACCTCATCATCATCTTCCTCCCCACCCACAGCCTCAGGGACAGGCTCCTGTATAGCTAATGCAGCAGATCTCCCTCTCCTATGTCGAGAGGAAGTGGAACTCGTGACAGGTGCCTTCCCCCGAGAGGCTCTAGAGGGGGCCTGTGAATGATCGGATGTCTCAGGCTGAATGGACTGATCAGGCTGATTGACCTCCTGATGGTCATCAGCGGGTACTGTAGTATGTCTCGAAGATGCACCACTCTTGGACATGCTCTTCCTGAAATAGGAGAGAAGTCCCTTGGACTTGGAAGCACCTCCTGAGCCCTGTGGGTGATCCATCTGTATCAAATTTTTCGTGCGGAGTCTGCGATGTTCAAAAATATGCTCATCAGGAATAGGAGTAGGAATGCTATCCGGTGACTGTGGATCATAAATCCCCATTCTCCCCTCGGGCATGGGTATATACCTATAACCCGATTTCTTAGGGAGGTTTGGAGGATTATACATTATTTCAGTACCTGGTTGTACAAAAACTCTGGGTTAGTATCATATATATGCATTGCCTCCCATCCTCACACTTAAGTTTAAACCAAAGGTTTAACTTAAGTGTTAAGTATAAAGCAAACATATACATCAACCTAGAAGTGGGATTTAAATAATTCAACGACTAAGATGTTGCATTTTTAAAAATTATGAATCCTAAACTTTGTTTAAACACAACACCCATTTTATTTTAAAGTTTAAAATTCATGTTTAAGCATGCCTTTTCAATAAAAACTCCTTATTTTATTAAATTTTCAGATTTAATAAATAAAAACAACCTAAATTATTAACCTAGTGCATTACAAATGGTTTAAATGAATATTTAAATCCATTCCAATTTATTCATATAATAAATTAACCTATTTTAATTAACTAAATTATAAATAAAAGAGTTTTTTATCAAAACATGCTCCAATTGATTCACATTATGAAGAACATGGAAGTTTTGACAAGAAAATAACTTTATATTTTTATTATAACTAAAATGACATATTCTAGTAATTTTTCATCCATTAAACTAATCAAAAATGCCATTTTAATTATTTTAAAGCAATTTTCAGATTTTAAAATTTTCAAAAATCCCAAATTTTAATGTTCATCCAAAAATTTTCACATTATGCATTCAATCCATGTTCTACAACACTTGTTCATGTTTAAACTAAAATTTAGACAAATAAAAACAAATTTAATCCCACATTCTAACAATACCCAAAATTTGAGCAACACAAATACCACAATTAATGTACTCCAAAGCACTAGAATATGCTAAAATTTGAATTAAGATAGTCATTCTTACCTAGATTGAAGAATTGGAGCACTTTGAAGAAGATTCCCCAAAGTTGGAAGAACTAGGGTTCTTGAGCCCTAATTTGATTAAACAAACAAAATTTGGGGTTTTTGGAATGAGAATTGACAATGTAGATGAGAATTGATAGGAAGAAACAAGAATTGGAAAATTTTTACCGTAGTGGCGCAATTTGTGTCGCTTGGTGGAGAAGTGGCGCTCGATCGAGAAAAAGAGGGAAGGAGGAAGGCTCGGTCGATTTTGAGAATGAGGGGAAGAAAAGAGTTTTGGGATTTTAATCCCGTTTTCAGACCCGGGTCAGGGGTCTGACCCGCCAGATTATGCGCCAATGTGGCGCTTCAGGGAGCATTTCGGCGCCGCACAGGCTGTGCGGCGCATAGTCTGATCGAAAATTTTTCTAAGTCCGAAGGCGGCGCCGAATGTGGCGCTGGACAGTGATTTTATGCGCCACACTACATGTGTGGCGCTTTTACTGACTTGACCAATTTTCCATTATGAAAATGGCGCACTATGTGGCGCTTCAGCATGGTTTTAGGCGCCACCAAAAAGGCGTGGCGCCTAAACTGAGTCTGTGACACTCGAATTTCAGCTCAAACTCAACCAAAATGGTAGTTTATTCAATCCTTAAGGTTAGCAAGTCAGATTTAGCATATATAGACTCCTTAAATCCTCCCGGGTCATAATTCTCCTCAATTAAACTAGCTAGTCCATATAGATCCTTCTCCTCAATTTCCAACCGGGTCAACTTGCACATATCAAGATCAATCTCCAAGCACACACAAATCCATCATTTCTCAACATTTTGCTACTTATTCCAATTCATAGGTAATGTCCTACTCAATTTATTCAACACATGCAATTAACATAGCACAAAATTCAAACAACATAATTAAACTAAAACACCTTTAGATTAAATTAGACAAGAATAATAAAGCAAATAAAAGCACATAAAAAATCAAATGCAAAATATTTTTGTCTTTTTCTCTCATTATATAATTTTTATTGGTTTTTATAAGTTTAATAAATAAAAACTCAACATAATTAAAATGCAACGCAATTACTTCAATAAGCAGATTTAAATAACCAAAGGCTTAACATTAATTGTTCGATGAATTTAACTTCATCTCCAAAATAATGTTTAAGTCTTTGACCATTTACAGTGAATTCCCTTTCATCTTCAGCTTTTAAAACTACTGCACCATTATCCAACACTTTAACAATCCTCAAAGGCCCTGACCACTTTGTCTTCAATTTACCAGGAAACAGCTTAAATCTAGAATTATATAAAAACACTAATTGTCCAGCTTCAAACACCTTAGGCCTAAGCATTTTATCATGATAAAGCTTTGTTCTTTCCTTATAAATTAGAGCATTATCATACGCTTGACGTATAATTTCTTCTAATTCAGTAAGATCTACCTTCCTTTTTTCTTGAGCCTCTTTAAATTCAAAATTCAACTTCTTCATAGCCCAAAGTGATTTAAACTCAAGTTCAAAAGGTAAGTGACAAGCTTTACTATAAACTAATTTAAAATGAGTCATACCTATAGGCGTTTTAAAGGCTGTCCTATAAGCCCACAATGCTTCATCCAATTTAAAAGCCCAATCTTTTCTAGATTTTCCTACAGTAGCTTCCAAAATCTTTTTAATCTCACGATTAGTGACTTCTACCTGACCATTGGCTTGATGATGATAGGGTGTTGTTATCCTATGATGAACATGAAATCTAGACAACAGCTGATTAACAGCCCTATTGACAAAATGAGATCCACCATCACTAATGATTGCTTTAGGCACACCAAAACGAGTAAAGATTTGCTTTTTCAAAAATTTAATCACTTGTTTAGCATCATTTAAAGCACATGATTCAGCTTCTACCCATTTTGATACATACTCTACAGCAACAAGAATATACAATTTCCCATTAGATGGTGGAAATGGACCCATAAAATCAATTCCTCACAAATCAAACAACTCAACAGGCATAATTCCTTTTAGTGGCATTTCATCTCTTTTAGTGATATTACCAGCCCTTTGACATACATCACATTTTGCACAAATGATCTAGCATCACGATAAATATTAGGCCAATATAAACCACCTTCGAGTACCTTATGAGCTGTCCTGTTCGGTCCAACATGTCCTCCTCCAAGTCCTTCGTGGCAAGCCTTTAAAACTTTTTCAAAATCCTTATCAGGGATGCATCTCCTTATGATTTGATCTGAACAGAGTCTAAACAGATAAGGTTCATCCCAAATAAAATATTTAGCATCAGTTTTAAATTTTTGCTTTTGGCTATGCCATTTTAAATGATCAGGAATTACACCACATGCTAAATAGTTCACAAAATCAGCAAACCACGGATCAGAGGAAGTGTTATTTATTAAATACAAATTTTCATCAGGGAATGCATCATTAATTAATCTCTCTTCCCCTTTTACATGCTCCAGTCTAGATAGATGATCAGCTACAGGATTTTCATCTCCTTTTCTATCTTTAATTTCTAAATCAAACTCATGTAACAATGATACCCATCTAATTAACCGTGGTTTAGCATCTTTCTTTGCAAATAAATATTTAAAAGCAGCATGATCAGTGTAAACTACAGTCTTAGAGCCAATCAGATACGGTCTAAACTTTTCACATGCATAAACAACAGATCAAAGTTCTTTTTCAGTGGTGGCATAATTTCTTTGTGCAGAATTTAAAGCATGACTAGCATAATAAATAACATGAAGTTTCTTATCCTTTCGTTGACCCAGTACTGCTCCAACAGCAAAGTCACTAGCATCGCTCATGATCTCAAATGGCAAACTCCAGTCAGGTGGCTGAATAATTGGTGCTGTCACCAATGCTTCCTTGATCCTATTGAACGCCTCAATACACTCGTCAGTAAAATCAAACTCGACATCCTTACATAGCAGCTTAAACATAGGTAATGCAATTTTAGAAAAATCTTTTATAAATCTTCGATAGAATCCAGCATGTCCCAGGAAACTTCTCAAAGTTTTTAAATTATTAGGAGGTGGTATTTTTGCAATCACTTCTACTTTAGCCCTATCAACTTCAATGCCATTTTTAAAAATCCTATGTCCTAAGACAATACCTTCATTAACCATAAAATGACATTTTTCCCAATTAAGAACTAAATTTGACTCTTCACATCTAATCAGAACTTTTTCCAAGTTAATTAAGCACTTCTCAAAATCAGACCCGAATACAGAAAAATCATCCATAAATACCTCAATGCATGTCTCAATTAAATCAGAAAATATAGACATCATGCATCTCTGAAACGTAGCTGGAGCATTACACAAACCAAATGGCATTCTCCTATATGCAAATGTACCGTAAGAACATGTAAATGTAGTTTTATCTTGATCCTCGGGTGCAATTGGAACTTGATTATAACCAGAATAGCCATCTAAAAAGCAATAAAACTCATGACCAGCTAAACGCTCTAGCATTTGATCAATAAAAGGCAATGGAAAATGATCTTTCCTAGTCTTATCATTCAATCTCCTATAATCAATGCATACACGCCATCCAGTAGTAGGTCTAGTAGGTACTAGTTCACCATTTTCATTTCTAATCACAGTCATACCTCCCTTTTTAGGCACTACTTGAACTGGACTCACCCACTGACTATCAGAGATAGGATAGATAATACCTGTATCGAGTAGTTTAATCACCTCTGATCTTACAGCTTCTTGTAGATGTGGATTCAGTCTCCTTTGGGGCTGTCTCACTGGCTTGTCATCCTCCTCCATATAAATCCGGTGTGTACACAATGCTGGACTCAGTCCCTTGATGTCGGCTATCGTCCAACCTATTGCTCTAACATGCTTACTCAACACTTGGGTTAATGCATTTAATTGATCATCATTTAATTTATTACTTGCAATAACAGGTAAAGTATCATTCTCACCAAGAAAAACATACCTCAAATGTGATGGCAGCTCCTTCAATGTCAATGTAGGTGCCTTTTCAACAGACGGGACTAACTTGGATTCTTCTATCGCACATGTTACTTGCACAGGTAATCCTCCCTCACACTTACTTTCAGCTAAGTCCTCACAACTCTCCACTAACTGCTCAAATTTCCTATAGGGATCATGTCTAGCAAAGAACTCTCTCTCAATCACCTCATCCTCCTGATAGATAGCTGTAACTCTATTACACGGGTAGGTGTCAGAACTAGCGTGCTGTGTTTTAGTTGTCTTAGAAATGTCAAACGACACTTGTTCATTACCTACTTTAAGTGTAATTTTACCATCATCCATATCAACCATAGCCCTACCAGTTTGCAGAAATGGTCTACCTAAAATCAGAAGAATATCAATGTCTTTTTCCATATCAAGAACAACAAAGTCGACAGGGAAGATGAAACTCTCTACTTGAACAGGAACATCTTCTACAATGCCTAAAGGAGTCCTAATAGATCAATCAGCAAGCTGTAGCTGCATCCTAGTAGGCTTCACAACTCCTACTCCTAGTTCTCTAAAGACATGTAAAGGCATCAGATTAATACTAGACCCGAGATCACACAGAGCTTTGTTGAATTCTTTAGTGCCAATAATGCACGGAATAGTATAACTCCCAGGATCTTTTTGTTTAATAGGTTGCCTTCTTTGTAAGATTGCACTACATTCCCCTGTCAGTGTCACTTTCTCTTCATCATTAACACTCCTCTTTTTTGATAGAATTTCTTTTAAAAACTTAGCATACACAGGCATTTGTGCAATGGCATCAGAAAAAGGGATATCAATTCTTAAATTCTTAAAGACTTCTAAGAATTTGGCATAATCTTTATCTTCCTTAGCCTTTTTAAGACGCTGTGGATATGGAATAGGTGGCTGATATGGCTTGACCGGGACAGTAGACTTTCCTTTACCCTTATCCTGTTCAACTCTAAGTTTCTCACTCTCCTTAGGCTCATCAGTGTTTTTATGCTGACTTTCTTTCTCTGTATCCTCACTTTGATCATCTACAGTTTCAGCTAAAACCTCTGGATCATCTAAGGTAGGGTAAGGATTAGGTAATTCCTTTTTATTCCTTAAATTGATTGCTTTACACTGCTCTTTTGGATTAGGATCAGGCATGCTTGGTAGTGTTCCTTGCTGTCTATTTGAGGTATCCCTAGCAATTTGACCAACTTGAACTTCTAAATTTCTCATTGAGGCTTGCATTTGCTGAATTGTTTGTTGTTGAGACACGATTGTGCTCATTAACTCTTTTAAATTGACCTTATCACTTCCTTGGTTTTGTTGCAGCTGTTGTTGAGGTTGAAAGTTCCTAGACTGTTGGTTAGGGTAAAAAGGTTGATTCTGATTTCTGTTCTGATTATAGTTTTGGTTCTGATTCTGATTTTGAAAATTCTGATTTTGATTTTGATTTTGATTTGGGTAATTTTGATTTTGGTTTTGTGGATAAGGTTGACGGTTGTTTTGTGGGTAAGTGTTTTGTTGAAATTGAGTATTTTGATTTGGATAGAAGTTTTGGTTTTGAGGACGGTTTTGATTGTAATTCTGCTGCCTATTTCCCATGTAGTTCACATCTTCCACTTGTTCCTCAGTCCCCTCACACTGCATAGTCTCTTGAAGTCCTTGATCAAGCAGGTGACAAGCTGACGACTCGTGAGGTCCATGACAAATACCGCATCTCACAACTTTAGCTTGACCTTTCTTAAGCGTAGAAACCTCCCTCATCAAAGCATCTAACTTAGAATCTATAGCAACTGCCTTTTCTACCTCATAGATTCCTCCTTTTGTTTTATTTCTAGCATTTTTCTTACCAGGAAATTTTTCATGTTAGAAATCTTTTTCTCTATGATTTCCTTAGCTCTAGAAGGTCCTATAGATAGAAAAGAATCTCCAGCTGCTGCATCCAACAAATTCCTCCAATGATCAATCAACTCATTGTAGAAGAAGTGCATCTGCTGCCAGTCTTCAAAGCCATGATTTGGACATCTCGCCAATAAAGTGTTGTATCTATCCCATGCTTCAAGTAAAGTTTCACCCTCATCTTGCACGAATTCTTTGATTTTTTCTTGTAATTCGATGACTTTGGATGGTGGGAAGAATTGTTCTAAGAAAGCTTCTAACATTTTATCCCAAGTAGTAACATCCCTTAATTGAAGTGAGTTGTACCAAGTTTTAGCTTTATCTCTGAGTGAAAACGAGAACAATCTCAACTTAATTTCATCACTGGTAACACCATTCATTTTCACTATGTCACAATAGTCCAAAAAATTTCTTATGTGTTCTACAGCATCATTAGTAGGTGCTCCATTATATTGATTAGCTTGAACTATTGTGATTAGTGCAGGCTGAAGGGTAAAGCTTAAAGCATCTACATCTGGCCTTGGAGTTCTATTAAGCAGATTTCCACAAGTTCCTTGTAAGTGTTCTTCAATGGTCATTTCGGCTTGATCATCGTGCTCTAAATCACCACCGTTACCTCAATTATTACCCTGATTATCATTGTTATTCGTTGACATGTTTAACCTATTGAACTAAGCAACTAATTGATTAGTCTGAATTGTTGAAACTCCAGTCGTTGGAGAATAGTCTTCTTCATTAGAGGATGAATTAATTAAAATTTCCAACTGAGCTGGTCTCCTACGTTTCCCTAATCTAATAGCTCTAAGAGTACGCTCAATTTCAGGATCATAAGCTATTTCTGATGGTTTGTTTCGCACTGCAAATATTGAATAAAAATAAAATAAAATAAGTAACAGTTAAATTAATATTTAACTTAATAAAGTTTTAATTAATAAACTAAAAACAATTAAAAGTTCACAACAAATTCCCCGGCAACGGCGCCAAAAACTTGATGGGTGATTTTCACAACTCATATTTTACCACAAGCGGATGGTTGTCATCAAGTAATAAAAACCGGTGAATACCGGGTCGAATCACAGGGAATTTCATAATATTATTTCATTCCGGAGAAGATTTTAATTGTTCTTAAGTTCATTAATCATATTATATTTATTTTAAAAGATTTTGATTACTTCTAATGGTGATTAAATTAAAAATAGTGACATTAAGTTTAAACTAAAGCAAATTAAAATTATAATTAATAAAGATATAAATGGGAGATGCTTGTAATATTTTAAATATTGCCATCTTTATATAAAATAGAAATTGCATATTGATTTAGCATTTTCCAATGTCTAAAAAGATCAATTTCTTAAAATTAATTATTTTATAAAGATTAAAAATATTGTAATCTACTAATAATCAAATTATGCTTAAACGGATTTCATGGAAGCTGATCAAATTATCTAACATTCTGCAATCATTATTCTAGGCCTAAATTTTAGTCTTTCCCAAGCATACAAATTTTCCTATAGCAATTAAAAGACACTTTTCATTTCCCAAATCATTGTGCACATGCCAAAATCCATTCATAATGTAATTTATTCTCAATTCCGGTACTAAAATATTAATTCTACTTTTTATCTCCCGATTTAGCAAAGCAGAAATCACAGAATTTGGATTCTAACATTTAATTATGCAGAACAGTGTAAATAATTTAACAATTATGGTAAAATAATAATAAAACATGGTAAATTAGATTAAATTACTAATTTTAAGATGTAGACAGATTAGGATTATTTCCAGATTACTAAAAGTAGAAACTGCAGATTGATCGATCAATTAAAATTTAGCAGATAAAAATATAAAACATCAGATTGTTGCCCAAATAGATTTATCGATCAAATTTATGCAGCAGATTAACAATCCTAATACAGATTCTAACATCTTTGCAGATTACTCCAAATTACATAAAAAAAAAAAAACATCGATAAATTATATTGCTTCCATAAACAGATAAATTCATACTTCAAAGTGATTCTGAACTCCCGTTCTAGAACACTTCTAACACGAACAATATACAAATCCGTCTACAAATTAAAAACATGATAGCAGATTACATTTAGAGGCAATTTCAATTCATTACAAAGCAAGAAAAAGAAAGGCAACACCTATGATAGGAAGAACACGCCCAGAAAGTCGTTCCTGATGCATCCCTCCGGCATGGATTTGTGTTTCTGGCCTTCTTCTCCCATTGGAATGTGTTTACAGAGAGTTTTTGTCGAAGTTTTGTGTGTCTGTATATTGAAGAATGAAGAGAAACGGCATTTAAAACCGAGTTCGGGAGGTTAGAAAACTGCCCAACTGCGACGGTAGCGCATAAAATGGCGCTCGGAAGAGGGTTTAGGCGCCACCAAGGAGAGCTGGCGCATGCAATGATTTTCCGAATTTTCCTCTGCGGCGCAAAAAAGTGGCGCTCCAAGGTGGTTTTAGGCGCCACCAAGGAGGTGCGGCGCATTCTGACAATTTCCCAATTTTTAATTTAACATCGGCGCATTTTGTGGCGCTCCGGAGCTGATTTCGGCGCCACCAAGCTTATGCGGCGCATCCTGAAGCTTTTTCCATCCGAAATTTTCCTAAGTGTCGATGTGGCGCATAATGTGGCGCTCGAGCATGATTTTATGCGCCGCCATGCCTATGTGGCGCATTCTGGAGCTTTTCCAGTGTTGAAAATTTCGAATTTTACATCCTTTGACCTCCGAACATCTTCTTTCTTCATTTTAATGCCTGAAACATCATTGCAATGTAAGTATTAGAATTGCCAAATTCTTATTAAAAAGCATAAAACAAGGTAAATCGGGCTCAGATAAGCTCAATTTAACTGGTCTTATTAATATTCACACATCACATGAAATATACAATAAAAAGCAGTAAAATAGAGTTTCATGCATGCAATTTAGGTTTATTTTAACATAATTTAAGCTTATTTAAATGTGGTTTCACAGGGTGCATCAGTGTTTATTTTATTTATTTATTTATTTATTTATTTTTTATGATAACAATTGTGTATAATTAAAATTTATAAAGAATTAATATTCTACAAATACAAGATTAAAACGATCTAACAAGATATCAGCTGACCATATTTAAAGTTAAACAACGAATAGTATAAAACGTAAAGCGTAGCATTTGTGACGTCGAAGGTAGTATTAATTTTAAATAGTTAACAAGATATCAGTTGACTTTGTTTAAAGTTAAACAGCGGATAGCATAAAAAAGTGATGCATAACGTTTGTGACGTCGAAGGTAGTATTATTTTAAAATAGTTATTCCCTGAAATATGGTGAAACGTCATATTTAGACTTTTTATACTGTTCGTTATGCAAATTTGATCTAAATTTGGAACCGAGTCATCTGAGCCTACGGCTGGCGAATGGAACCGATTAAGGCTGAACTTTGGGGAATCCTACCAAGTTTAATACACAAAATCCGAGCCAATTAATTACACTAGGATTTGTCTGGTCACTAAAGACCCATTCCTATCGTCCGCCAAGGGGGGGGGGGTGTTACAAATTCAAGAAACCAATATAGAAAACACGAAGCAGAAAAGAAAAGAAAAGAACTTCACAAAGAAAAATAAAAGAGTAGAAACAACCAATACAAAATCAACATGTAGAATTAGGGCTCAGGACCATCCCCATTTTGCACCAAGCATTATACATTTGAAACACCAAGTTTCACCGATCACAGAGAGAGCCACAATCTCAAGGTATCACAAAGGCACAAAGGTTAGTTCACTGAAGAAGATGGGATGAGATATCGATTTTTTTGGTTGGCCAAGAATGAGGGTATATATAGGGAGATTCTCACAGACAAGATTGGAAGGAAAGAGCAATCATAGGGATAGGATATTGGTAATGAAGATGTGAAAGGAATGATTGGATTTCACAGCCAAGAATTGAGGAAGGAGAGAATCTGCAGATATGAAATGGAGGGTTACCATACCAGGAAATGAGAAGGCCAAAGGAAGGGGATTTGAGATTGTGGACTGCCCAAGGTGAATGGATCACAAGGGCCACAATATGCTTGGGCTTTGCCAAAGTGATATGAGACACAAAATGTCACATACTCCACCTTGGCACATACCGTCACTTATTAAATGGGGGGTTTAAAAATGGTTCATCATCGCCATTCCGCTTCCTACCTGCACAAAGCCAAAGAAAACACCAAGTTAGTCATAGAGGAAACATAAAACACACATTACATAGATCACTAAGATCACACAAAGAAACTAGCACATAGCTAGCAACACACAGTATCACATAGCAAAGTTTAATATCTTCAAACTTCTTACCACAAAGTCTTGAGTACATTACCAACTGCACAAAGAGTGAGTAAACAAAATCCACAAAGCGAGAATTTCACAAAGTAAAGTGGGAATCGCAGCAAGCAATAACGTTCCAAGAACACTGCTTTCAGTCGATGCTTTTTCGTTCTTAGATAGAGTCAGCTAGAACATTCTTCAGTCTTAGTAAGAGGGGGAAGGGTTAAGGATTTACCCGGTGTAAGATATCAATAATATTCACACAATAATACAACACAAAGCAATGCACAAAGCAGAAAACACATAACATAGCACAGAATATGCGGCACAAAGCCAAATAGCACAAAGGAAAAATAATAATAGGTACCTAGCACAAAGAGAAACTAGCACAAAACTAATCACAGAGATAACAGCACAAAGCTAAACACAAAGATATATATATATATATAGCACATAATTAATCATAAATACACTAGCACAAAGCTAAACACAAAGTCACATAGCTCCACCTTGAACAGAATTATCAACAAGTTCATTTTCATGCAACAAATGCACATTAGAAGTATAACTAGGCACATAATCACATAGATTGTCATCAGAATCAGTTTAACCAATCAAGCTAACATAGAATCAATTAACCAATCAAGCTCACATAGAAGTGCCGGAATCAATAAACTTCACCATATTCGACTTTTTCAGTCACATTATTAGCATGCTCATCATCACTACTATCACTGGAATCATGTTTTTTTCTTGGGCAACCTACATTCATTTGCATAATGACCTTTTTACCACAAGTGTAACACTTCCTATTATGCTTCCCATTAGACTTAGATTTTCCATGCCCATTTTCAGAATTCTTGCCATTATCCCTATGAGACTGTCTACCTCTCGTGTGGAACACCTTCTCAGACAAGTTATTAGACCCCTTATACCGTTTTAGTTCAATCTCCTTAATCTTAAAGCAACTTACAACAGTATCTATGGTGATATTGTCTCTAGCATACTTAATGGCATATTTCACTTCAGCATATGAATCAGGAATAGCATTTAATAACACAATAGGCACATATTCATCAATATGTTCATCACCCGTATTTTTAATATCTTGAACAAGTTTTTGAAATGCATCAATATTATCATCAATATCTAGATTCATATCAAGTTGGTACCTAAAGAACTTCTCAAGCAAAAACATTCTTGAAGAAAATGAAGACTCGGTAAACAGATTATCAAGCCTATCCCACAAATCTTTAGCACTAGTACATGTACCTACTTTTCTCAACACAGAATCAGACAAATGTAAACTATTTGCGACACAGCCATTTCATTCATTTCAATTTGTTCAGGAGATTTAGCAGTGAAAGAGTCATCAATAGCCTTGGTTAATTTAAGAGTAACAAGAACACATCTCATTTTAATTTTCCAAATTGCAAAATCATTCTTACCATTGAAGATTGCAACACCCGTTGAGGATCGACTAGTTTCTGCCATGTCTCAATCGATCTCAACAACAAATTAGCACTTAGACAAATCACAAAGAATAAATCACAGAGATCACAAAGATAATAAATCACACAAAGATAATAAATCTCAGAGATGACAGTTCAACACATGAACACACATAAACACCAATGAGCAAAACCAAATATCACAAAGAATCCTAGGTTCCGATATACAGCAACATATTCCCAAGCCTATTTTGAGTCGGAAAACTCAATCTAACAATCAATTCCAAAATACACAAAGAATTCTAGAACGATATTACCTGAGACGAATTCCCAAATCCCCAACACAGAGAATGTCCAAATCGATTCAAACTCTAGAATGGAACAATATTACCCTAGCTCAGGGGTCGACGAAGGAAGAGGGAAGCCCCGACGGCAGTGAACAGAAGCAACAGGGGCAGGGAACCGCCGCGGCAGGGGGCGGCGCTCGGTGGTAACACAGGCAGGGGCGACGGCGGATTTGGGCGCTGGTGGGAGCGACGGGCGGCGCACAGAGGAGCGCAACGGTGGTAGCGGCTGGGGGCGGTGGCGCTGTGGCTGGCGAGCGGAAGCAGCAGGGAAGATGGGAGTGGCGCTGGATTCGCGCAGACAGGGGCGGCGTACGACGAAGGAGAAGCAGGCCCTTCGAGCGGCACACAGCAACAGCGAGAGAGCGGCTCCGGGTCTGGGAGAAAGAAAGGAACGAGTAATCTCTTTGTGCCCTAATTTTTGTTCTGCAATATCCTAAATTGGTTTTCGGGTTGGATCGATTCTTCAACCACTTTCTTTGATACCACTATTACAAATACAAGAAACCAAAACAGAAAACACGAAGCAGAAAAGAAAAGAAAAGAACTTCACAAAGAAAAATAAAAGAGTAGAAACAACCAATACAAAATCAGCGTGCAGAATTAGGGCTCAGGACCATCTCCATTTTGCACCAAGCATTACACATTTGAAACACCAAGTTTCACCGATCACAGAGAGAGCCACAATCTCAAGGTATCACAAAGGCACAAAGGTTAGTTCACTGAAGAAGATGGGATGAGATATCGGTTTTTTTGGTTGGCCAAGAATGAGTGTATATATAAGGAGATTCTCACAGATAAGATTGGAAGGAAAGAGCAATCATAGGGATAGGATATTAGTAATGAAGAGGTGAAAGGAATGATTGGATTTCACAGCCAAGAATTGAGGAATGAGAGAATCTGCAAATATGAAATGGAGGATTACCATACCAGGAAATGAGAAGGCCAAAGGAAGGGGATTTGAGATTGTGAACTGCCCAAGGTGAATGGATTACAAGGGCCATAATATGCTTGGGTTTTGCCAAAGTGATATGGGCCACAAAATGTCCACAGCGTGTTTGAGGAAACCTACATGTTTGACCTGCCAAAGGGTTGGCCTTCACCGGTGCATCGACTGCTCTATTAGCTTTCTCATATGTATGTATGTGCTCGATTTTTACTTCCCAACCTCAACTAAGCGTGTCGCATATTTTATCAATTAATATCCACAAAGTAATCTAGAATAGATTTTAGATCGATACTCTACAAGAAAGTGCTCATTTTTGCTATGGGAATTCGTAGCAAATTCTGTCCCAACAACCAATGTTTGGAAGTTGCAATGAAATTTATAATGAAAAATGATTATGTCGCAATTCCTTCTGTAATAAATCTACTATATTTCCCGTAGCAATTGTGAAGGAATTTGCTCTAAAACTTTTCCGTCACAAAATCCGTTCATAAAAATGAAAAATAAAATAAAATATTATTGATGGCATCGAAAGGCTGAAACTCACCGCACCTCATTTTTCACCTCACCCATCCAACTCAAGCTTCCTTTTTCACCGTACACCCTACCAATTCAAATTTCATGTCGTTTGTGTGCTAACAGTTCTATATATTCTCCATCTATAAGTAATTAAACTTTAAAAATAGTTAATAGAATTCATTTTTTTAGCGTGTACCGGGTTTCCCCGGACCACATTGGGCCCAATACTAATTCCTCGAGGATCTGATGAGCATTGAAGGGTTCTTTATCCCAAAACAGAATTCTGCATTCACAAAGGCTCGAACCCGATACATTTGCTTAAGCTGCCAGAACCCCATACCACTCAGGCTAACTACGTTTGGTAGTTAACAGAATTGAATATACTTCATGAATGACAAATGAAAATAGAATTGAAATGAATTAAAATAAATTATATAGTAGAAACTAAATATAATAAAAAGTAATTTAAACTATACTATTAAATAAAATAATTTTAGCTTTTGGGAATGAGACTTGACCCAAGTGGTTATGTTCCCCACTTTCCAACCATAGGTTGGGGAGTTCGATTCCCACCCGGCCCTCTATCCCTCCACTTTATCCCCCTTTGTAATTTGTGTGACTTGAGCTCCATATACTATTGGCGACTCAAAAGTATCAATGTTTTTTTAAAAAAAAAAAATAGCTTTTGCTATACATACGCCTCAAAATCCGTATTTATTTTGTTATAGTGATATCACAATCCGATGTGTCGTTATTGTGAATAAAATAGTACAATGTACTATGTGCAAGACATAGAGTGCAGTAGTGGTCACGTATAGTATACTAAATCCGTCTCATTATAATTGTTATCGATCCGTCTTATACGACATTTAAATCTATACAATAAAAAATTATAAAAAGTTAATATTTTTTTGGCATAACTATAAAAAGTTAATATTAATATAGTAATAATAAATTATATAATTTCCATTAACATTTGGAAGATTCAGTGGATAGGGTTTACTGTAATGAACTAATCGATCTGGTCTACACAGATACCTTCACTATCAGTCAACAATCAACATTGGCAACATTCAAGAATGGGTTTTTGTCGGACTATATATATACATTGTGTTGACCTGACCATCACAATACATTTGATGAGACTATTATTACAACCATCGTCATTGTATATATTGTATTGTACATACATTGTACTAGGTGGCTAATTGTATTCTTTTTTTATTCGTCTTAATTGGAGAGTTTTATTACTCCCTCCGTCCCAGTTATTGTGTTATGTTTGACTTTTTGACACTGTTCATTATTCAGCTTTGAGTAGCTTTGACTCAACGTTCTTGCAAGTATATATTTGGAAAAAAAATAGTCGAGCTGGGTCTTGTTAGTGATAGCAAGAAAGAGCTACTGCTCTATGATAGAAAATAAATCAAGTATGAAGTATATGAAATCTGAGGAAAAACTTTACTGCATTGATCTCAATACCATCGGATACACACTATTTAAAGACAAAACATAGTAAATGACAATAAAAGACTACCACTAATGCTAAGGATATGGGCAGCCTCTAAATGCTATGAATTTGCACACTCCAAAATAAAACTGATAGATAAGATGAAACTGCTACATAAAAATGATGAACTTGTAACAGCCAAAATGATGAAACTTCTTCTCTTGTAACAGCTCCACGTTCTCCTCCTGTGTAACAGTCATGAAGATTAACTCCAACAATCGTAACAGCCAAACTCACTAACAAACCCTCCCTTAAACCAAAGATTCATCTTTGGTTTATACAATCACAATTTGCTAAGGGGAAAAACTTCCAAACTGCAGATTCCAAGCAAACTTCTTAACTTCTGAAATGTAGCTAGCTTTAGAGATTTTGTAAATATATCAGCAACTTGGTCTTCACTCTTGCAATAAACTAGCTCAATGACGCCATCCTTTGTGAGGTCCCTCAAGTAATGATACCGCACATCTATATGTTTGCTTCGGCCATGTAAAACTGGATTCATTGAAAGTTTGATCGCTGAATTATTATCACACAAAATAGTAGTTGCTCCTTGCTGTGATGAGTGCAGTGTTTCAAGAATTTTCCTCAACCAAATTGCTTGACAAGCACAAGCTGTTGCAGACACAAACTCAGCTTCAGTCGTAGATAAAGTGACAATTGGTTGCTTCTTTGAAGACCATGAGATAGCACATGAGCCCAACATAAAAACATATCCTGAAGTGCTCTTCCGATCGTCCTTATCACCTGCATAATCACTGTCTGTGAAACCAAGTAAATCGGATTTCCCCCCTTTCCTGTAGAACAAACCATAGCTTGCAGTGCCTTTTAAATACCGAAGTATCCTCTTGGCAGCTAAGAGATGAGTTTCCTTTGGGCATTCCATATACCTACTGATCAAACTTACAGCATGCATGATGTCTGGTCTTGTTGCTGTTAAATACATCAAGCTTCCCACAATTTGCTTGTAAATGGTGCTGTTAACTTTCTTCCCTCCAGGATCACGAACAAGCTTTACACCCAATTCAGTTGGCGTGCCAACAGAATTGCAATTTTCCATTTGAAACCTGTCTAAGATTTCTTGTACATATTTCTTTTGAGAAATAAAAATTCCATCTCCAGATTGCACCACTTCAATGCCCAAAAAATAATGAAGCATCCCAAGATCAGTCATATCGAATTCGGTCATGAGGGATTGCTTAAATGTGGCAAACATTGCAGCATCACTTCCAGTAAAGATCAAATCATCGACATACAGGCAGACAATAATTAATTTACCTTCATCACCAACCTTTGTAAAAAGTGTATGCTCATATGGACACTTGTGGAAGCCTTCTTTTAGAAAATAAGCTTCGATGCGACTATACCAAGCCCTTGGAGCTTGTTTCAATCCGTACAATGCCTTCTTTAACTTGTACACCTTATGTTCATGCCCACTCTTCACATATCCAGGAGGTTGATCAACATAAACATTTTCTTCCAAATCACCATGTAGGAAAGCTGACTTTACATCTAGTTGAAATATAGGCCATGAGTTTTGAGCTGCAAGAGCAATCACCAACCTGACTGTATCATGGCGAGCAACAGGTGCAAAAACCTCTTTGTAATCAACGCCAAATTCTTGCTTGTAGCCTTTTGCGACTAGGCGTGCTTTATATTTATTAACCTTGCCATTTTCTTTCAACTTCGTCTTATAAATCCACTTCACTCCAATTGTTTTCTGGCCTTTGGGAAGTTCTGTTAATTCCCAAGTATTGTTGTGCTCAATTGCAGCAATTTCTTCATTCATTGCCGTCCTCCATTTGGGTTCTTTTACAGCTTCTTCAAAAGCTACAGGATCACAATCTGCAAACAAGGCAAAATGAGCAATATCTTCTTCATTAATTCCTTCTACCTCATAATCCTCCATCCATGCAGGCCTCCTCATGTTACGTCGAGGACGCTCATTTGTCGGTGCAATTGGTTGTTGCTCAATCTGCTCTTGCTCGATGGGTTCCTCCATTTGCCTTTGCTCTAAAGGCTGCTGCCCTGTATTTTCATCATCACCATCAAAGTCAACTTGAATTGGTTGAGCAATGCTGTTTGCTTCCCAACTCCAAAAATGATCCTCATCAAAGACCACATCACGACTAACGACAATTTTCTTGGTGATAGGATTATACAATTTGTAAGCCTTTGAATTTTCACTAACACCAAGAAATATGCATTTTTCTCCTTTATCATCAAGCTTTTTCCTTTTTTGATCCGGGACATGAGCATAGGCAAGACATCCAAAAATTCTGAAATAATCCACTTTTGGCTTTTGATGACACCAGGCTTCTTGTGGAGTAATATCCTGAACAGCTACAGTCGGACTTCTATTCAAGATATGAACACTCCAATTGACTGCTTCAGACCAGAAAGTTTTTGGGACTCCACTTCTAGACAACAAACTTCGCACCATATTCAAGATTGTGCGATTCTTCCGTTCACAAATGCCATTCTGTTGAGGCGAGTATGCAGCTGTCAGTTGCCTTCTTATTCCTTGCTTATCACAGAAAGCAACGAAATCATCTGAAATATATTCTCCACCACGGTCGCTGCGTAACATTTTTATTGGTGTCCCTGCTTCCTTTTCAACTAGAGCTTTAAAGCTTTTAAAGGCTGTAAGTGCTTCAGACTTCTCATGCAAAAAATAAACCCAACTTTTCCTGCTAAAATCATCAATGAACGATATAAAATATCGTTTACCTCCATTCGACGTTGGAGAGATGGGTCCACACAAATCTGAATGGACTAGCTCCAGCGGCTTCCTTGCCCTCCATGAATTTCCCTTTTGGAATGGCTCTCGGTGTTGCTTACTTATCACACATTCTTCGCAAACTTGGGATGGAATACAAATTTCTGGAAGGCCTGTCACCATCTTCTTCTGTTGCAATGTTTTCAAGCCTCCAAAGTGTAAATGCCCATATCGAAAATGCCAAAGCCAGCTATCATTTTTCAGTTTCGCTGAAAAGCAGGCGTTGACTACGGCATGGATTTCCAATGGAAACATCCGATTTGCAGTCATGTAACTCTGGGCAATTAATCCCAATTTCTTATCTTGAATTTTGCAAATACCATCTCTAATGAGAATCTCATAACCCTTTTCTTGTAGCTGGCCAATGCTCAACAAATTTGTTCTTAAATCAGGAACAAAAAGAACATTTGAGATTGTCTGCACGCCATTATCTCTTGTCTGGATGGTTATATCTCCCTTGCCTTTCACTGAAATTTTTGAATCATCACCAAATTTCACAGTGTCTGAAATAGACTCATCAAGGATCGAAAAAGCAGACTTGTCGCCACACATATGATTACTGCATCCTGTGTCCAGGTACCATAAACCCTTTTGTGTCTCTTCCCGGGTATGACAGACCATCAATAGCGACACTTCTTCTTCATTTTCTGCAAAGTTAGTCTTTTCTCCTTGTTCCTTTGGCAATTTGACCCGACATTCAGATCGATAATGGCCGTACTTATGACAACGATAACACTCCACATTGGACTTGTCTACTGACTGTGTCCTGGAAGATGTATATTGGTGGCCTCCACGTCCCTTTCCTCTCCATTGCGAATTGGATTCATCTCGGGGTTGACGATTTTGATAATTACGGTCATTGTTTCCTCTACCTCTTCCACCTCCGCCTCTGGCTCTACCATTTCCTCGACCTCGACCTCCTCTAGTTGTGGAATGATCCTCTGTAGAAGCCTTTAGTGCTTGCTCATCAGTCTCCTGCTGGCAAATCTTTCGCTCATGAATCAATAAGGAACTTTGCAACTCATCAATGGAAAGATCCTCAATGACATGAGATTCTTCAATAGCACAGACAACAAAATTAAATTTTGGAGTCATGGAACGAAGTATTTTCTCCACCACAGCAACATCATCTGTTTTGTCACCATAGATTCGCATTTTGTTGACAATGGACATCGTACGGGAGATGTAATCTGTCACCGACTCTCCAGATTTCATTCGTAGTGTTTCAAACTCCGAACGAAGTGCTTGAAGCTGCTGCCTCTTTGCCCTCGTTGAACCTTCATACTTCTTCTTCATAGAATCCCATATCTGCTTGGATGAGTCTTTGCAGAGAATGGTTCCCAAGATTGAACGATCTATGGCTTGAAAGAGATAATTCTTCGCCTTTAAGTCTTTCAGTCGCAACCCTTCTAGTTCCAGCCTTTGAGCATTTGTTGTTACCGCCCCAGCAGCTGGTTCCACAATTCCCTCTGAAACCACCTGCCAATACTCCTTGGATCTCAGGAAATTCTCCATCAACATACTCCAGTGATCGCAGTGCCCGTCAAAGCGAGGAATGCTAGGTTGAACAAAATTGTCCGTAGCCATAGCTCTGATACCACTGATAGCAAGAAAGAGCTACTGCTCTATGATAGAAAATAAATCAAGTATGAAGTATATGAAATCTGAGGAAAAACTTTACTGCATTGATCTCAATACCATCGGATACACACTATTTAAAGACAAAACATAGTAAATGACAATAAAAGACTACCACTAATGCTAAGGATATGGGCAGCCTCTAAATGCTATGAATTTGCACACTCCAAAATAAAACTGATAGATAAGATGAAACTGCTACATAAAAATGATGAACTTGTAACAGCCAAAATGATGAAACTTCTTCTCTTGTAACAGCTCCACGTTCTCCTCCTGTGTAACAGTCATGAAGATTAACTCCAACAATCGTAACAGCCAAACTCACTAACAGTTAGAATCGTATAATTATTTAGTTTTGAAATATATATTTTACATAAATTTTTATTATATATATTTTGAGATATTAACGTTTCAAATAGTAAGTTGGATTGTGTGCAAAAGTTAAATAAGATATATTAAATGGGACAGAGAGAGTAGTATATATACATTCATCAATAAAATTATCTTGTGCTGGCCATGGCGATGGCGCTCAGAGTATGTGCCGTCATGCACCCCCAACACCCACCATCACCACAAAAACATATTTACATGCATAAATACATTCGTACCCTATACACATACATGCGTACCTATTATAAATTAAAAATAAAAAATAAAAGTCCGATGCCCACTATTAAAAGCGGTGCTAAATATGTCACAAACAAATGACTTTTTTTTCCCCCTCAAGCAGCCTATGCAAGCTAGAAAATTGATGGTGAAAGGTTATGCTACACAAATTATAAATGCACAAAGGAGAGGGATAGGTGGCAGGGTGGGGAATCAAATCAAATACCCATCCTAAAGGTTAGGAGTCGGGGAACTTAACCAATAGGTCAAGTGCTAAAAGCCAGAAAATTGGTTTTGATTATATTGTCGCAATTGATTTAAAAAAAAAAAAAAATTAATTACGGTGTCTTTTAAAGGCATCATTAAACATGATTTTTTAACCAGAAGAAGGTTGGAAGTTATAAAATTTAACCAATTACCGAGAACCCGCCCATATAATTAAGTTAGTGATCTTAATTATGAATGTGCATTTATAAGTTAGTGATCTTTATCAATTTCTAAATGTAAAGCTTAATGAAGAGACCATATGGCAATGTTATTTACCAGAAAGAAACGACGATAGTGAAATATGACTTTAAAATTCGAAAAATATAATATTAAAATAATAGTAGTAATAGTAATTTAAAAACGCTAGTCTATCTGATGGGATTCAAATATTCAATGAAGTCTGGTATTATAATACTTTTATAAGAGGAATTTGAATATAAACCTTTAAATGTTCAAAATTTCAAAGCATTTAACCTAAGCTAGTAGCATTATTGGATTAGTTTACCAGTACATTAATTTTAATCGGAGAAATAAAAATATTTTGAATAAAAGTTCCGGCGGTGCAAATTTTCAATGTGGAAGCTCATCAACGGCCTTTGTCCAGGCTTCTTTGAGAGCAGACTCATTAAATTCTTCATTGCCCTGCAATAATAAATATATAAACAAATAAATAAATAGGTAATAAATTTCAGACAAAAAAAAAAAAAAAAAAAAAAACCATCACCGAGCCTCGTTGCCTACAACCTTTCAAACTATGAAGACAGATTGTGTGTGGGTGACTGTACATGCTGTAATGAAAAGTCTTTTGTGATATTTGCACATGTATAATAATGTTTAAGAGGTTGTACCTTAATCAAATTGTCATTAAACTAGTTTACACGTTATTACAAACTACAGTGTTGTAATATACTAAAATGGAAAATGTAAAATGATTTGTTGACTCAAATTTTTTTTCCAATTTTGCGTAAATGGACGTTTTAGAGAGAATATTTTAATATATTAAAAGTTTTTTATTATAAATAAATATATTGGTTTATAAATATTTAAAAGAGTATTTATGCATTTTGAAAAGTAATGGAGTGTTTTAAAAATGCATAATTTTTTTTTTCGAAGTCATTGGCTAGAAAAAGGGATTATAAGAGCTCGTGTCACATAAATAAATTACAAAGTGATAAAGATATGCACATGCCATAGGAGTTAAGTGGAGAATCTAACCCCCAACCATATATAGGTTGGAAGCATGGAACCTGTCCACTTGGCTAAATCTTCATCCTATAATTAGAAATTAAATATTTGGATTAATTTATATTGTCCGCAAACATAATAGTAATTAAATAATCAATTTTAATAGTATTTAATTTTGTGTTTGAAATTGCAAAACTACCAACATGCAATAATCATTTTGCCACTGCTCCTTTAATCACTTGCAAGTAAAATGTGTTTATAAAATACAATAATCTTGATAATTTATTGCAATAAATCAAATACTATTATCTGATTATTTGTATATATATCTATAAAATACAATAATTATATAATCAAGTTAAAAACGCACGACCAAACACAGCCAATTGAGGATGAAGTTTTGTTCAATCTTTCAACAAGTCAAGTTGACTGTGCATTTTTCAATTTTCAAGCCTTTCTAGATTATACTTTTCTTTCCGCACGCCTCTTTGGTCTTTGGCGTTTTCAATGAATTATCAACTCACTAATTTATATAATGATTGAAAACATTAATTAAATTAACATCTGATGAAGAAATATAAAATTTGTCTATATATGGAAATATGTTTTTTAATGACACATTTTTATTTTACATCAACCATAAAAATGATCTGTTGCGTTACAAACTTACTGTATAATATTTTGACACCACGTTACATCAAAATGTAGTTTATCGATATATATATATATATAGATATAGTATCTTATATTAAAAATAAGCGAAAAGATTATAACTTATAAAGACATTTAGTCAATAATATTTTATGATTTATATTTGTTTTTGTAGAAGGAGATCGTCTAGTAGGGTCGTCAAAGTTATTTTATTCAAATATACATCTCGAATTAATGTGACAAACCCATACAATCAGAATGTAAAAATCTGCATTTATTTATCATCTTTAGTTGGTTAGTTTTTTATGATTTAATAAAGCATTATTTCTCTGAATTGATTAATTCGATTTAAACGACCACAACTAATCTCATAATTATACTTTTAATTCATTATTTATTTTCTTTTTGAAAAAAAATATTTGACTCAATTCAAAAAATTAAATATTTGATGGTGATTCAAATTAAACACTACAAAAATTTCGCAGCAAGGCGACGAAATCTGTTCGTCACACGAGGCGACAAATAATGCGATGAAATCGGTTAGGTGACAAAATTTTAGGCGAGGACATTCATCTTCTTTTTCGCCTTCACATGAATTTATTGCAGTGAAACAGACTTAATAGGAGTATATACACAGACATATACTGTACATATAAAGACAGGCAATTAGCGACACTTTGAATATTGCTAAAAAAAAATAGGAGTCGAAAAATTGAGTCGCAAAATTTAAATTTTGCGGTGAGTGACGACACTTTTTCGAGACGTTAATACCAAATTAGTCTCTAAGTAGCATTTTAATCAGCCTTTTTAAGTATAAATTGTGGGGTGGGGAATTAATGAATTGTCATAAGACCCATATCCGCAGTTCAACTATCATCAGTCAAAGAACTGTAATAATTCAAGACAATTGAATTTGAAGAGCAAATTTGAAAATAAAACTTTCGCTTGTTTGCAATATGTAAATACTAGTACTTTGGAATAATAAAGAATTAAAAAGTCAAAAACTATATGGTAAACATATTAAAACTTATTTATAGCTAGAGATTTGGAGTTATTTTATCTTTATTCTTTTCTCTTTGTTTTTTTCTAATAAAATAAACACAAATTCTATATCAATTATCAAGGTGATAAGAAAGTATCACCTCATTATAAAATTCCAACAACCTCGAAAGCAAATTGTAATTTATTCCCCCATATATATATCCATAATATAATCCATATATATATTAATTCATGAAGAAAAAAGTTTGGAAATTGATAACCATATATATAATGTAATACATACCTCAACTTTCAACCTCAAGACTAGTCCATGTATAGAATCTTCATTTTCTCCTCCCAATCTTGTGTTGGATTGAATGGAAACTAACCTCATGAGTACTCCCCTTTGCTCTTTCAACAACTCCATTACTTTATCCACCAAATCCAACATTCCACATTGTTTTGAGTTAAAGCTTAAACTCAAGAATCTCATCCCCGAGTCGAATTCTGGATCGTGCAAAATCTCCACGTTAATGGCCTTAGCCGAAAAACAGTCCAAGGAAGCCATTACCTGCATTCTTTCTTCCCCGAGTTTAGATTCCAATTCGCGATTCTTTTCACTTAGCGTCTCCACTTGAGACTTCAACGAAATCAATTGATCGGTTATGCTGCTGAGCACCGATGCCTTGTCCTTCTACACAGACAAATGAAATAAACTCATTTTGATGCACTAGTGTCGAAAAAAGGCAATTTTGGTGTATTGGTAGGGAAGTTTACTTTTGAGCCCGGAGGGAGCAATGATCTCAATGCTTGGAAGCTCGAGTTGAGCTTCTCGCGTCGCCTCCTCTCCGATATCATGTGCTGCACCTTGTTTCGAGCAATTGAGAATATATAAACCCTAAGCTTATTACATCTTAAAATGGAAATAAACCCTAAATAATCTTGATGTGCTTTGGAAGAAACCCTAATAATGAGAAATAATCTTGATGTGCTTTGGAAGAAACCCTAATAACGAGAAATAATAGTGATACCTGTATAGGGTTAAAGTGATTGCCTCTCCCAATGCTCAAATTTCTGAACAACAAGACCGATCTCTTGAACATGCTATGGCTTCCCTGTCTCTTCCTTTTCATTACATCGGCCCCCTTTCGGTGGTACGCCGTGAATGCACTACTAGGGACGGTATTGGTTACCATATTCTGATGGTGCATTAGGGCTTCTTCAAGAAACGTTTCTTGTGAATGGCTGGGGATGCTGTTGAACAACGTTTCTTGTGAATGGTAGCCGTAGGGGTATGAGTATGAGTAGGAGTAGGAGTAGGAGTAGTCGCTGCTGCTGTCCACTGATAAGGAGGATGACGGCGTCGTGTGAAGGCTCTGCAGGTGCAACACCCCTCCACCATCTGTTGTTTCTCTTGATGAGGAGGAGATGTTGACGGGGAACAAATTTTGGATTTCCATTTTCAGATTCACCTGACCGGAAAGAATTTAACATTAATTAAGCCATAAATAAATTAGAAATCATTGATATCATTTTTGTGGGTAGAGTTAATTTATAGAGTATACCGGAGGGTCTGTCGACATTCCTATCTCGATCTCTCCCAGGTTGCAGCCTATGAACACCGCAGTCTGAATATAAAGTAGTAGTAGTATCATTTTTTGATTAGCAAAAGCGAAATAGAACAAGAAAGTAGACTGGTGGTCGGTAAATTCAGCATCGCAAACCTTAATCCCAGCTTCCTGTAATAAAAGTGACAAAAAAAAGAGAATACAGTGAATCATTTTTCTTCAAACCATTTTAAGTATGGAGTATTCATTCAACAGAGTGGGTATATATGTACTGTATAATGTGTATATATATATATATAGACATAGAAGATACTACCTGGTAGAATTGAATCTGCACTTGACTAGAAGCAAGCCTGAGGAGACAATCCAGCTTAAATTCTATGTAGGGAAGATTGTTGTTGAAGGCGAACCCCGGTACTCCCCTGCAAGTACGTGAGTTGCTTTACGTTGTTCATCATCATTCAAACCAATATATATATATATATATATAGATACATATATAGGGGGTTGGGGGTCTACCCTTGATCAACATAGTTGACAGATTCAGAATAGGTATCGAAGAGGCGGCGAGCGAGGCTGGGCTGCTGTTCTACAAGCACTTGTTCTTCTGTGTACACTCCATCAAAATACACCAAACATCTGATTGCATAGTATATCAATACAAGATATACAAATTATATATACTACTATTATTACAAGTTCTGAGGGTTGTCAAACACACACACACACACACAGAGAGAGCTTTAATTACAGTAGCTCCTAATACCTAGGAAAGGACGATATGTAAGTAGTATATTCTTACTTGGAATTATAAGGAAGGGGAAAGTGAGACCATAGAAAAATATAACGGCAGCCATAGGAGGAGGACTGCAGCATGTGGCGGAGGAAGGCGGCGCGATTGCGCTCCCCGCCCTCCAAAAATATGGAATCCAAATTATTCATCATCCTATCCTATCAAATACTATCAATAGATCACGATACTATATATCTAGTAATTAAATGTGTTGAATATATAGTAGATAAAGAAATGGACCAAAGTAAGAAATGTCGGGCAAGAAAAGTATGCGATGATTCATGATAAAGAAGAAAAGACAAATGAAGAAATGGAAATGAGTACTGTAATAAATAAGGGTCATTATATTGATAGGGATATGGGAATTGGGAATAATAAGCTGATCTTAAGCTGTGTATCAACAACGCCAACCACACCCTGGCGCTCCCCCACCTCACCCTCACTTTACCCTACCTTTTTTTTTCTTTTTTTTTTTTTTAAACTGAGGCTTAAATTATGTATAAATAAAAATTATAAAATTATTATTTTAAAATAATGTAATTTGACAGATCTAACATTTTAGTATTTAATTATGTTTTTTTTTCATTATATTTAAATTATGTTTTTTCTTAGTAGTAGAAGTATACAACTGCAACAAAAATTTTTAATAAAATTGAATAATAAACAATGTCAAAAAGTTAAAGTGAATATTTTCACATGACGAAGTATATGGCTTCAAAACTTTTTTTTTCCCAAAGTAATAATAGGAGTCTAATATCCATTGGGTCGGTTGAGATAGAGGAGTCTCTCCATCATTACGCAAAGTTGCGAGTTCGACTCTTAAGTATGGATCGAGCTGAACTAAATACTAGTATTGGGTAGAGGTGGTTGATACGGTATACCGAATATTTCTTGCCAATATGCATACCATATAGATACTCATGGTATGGAGAAATTCATACTGTTGTCATACCGACCTTTCGATATGCCTAACATTGGTATACCAGAAAATTACCGAATAGAAAAATATATCGAAGTAATATCAAAATACAAAAAAAAAAAATCAGTATATAAATTAGTATAATATCGATGCCACGATATATATACTGAAATATCAAAAATCCGGTATGTATGAGTATACACTGGTATTGCGGTATATACTGATGTTTAGTAAGGTAACGATATATCACAGTATCAAAGAATGCACATTGTTACAGTACTTAAAATCTTATCATATTGTATCATACCGTATCGAAAATTACAATATTTTTGGTACAATAAATATAGTATGTATACTGTACTTTCAAAATTTTTCCCAAGCCAAGATGTGAGTGCAATGTAACGCATCGAAAATTCAAATCTGTTTCCGATGCATTATTGTCGTATACAAATAATTGAAATATGCAGCCTGCCTATTACTAATAGATCAACTCCTACACCTCAAAAATCACTATGTTTGTCAAAAAAAAAATCGATGGTGTATATATATACATATAATATCATCTACAAAATAGGATGTTGCAAATGGTATTAGAGTCAAATCCCCACATTTGCAAAGATCTTTCTAGATGTTAAAAGAGCTGGCTTATCCCACTAAACAAACTAGCTCCAAACAAAGTCTCCAACTTTGATTCCAAATTCGAATCATTGACTATCTTAGCTTTCTTTTTCTCTATCAATAATTTTGAAAGGAATTGTGTCGTCTCCTCCCTAAAAGGGGCTTATGGATATCCCAGAAGTGTGATGACTCAAACACCTAGCAGGTAGAACAATTCGTTGGACATGAACGGATGAGACATGGTCCACAGAATGTGGATGACCGATGCACAACGAGCATGTTGGGACCTTAAGGGGAAGGATGTAATACCCAAAGTATGGCTTCAAAAGAGTGAAACAAACAACACATATTATCGAGGTATTTTCTTTTTTGGTAACCAACTTATAGAATTCCAAAGTTAGTGTTAGCCTTTTATTATAGGTGACCTCCTAGGAGGTCTCCTAGGTGTACGTCCGCTCCTATAATGCTAGTTTACTCATGATTCTAATGATGATGATAAATACACTACAAGCATTCTCGTAACCGAAAAATCCGGTGGCTAAACTCTAGAATTCATTGTTAACATTGTTAGCGACAGAACTCCCTATCGAATTGGCTAGCTAAAATTGAATAATAATAGTAGTAGTAGTAATTATTAAAAGGGTCATTGGTATTTTTGGTGATATGCCGAGACATGAGTCAATCTTGTTTGGTTTAAATCCGGTCTGATTATCGATTCTATAGACTTCTTGTTTTCTGATCTTAATTGTTTCCAATCTTGATTGATTTATTATAAACCTTATCTAATTTAATATGATCTAATTCAATTTTAATAAAAATAAATGATAAATTTAAGAAAATAAGTTTCGAAAAATTGGATTAAAGACCTATATTTTTTTTAAACATTGACACTCATTTGTCGACAAATATGTGTGGAAGTTCAAGCTACACAAGTTACAAAGAGAGATAAATGAAAAATGATAGAGGGCCGGGTGGGAATCGAACCCCAAACTATATGGTTGGAAGTCGAGGGACAAGATCAGAAGCCCGAGTCCCCATTCCCAAATGAAAATACTCCCTCTGTCCCAATAAAACTATCTCATTTTGATTTTTGACATTGTTCATTGATCAACTTTGACTTAATGTTATCGCAATTACATAAAGAAAAAATATAGTCAAGTTTGGTATTGTTAGATTCGTCTAATCATATAGTTTTAGAATATATATTTTACATAATTTTTACATATATACATTTTATGATATTAAGTGTTAAACAAATACATTGGACAGCCGTGTCCAAAAATTTTGAGACATAAATAATGGGAGAGAGCGAGTATTAATTATAATGAAATTTGTATAATAAATAAATTAATTAATTAATCTATATAATATATAAAAACAATATTCCTTATGAACAGTAACATACTCTTATGAACAGTAACATATCAATTATCTCTCACAAAAATCCCTTTATGAACAGTAACCTACCTATTTCCTCAACATTCACTTTCTGCACGCAATCCAATACACATTTCTAATGATCAATAACTCATCAATAACTCAAAATGTGTACAAGAAAAAATTCTAAATATTTGATATTTTAAAACTACATGATGAGATGAATCTAACGAGATCCCACTTGACTATGTTTTTTCTTATATAGATGTTGTATAAGTATTAGTCAAAGTTGAATAATAAACTGTAATACCCCGAGAGAGTGTATGGAAGAATAACTTAAAAGGATTGAAAAATCTACTCATGTCAACAAGGTGCGCCTTTCTTTTCTGGTGACCATCCCATACCATAGTTAAGCGTGCTTGCTGTGGAGTAGTCTTAAGGATGGGTGACCTCCTGAGAAGTCTCCCAGGGTGTGCGAGAGTGAGGCCAAAACGCACTAGAAAGAGTTCTGTTGACCTGTGGGGCCAGATTTCAATCCCGAAAGAAGTTCGAAGGCACCTCCGGCTCCATAGCAGGTCGGGTGTTACATAAACAGTAACAAAAGTCAATTCTTTTTCACTACAAAAATGAAGAAATTATTAAAAAAAAAAAAAAAAAAAAAAAAAAAAAAAACATAGTGCACAATATAGGAGAACCAAATTTGAGCGAAATTCACGTTAGATAATTTAATTTCATTAATTATTATATATAAATAATACTACCAAATAGAAAATGGAACAAAAATTTTATAGTTGATAGTTGAATAATAAACAGTAGCAAAAATCAAGCACTTTTAACTATAAAAATGAAGGAACTATTAAATTAAAATAATAATAATAATAATAATAATAATAATGCACTTTCAAAATATAGGAGAACCAAATTCAAGCGAAATTCACATTAGATAATTTAATTTCATTAATTATTATAGATAAAGTATACTACCAAATAAAGGATATAAGAAAACTTTATGAGTTGATATTATATTTATTCTTTAAGTATAATTTCAATATCTGTTATTATTCTTAACCAGTATTCTATTAATTGAAATCATAGATAAAGAATATATTGTAAATTATTAATAA
The DNA here is from genome assembly GCA_030278955.1 of Hygrophila difformis. NCBI lineage: Eukaryota > Viridiplantae > Streptophyta > Magnoliopsida > Lamiales > Acanthaceae > Hygrophila > Hygrophila difformis. The sequence goes on from JAOANR010000009.1 coordinate 20,938,944, forward strand.
GTAATTTGTAAATTGATATTATATTCATTAATGAATAATAAATATTTGTATTAAATAAATTAACTAAATTAGATAAATTGCAAGACGACAATAAGTTGATGAAACTATAGTCACTTTAATTTGTCAATTGATTCATTTACCAGAGTATTTCTTATATTTTTCTAATTAATTTGGAAATATCTATATTTTTATGAAATTTCTGATATTTCAACGCTTTAGGGTGAATCAATATCAATAATCAATTATCGAGTACAATACGATTTTACGTATTTTCTTTGTCAATGTATGACATTACAGTCGTGAGTAGAAAGGTTTTTATCTTTATTTTTTCATTTTTTTGTCCTTTCAACTATTGTTTATAGTATAAGTATTTTTAAAGACACTAAATTGTCATATATAAATATTGGTAATGCAATATGTTGGTCGATTTCTATGCAATATATAGATGTACTTATGTAATACTTAAAATAATTTAAGGAGGTTGGAGAATGTAATCGATATAATAAAATTGAACAATTTTATTTGTTAAATTGGATCATTTTATTCATACTGTCCATAATTTCCGCCCATTGGGCGGGGAAAAAACTAGTAATAATAACAACAACAACAACAACAACAATAATAATAATAATAATAATAATAATAATAATAATAATAATTTATTCTCACAAATATCATGGACACCCTGTACTAAAAAAATAGCTTTTGTTAGAGTTTATTTGGAAAATAATTAGAGTAACGTTTGTAGTTTAAAATTTAGAGTCTGAAATTTGGAATTAATGGTGGAAAATAATTTTAAATTCAGATAATTTTGAATAATGATATCTTTTAATGCAATTTTAAATTATAGTTTAGAATCTGGAGTTTGGAAAGTTAAAAATTAGGGAGATGAGGGATTAGAATATAGAGATTAAAATTTGACAGTTACTGAAAATAGTGTTTACTATATATAGATTTTTTATGTTATTTTTAGTATATAATTTAAATGCTAAACACTAGCATGTGTTCCCAAACGCAGCCAAAGATATTGGATTCGCATATGGAAAATGGAAAATCACAACCCAAGCACAATAGCTGAGAAGGCAACGTTTTCAGAGGGCCCAAATGGCAATGTACAACATTGCATACTTCAAATTAGCAATAAAAACAAAATATTGTATACAATGCAAATATAGAGGATTTATGCCAAAGGAATGGCCAACTGAAAACGTGGGCTATATAGATTTGCAAGAAATCTGGTGACTCAGTGAACCAGACATAAGATTTCATCTACACCTCACAATTGATATTCCAGAATATACAACGGTAATATAATCTTTTTTGACATAAAATGCAGAGGAGTCGGCCACTGACCTCAATAACAGAAAATTTAACATCAGGAACTGATTCTGATGTCGACTTGTGAAGATGCAGAGCAGGTCGGGGGCGTTCAAAATTCCTGCCACAATTTAAATTATCATAATAATTGGTTATGCCTCAGCAGCAGCTCCTTCATCAGTTACATCAGTTACATCTGCAGCTGGAGCAACTTCTTCATCGGATAGGCTAGATGGTTCACCAATGAGCTTGTGCCTTAGCTTGTCCATGAGTTCATCTCTGACGTGTGTGTTTTCCGCAAGGTACTTTTTTAGCTTTTCCGCACCCTGAAAATGCATATCATCCATATAAAACCACGCCCCGGCCTTTGTGATGAACTTGTGCTTGCACCCCAATTCAATGAGCTCGGCCTCCCGAGAAATCCCTTTGCCAAACTCGAGCTCAAACTTTACGGTTTTAAATGGAGGTGCATGCTTATTCTTCACAATCTTGACACTAACTTGGCTTCCTATGGTCTACATAACAAACAGATAAAGATGATTAGGTTGTGTATGAGTCAAACAAGTTCAACTCCAATAGGCACTTCAATGTAAACAGCAAGTCAGCAACCTTACAAAAACTTTGGCACATGAACGCAAACACCATACTCATCAACATCATTACAGCAGAGAATAGCAATGAAATTTGTTGAATAATTCCTAATAAAAATGGGGTTTATTTTTCATAAGCACCAGGAGCAATTTGCAAATTGGATAGAGAATCCCAAATACAAGTTTTTCAAAGAACCAATATCTCCGGAGTGAGCATGAATAGTTGAGTTTTAGATAAAAGAGATTTAGCTAACCACCAATTCGCGCGATACTGCATAAACAACCCATGTAACATCTATGTCACACACCCATACAGTCAAACACATTATTGTTCAAAAAATGCACATAAGCTTTCAAATTTCCAAAGAAATGAAAGTGCACATACCTCTTGTCCACTTGTGACAAGTCCTACTCTCTTAACATTGAGACGTACAGAAGCATAAAATTTCAGGGCATTCCCACCACAGGTAACTTCCGAGGGACCAGCAAATCCTGGAAAAGTGGATAGCTTTGCTCGCACCTAAAATGGGACCAGAATTTGCATAAGCATAAGGCATCAAAGGAGAGGACTGTATAATTAAAAGATTATGCAAGGGAACTATGCTCATGCCTGATTAGTAAAGATCAATATTGTCTGAGAAAGGGATAACGAGTGGCTCAGTTTGCGAAGTGCCTGACTCATAAGCCTTGCTTGCATTGCCATGTGGGCATCACCCATCTCACCATCAAGCTCACCTTTAGGGACAAGAGCAGCGACCTATTGGAAAACATATAGCAAATATGATAAAGAATTTTAATCCCAAACATTCAGAATTAAAGCATCTTACTTACACTATCAACAACAACGACATCAACTGAACCACTTCGTATTAATGTATCCACCAAACTGAGTGCTTGCTCACCACAGTCAGGTTGTGAGAGAAGCAAATTTCGAGTGTCGACCCCAATAGCCTCAGCTAATGATGGGTCTAGAGCATGCTCTGCATCTACAAATAAACACACTCCTGTACATCCAAACACAAGTAGAAGAATAAATTCAGCCACATATGTACTGAAACAGAATCGTTACATGTATTAAAAGACAAAGAAAGGTCAATTATATTTCTTGTACAACAACTCATAATAATTTTGATGTGCATGAATGCTTGTCAATGAAGATTTCTAGCAAGTCCAACGTTCCAACCTACCTAAATTGCTGCTTACCATTATTCTTTTGTTTCATGAATCTAGTCTCTTCAACGATTGAGAGAATAGGTGTTTAAGCTTACAAGTAAAAATATAAGTACAGGTCCAAAGAGCTGACTACTTTTTCAGATCTAAATTCGAAATTCATGATGATGATGCTTATGATGATGATGATGATGATGATGATGATGATGAAATTATAGAATTCCTGATCCAAGAAAGATCGAAACACATGAAATACATCCTCAAGAAAATAGAGAAATCTATGGTTGAGTCGAATTTTGACCATGATCAACAATGATTAAGGAATATGCCTCACCAACAATGTTACAAAGTAAACTAACCTCCCTGTTTTTGTGCCTCAGCAATTACATGCAAAGCCAGAGTTGTTTTCCCAGAAGCTTCTGGACCATAAATCTCCACTACGCGTCCCTGATATATTAAGTTAAAATTTTCACAATTCAAAAACTAACATGGACAAACAGCCTCTCATAACACTATCATGATATAACAGTTAACAGCCACTTTGTCATGTTGTCACTGTAACAAATCAACAATGGATGTTAACTATATAATATACATTTAACTACTCTTTCAATCAGTTAATTTCATAAGGTGTCACATTTATAAGCAAGAAATTGCACCATTGCACGAAATACTTTTACTCTTATTAAACACAGTTGGCATACCTTAGGGAGCCCTCCTATCCCTAACGCAACATCCAAAGCAAATGATCCTGTAGACACCACTGGAGTATGTCTAGGTCCCTCTGACCGACCAAGCCACATTATAGACCCTTTACCAAACGATGCGGTGATCTGATCCATAGCTACCTTTAATGCTAAATCTTTCTTGGACAAATTCTCTTCGCCAGAATCACTAGAATCTGACTTCGACTTCTTTCCACCTACAGAGCAGAATGTAGGCTATTTCAATATTGGAATGGAGAAAATACCAAGAGAATCAAAGAAATAAAAAAGACAACTCATTTCAAAGCATGTAACATAGGAATTGGAAAAGCCCTAGGGTTACAAATAATGCATGAATAATTTAGAGTAATCATAACTGTGGAATAAAGATTCAGAAACTGATCATCGTCAACTAAATCTCGGAAACCTGTGTTAAGGATTTGATTAAGTGCAGATTGAGATGGAAGACGGATAGTTTCAACTAAACTCAAATGTGAAATTATTACAGGCCATATGTAAATGCGTAAATGAGTACCAACACCACCAGTGATCTAAAAAAGCACTGGAAAAAATGTTTCAACAACAACCCACAACTGGTTCATCTTGATACACCGTCAAACTGAATGAGCCACAAGAAAGAGCAAACAGGTTGAGAACCAATTGAAATACAGTATGAACCCATTAAGACCAGGAAAAATTATATGCTTTCTATTTTCTTGTTATAATATCCTGTGCTAGGTGATGTTTTTACCCATTACATGGTAAACAGTCTAAGACCTGACAGAGAAATAAATACTTATGAAACCAAAATCCAATCAAATTTGTTTTCAAGCAAGTTAAGAAGTCATAACCATTGCAGAGATAAGAATGTCAAAACATTTCCAGTACCTTTAGCGGAAAAGTTGCGTATTTGAGTATATGTTTCTAATAGTCCTGCTGTGGAATCCTGCAATCGCAATAAAGAAACTAACGGAGTAAACAGATTTGAATTGATCATTTGAACCTCCCTCTGGTTTCCCAATATCCGTACAGAAAAAAGAAAAAAATTGAAAGGCCTATAGTTCACTAACTACTATCTAGACAAGTAGCTAACATTTCAAAAATAAAATCATCATACAACTAAAATTTTAGTTTAGGAAATTCAGCACAGGACACAAAATCCGAACACCAAGTTAAATTCGCGGCACTAGCAAACACCAACCTACGTAAGAATGAAAAAAGAGCAAGCAAACGAAACAATCAAACTAGGAACCCACTTGCATATTTCCAAGTGAGCGTGATATATGTATACATATGAAATGTGTACATATAACTAGCATATTGAAAGCAGGGAAATGAAGAGAATTGTACAAAATGAAAGCAACAAACAAAAGAAAAACAAAACCTGCAAGTGAGAAAACGGCAAGCGTCGCAGAAAACTTGCATTTCTAAGAATCCGCGCCATTTCCGATTCCGGCTCAAAAAAAAAGAAAAAGAATTTAGGAACCTAAAATTCACAAAATAATCCAAAAATAGGCAAACCCCGCTTCTTTCTCTGTTTCAATGTCTAATCAGAGGAGGAGAGCTGAGCAAGCGCTCACCCACACAAGATAAAAGTAGAATAACCTCTTCAAACATCAGAAATTTCCTTCGACATGGATATTCCTGAATCGAAGTTGGATTGAGAACTACAAGGTTAGTCGGTTCGGTTTGGAAATTGAATTGAGGGAGACGGACGGACAGGCAGGCAACAAGTTTCTAGGGTTTATATGGGGGTTTTCTCTGTTCTTTCCCTCCTATTCTATATATGGACAATGTAGTCTCATTTTCAATAAAAAAAAATTTATACTATATTTTTTAATTTTATCGTGAAATATTTAAGTTTTGAATTTTTTTTCTTAATTGTTCTTAATAATATTTATTAAAAAATATTCCAATTGGAAAAATATAAATAACATTTTAGACACTTTTAACTTGCTTTAAGTATTTTTTATTCTATTATGAACTATTTAAATTTTTATTATAAACATGTAATTTGTTTTTATTTAAAAGCCGTCATAGCCCTTGGTTAATTGGTGGTGATTTCAATAGTATCAGAGGCATGATGAAACTAGAGGAGGTGCTTCCAACACCTTTTGGGAGTAAATTTACATGGGCCAGGGAACTCTTGAGCCGTCGGCTCGACAGAATGATTGGCAACGTTGCATGGCATGAGAATTACCCTCACTGTACAGTTGAGGTTCTCCAATTATTCTCTCTGATCACTCTCCTCTCTTCATTAGTATCAGGGATATTGTTCAGCCTGCAAACACTTTAGGGCCTTGCATCTTTAGGTATAGAGCGGCTTGGCAAAGTTTCCCAAGCTTTAGAAAGCTGGTGACCTCCACTTGGAACGATCAGGATCCTCTTCATATTGTCATCAATAAGTTTAACCTAGAAGCCACCGGTTGGAATAACAAAGTGTTCAGCTCTATAGGGAAGAGGAAGAGTAGGATTAGAGCTCGTCTTAAAGGCATTAACGCAATCCGGACTGGTTTGTTAATAGCTTCTCTAGACGACTACACTCCCAACTCAGTACTGAACTCGGTCAAATACTTGAAAAGGAAGAATTGAATTGAATACAAAGAAGTACCAGGGATTGGAATACATCAGGAGATCAAAACACCAAGTTCTACCACAGCTTTGTTAAAGCTAGAAAGAGGAAGAAGTTGTTCACCATTCTCAAAGATGCTGATGGTAATACCTTCAATAATGGCAACGCTATTCAGGATATGGTTGTTAGATTCTTCACTCACCTCTACCAAAATGACACCTCCTCCAGACAATCTATGCAAGTTCCTCATAGCCATCTCCCTACTCTTTCTGATGCTGATATTGTGATGCTGGAATCACCCCCCTCCAGAAGTGAAGTCTTGACAGTCATAAAAAAACATGGCACCCCTGAAGGCTCCTGGTCCGGATGGCCTTCATGCCATGTTTTATCAACAAAATTGGTCCATTATTGGGGATGTTATCCACAAGTTTATTGTGGACTACTTTAATGGTCAGAGAGACATTGCAACTATCAATCACACAGCTATTGTCCTCATCCCTAAAGTGGTTAATATGGTATCTGTTACTCAATTCCGTCCCATTAACTTATGTAATGTTGTTTACAAAATCATTACTAAAGTGTTGGTTAATCGTCTAACTCATATTCTTCCTCGTCTGATCTCTCCATGCAAATCTATGTTTATTAAGGGTCGTATTATTCAAGATAACATAAGCCATGAAATTTCTCATTATCTGAACAGATCATCAGCCAAACCAGGATTTATGATCCTAAAGTTGGACCTAGAGAAGGCTTATGACAAGCTGGAATGGAGTTTCATCGATGATACACTCTCCCTTTTTGGCTTCCCAAGCTCCTGTATCAATCTGATCATGAACTGTCTTAATACTACTTCCATGCAGGTGTTGTGGAATGGCATTCATTCTAGAACTTTTAAACCTTCTCGTGGCATTAGGCAAGGTGACCCTATATCACCATACATTTTCATCATTTGTATAGAGCGCCTTGGGGCAACGATCTACCAAGCGGTGACTGACCATCGTTGGATCTCTCCCAACTGGGATAAGGGTCTTTTAAAAGTTCTTTATATCTTTTTTGCTGACGATATTTTCTTGTTTGCTTAGGCATCCACCACTCAAGCTTCTAATATTAAATCTATTCTTGATCATTTTAGCTCTATTTCAGGTCTCAGGGTTAGCATCTCTAAATCTCGCACACTCTTTGGGAAGATTGTTAACTGTGTTGATCAAAGAGATATTTCCAACATCCTGGGATTTCCTAGTGTACAGAGTCTTGGACTTATTTGGGTATTCCCATGTCCACTGGCAAGCTATCTAGTGCCGACTTCAACTTCATCATAGACAAAGTTAAGACCAAACTTGCTAGATGGTCTCACGCTACCTCAGTCTAGCAGGAAGAGTGACTCTTATCCGTTCTGTCCTTCATCCTATTGCCATGTATGTCATGCTAGTCATTCGGCTTCCAATGAAGACCATCAAAGATTTGGAGAAATATGCAAAGACTTTCTTTGGGGTACATAATGGTGAGCATAAGGTGCACCTCCTAGCTTGGGACAGGATTGCATCCAAGACTATCAAGGTGGACTAGGTATTCGGAACTTGAAAGACTTCAACGAGGCTCTCCTTATGAAGAGTGGTGGGGCCTCTTAACCAAGAATACTATGTGGACCAATGTTATGAAGCAACGCTATGGGCGGCAAACCAACAAATTCACTCACCATACTCATTCATATTCTCAATTTTCTAAAGATCTTCATTCGATCAGTTAGAAATTCCACTCTCTCGAGCTGGAAAATTGGAAATGGTAAGGCGGTATCCTTTTGGTGTGATCATTGGACTAACAATAATTTTACTATGCAGGAGATGGCTGCCAGTCCCCTTTCACAGGATGATCTGAAGCGCTCGGTGGCCTCGTACACACTGGGATCTACATGGAATTGGCAGGAGCTCGGGCCCTTACTCACTCTTGCGGGCACTCATATTCTCATGCAAACACCCACTCCGCAGAGACATGACATCGATGATCGTCCTTTCTGGAAACCAGCACCAAATGCAATCTTCTCTATTAGCAGCACTATGGATCACCTAGCCTCCTCTTGATTCAAGGACCAACATTTGGAAGACAATTTGGAGATGGTCGGCAATTTTCGCACCAGAACATTCTTATGGCTTGCAGCACACAAAAAGTTACTCACTGGTTTAGAAAGACTGAAAAGGCATATGTCATCTGACGACACATGCTGGAAATGTGGGAAGATCAAAAGTTGTATTCATGCTCTTCGTGACTGCCCTTCATCAGCCAATACTTGGTTCCGTTTAGGACTGACTGCGACCAATGACTTCTGGATTCTTGACACTCAGGATTGGATTAACTCTATGCAAAGCAATGTGATTGGGGAAAAGAATTCTGCTCTCTTTGGTATTGGGGCTTAGATAATATGGAAATCTAGGTGCCAGGAACTTTATGGTAATGAAGACATCTTCTGGCCTTCAGTCCACGCTAAAATAAGTAGGTCAACTAACGAGTTTCTGTCTTCCAGACACAAACTCAAACGGGTTGGTCTCAGATCATGGTAATGCGTAAGAGCAAGATGGGAATGACCGTTGGATGATTGGGTCAAGGCCAATTGTGACGCTAGCATTAAGCGTGGTTTGAGCTACTCAGGAGGCATCATTCGAAATTCTGATGGCAGTTGGATTGGTGGCCTGAGCGCCAAAGATACACACACTGAGATTCTCCATGCTGAGTTATGGGCCATCCTCCTTTCCATGCAACTGGCTTGGTCTTCAGGAATCCGCAAACTTGAAGTTGAGTCTGATTGCCAATATGCTATTCAGCTGATTAACTTTCCACGATTGCTCCAAACTCTGTCGACCATTGGTTCCCACAGATTAAAGCTATGGCTACATGGGAATGGGATATTAAATTTTCTCATATTCCTTGAACCTGCAACGTTGCTGCTGACTGCTTCATCAAGGGACAACCATGGTCCAACAATGTCCAACACTATGTTAGGCCTCTGATTTTTGTTGTTGATGTTATTAAGGTTGATCGGATTGGTCTGTACCATACTATGCAATTCATGAAATAAATTGCTTCGGCCCCCCTTTTCCCAAAAAAACAAACAACAACAACAACTCATTTATATGACAAAAATGATAGAACCAAATGGGTCGTTGTGTTTAAAGGTTTCAGGATGTAGTATTTATTGTACATTCATAAAAGTAATTTTTATTAGTTAGTTAATTTTTTGGTGAATTACTCGGTCCAATTGACCCAATACTAATTCCTCTGGTGGGCATTGAAGAGTTGTCTCTCCCAACACAATTCTGCATACACAAACGCTCAAATCCAAGACTTTTATTTAAGCTGCCAGAACTTCAACTTCATACCACGCAGACCAACTGTGTTTAGTTATTAATTAGTTAATTGATACGTTATTTGTAAGATTAATTAATATATACTTCCTCCGTCTTCAAAAAATTGTAATATTTCTGTATTTCACGTTATCCAATGTAATTTTTAACGCTCAATATCTCAAATTGCGTAAAAGCAAAAATTATAAAAATTTGATATTCTAAAACTACGCAATTAGACGAATCTAACAAGATGTCAATTGACTATATTTTATCTTGTATAACTGTGTTAAAAATTTGACTCAAAGTTACTCATGAATAGTAACAACTATGCAAATGTTACAACTATTTCCAAACAGAGGGAGTATAAGTTTAAATTTAATATGGAAGTTTATTTCATAAAATATGTGAAAAATGAAAATACTATCAACAAATACGGAGTACATTATTGTTGTATAGGAATAATTGCCTAATAAGTCACTTTTCTTGTCATTTTTGCCGTATCCATCCTATTCGAATTTTTGGCCCCTATTAGTCCGCTTCGTTTGCTAATTAAAATCAAATCCATCCTAAACTCACTAATCCAAGTCAATTAGAGATTTAATCAGAAAAATTTCCAAAAACATCCATTTTCTTGTCGTTTTATCCGAATCCTCCTCTACAACCCTTACAAATAATTGGCTCCAACTATTGTGACCACTACATTAAATATATTCTACTTTTTTGCATTATATTATGTTCTTTTTTTGTTTCTACGTTCTACATTATATTGTCACAATTACAAGTAAGATGTTTCCAGTGCATATAATATTCCTATATCAAACATGAAGAAACCTAATTATATTCATTATATTTTCTCATTACAATACCATCAAACATTGGGTTCGAAATTAAATATTTCATCGGCGTATTTCTTCAAAATAAAAATGGATGGCAAACCAATGATAATAAATCTTACTCACTACCACTTTTACTAATCACAACCTCCTTACTTCTTTTTTAAAAAAGAAAAAAACAAACAAACAAACAAACAAACAAATAAATCAACCATGTTGGAATCCAGATGGCATATCAAGACGTTGAAAATGATATTTCATTTCAATAATACAAAAGAAAGGACAATAATCAACTCCAAGCAAGTAAGTTTCCAATCTATGCCTACTTCATTTCTTTCAACATTTGAGTCCTCCACGAATTCATCTGCTCTTTGAAAATGCCTCATTCACATTGACAATTTCCCCACCCTATTCCTTCTTTGTTTGGATGGCGACTCCACTAGTTTGTAATTGAGCCCTCATTTGTTGTGTCAATGGTTACATCTTTTGTTTTGAAAGAAGACGTCGTTGGAATATGTAATTTTGAACATAATGTTTGATGGCCTTATAATGAGAATATATAATGCATCTAATTAGGTTTCTTGATATTTGATATGGGAATATGATATGCATTAAAAATATTTTACTTGTAGTTGTGACAATATAATATAAATTGTAGAAACAAAAAAAGAACAAAATATAATGCACAAAAATAGATTATATTTAATGCAATAATCACAACAATTGGAGCCAATTATTTGCAAGGGTTGTAGATGACGGATTCAGACAAAACGACAAGAAAATTGATGTTTTTGGCATTTTTTATGATTAAATCTCTAATTGACTTGGATTAGTGAGTTTAGGACGGATATGGTTTAATTAGCAAACGAAGCGGACTGATAGGGGCCAAAAATTCGAATATGACGGATCTGGCAAAAATGACAAGAAAAGTGACGTATTTGGCAATTATTCAAAATAGTCCTTTTTCTTTTGCATTTTTCCAAATTCGTCCTCTATTAATTTTTTGCCTTATTTAATCCCTACTTTTACTAATTAAATCCAATTTAGTCATTTTTTTACTAATAACAAAAATTAGATAGCTTGACATAATTAATGACATATTCAAAGAGAGTCCAAATCATGGTCAACCTTACCCATATTTTCGGATCTTCCCACCCCCACTCTCTGCACCCTTTACACGCCCCTACCCTCCAACCCCGTCCGTCGCCCCGCTAACTCTCCGCAAGATCTGGGCGGCCTTGGAAAGCCCTGAAAACAGTGGGAACTTCACGACAAAGGACGCCCCTTTCAGCTGCGCTTCGGACTCTCCGATCAAGTGTGGTTCGGGGCCAACAACACTGGCATTGCACTATGTAGTATAGTTCCGACAAGTTAATAAGAAATATTAACGTATGGTGGGGTGTACATAGTGGTTCGTCCCAGCAGATGCAATCATATGAAATTTAATCTTGGGAAATGTTATTGTTCAGGGCGGGCAGCAGGTGGGGTTGGAGGGGAGGGGCGGCGGAGGATCGGATGACGGCGTAAAGGGTGCAGATTGCATGAGAGAGTGAGGACTGAGGATAGAGTCGAGAGTGGGGTTAGGGTTGGGGAAGGATGTTCAAACCCTAGATCTGAAAAAAAAAAAAAAAAAAAGGTCGGTGACCCTAGGGGTGAAAACGGGACGGATACGGGCGGATAGTACTCATCCTGTATCCTATCCCATATTTTTTTGTCGAATATGGAATCGGATACGAATAGGCCGGATACAAATACGAATTCGAATATTTCGGGAAACGGATATGAGACGGATTCGGATTTTCACTCGGATAATCTTATAATTACTAAAATTAAATTTTTATAATTTTTTAAGTGAAATCGGAATATACTACTATGTAAGCTAAACTAAGTTTTTAAATTTTCTAAGATCATTAGTTATTTCGTTCAAAACATCTAAATAATATCACTACAAGATATTACATACTATAGTTTTGATGCAAAGAACCTAATGATGTAGTTGAGTTGATTGATATGATTTGATTTAATAAATTACATATGGCTTTCAAGTTTTTAATTATATTTATACATATAGTATTACTTTAGTTAATATAATATATTATATTATTCATATAAAAATATATATAAATTTTCGGATATTCGGATAGAAAATATGGATAATATCCGCATTATATTCGGATTTTTCGGATACGGACGGATATTTACAATCTCATATCATGTCCCGTATCCGCCGGATATAAAAATTCGAACTCGGATTCGAATATAATCGAATACGGCGTCGGATCGGACGGATATTATCCGCCCCACTTTCACCCCTAGGTGACCCGCATGATTTGAACTCTTTTAAAATCTGTCATTATCTAATTTGTACAATTAGTTAAAAAAAAAGGATTAAATTGGATTTAATTAATAAAGTTAGAGGATTAAATGAGGCAAATAATAAATAAAGGATGAAGTTGGAAAAGTCCAAAAGAAAAAGGATCAATTTGGCCAATTTGGCCTTTTTACCTTGTCATTATTATACAGGAAAAAAAAAAGATTGTTTAGTCCGTTTTCTGACTGAACAGGCATAACAGAGGCGAGGAGGCATTTATATACTACCTCCGTCTCAATTCAATTGTTACATTCCCCTCCGACACGCTTGCTGATACACATTTTTAACGATTTATAACTTAAATTATGTATAATAAAAACTCATAAAAAGTTTATTGTCTAGAACTACTAGATTGGACGAATCTAACAAGATCTCACATGACTATATTTTTCCTTACATAACTATGATAAAAAATTTAAATCAAAGTTAAACAGTGAATAGTGTTAAAAATTCCAACGCAACATTTATATCGAGACGGAGGAAGTATATATAAGGGGCAAGCAGTTTGAAAGCAGCATTTGAACAAGGAAAAGCTCTAACTTACTCGTATATAAATATACGGTTGGCTTGTTAGAGATTAGGGGTGGGAATAGGCCAGGCTACCCGACATGGGCCTATGGCATAGCCTATTGAAGGCAAGGTCAGACCAGACTTTTTTTATAAACAAGCTAGGCTTAGGCTAATTTAAAAGCCTATTAAGCTAAATAGGTCTAGGTCATGCTTAATTTAAAGCCTTTTAGGCCTACCAGGCCGGCCTAGTTATTATTTTATTAGTCTATTTATGTTTATTACATAGGAATATGTCATATTATTAGTATAATATTATGTAAAAATGATTATTAATTTGATCTTATATAGATTTTTAAAATATCTATAAGTTTTTCTCTTATATAATCAACCCCGTATATAAATAGTTTTGGGTGAAAACTTGTCTAAGTGAACAAATTATGTCTTCCAACCTCATGATTACATCCGGATATATAGAGAAAATTTAAACTTATTTCTGAAATAGGCTTAATCAGGCTTTTAAAAGGCTTAGAAACTGGCCTATTTAAATAAATAGGTCAGGTTTAGACCTAGAACATAGGCCTATCAAAGGTAACAGGCCAGGCTCAGGCCTATGAAAATCGACGTAGGCCCAGGCCGTACAAGCCTAGGCCTAGCCCGGCTTAGCCTATTTCCACTAGAGACCCTTGGTCACACTCATGATTTTTCTTAAGAAAGAGAGAGAAGGTGTTAAAGGGGCATAGTCTTTTCGGAAACTGCTGCTAAGATCCAAAGTGACATAGATTTCTCTCTTGGGGCCGATCTGCCGACCATATTCTGGACAGCCTACCAAGTGGATGCTTCCAAAAAATCCAAATCGGTCTGTTAGTAATTTTTTGTATCATATAATCCTCTATGTTTGCTAATTTTTTTAATTCGGTTATAATTACGTAATTAGCATGAGGTTGCTGGTGTGGCCGAATTAAATCACATTTCACATTCACCTTGGCCAATCTGGAGTCCCCAAACATAATAACCAGTTTAATAAATATTTGAAGGTTGTCATAACACACCACTACTCTAAAAGATGCCTCTAGCAGGTAAATTAAGTCCTTCTTCACTAGGATGACGGACATATATAGTCTCCACTTGGTTCGTATTGAGCCCTCATTGAGGCTACCCAACCCACAAAGAAACAACAATCATTCACAATAATAACAGAGTTTACCTTCATTTTAATTCCAATAGACTCAACAACCCCTATGTTAGCCCGTTCACCACAACAAGAAAATTGGTGTTCTTGGTAAACATAGATCAAGCATCGAAATTCTAGTCAGCAGCTACCGCAGTGGATCTTCTTTTAGGTCTCGGTAGGTTTGGTGTTTCTTAAAAAAATGAAGACCAATTGTGATATATAATGTGTGCAAATGAATAATTGTTGTTTCTTTATGGGTTGGATAACCCCAATGAAAGCTCAATGAGAACCAAGTAGAGGTTATGACCTAAACCCAATGAAGAGTGACTCAATTGACCCGTTGGAAGTACTTTTTAGAGTAGTGATGTGTTATGGCAGCACTCAAAGATTTACTTCAAATATTTATTAAGATGATTTGTTATGTATAGACTATAGAGACTCTAGATTGATCACGATGGATGCAAAATAATTTACTTCGACCACGTTAGCAACCTCAAGCTAATTACGTAATCAGGACCGAATTGAAAAAAATTAGCAAACGTAGAGGACGGACTATATAGGGCAAAAAATTATTAACGGACTGATTTGGATTTTTTGGAAAGAAAACGGACTAAACAATCCTTTTTTCCATTATTATACTGTATCAGTTTGCAGAGAGAGTGTGGCATATTAAGATAACAAATTGATTAGATAACAATTAATCCGCTAACTTAATGGATTATTCTATACTGTATATCACTTATGGAATGAAGCATAGAATTAAAATATGTTTAACAGAAACTCAATGAATTACTATAAATCTAAAATGTGGGAATTAGAAGTTGTTCAATAAAGTATTTTCGAAACAAGACCTTAAGAAACTAATCCAACATTTTAATCTATAAATTTAAAATGACAATTAAGTACTTAACTTATTTTAGTTAAATTTTAGTTAAATTACTCACTGCTCATTCCAACAACACACAGATACACTACTCGTACAGTGCGTTTGGTTGGAGGGATCTTAGATTACCAGTGGGAATGTGATTGCTGGGAAAGTAAGATTACTGGGAATATGAGATTGCTGGGAATCTTATTTTTTGATGTTTTAAGATTATTGTGTTTGGTTAGATTGAGAATCTCAGATTTCTAGTTCTAATTAATTTACCATAATGTCCCTGAATTTCAATTGAACGAATGTTATAAATATGTCATTTTGTTACACAATAAAAACATTTAAGCCGATTTATTTTTTAAAATATTAAAAATTCTTTATATGTAATTTATCGTGTGATAGTTACTTATTTAATATGAGAATATATTAAAATATGAGAATATATATAAAAATATATATTAAAATATGAGAATATATATTTAAAAAATATGTTTAAATAATTTAAAATTTTCCAATTTATTTTTTAAAATTAAATTTCATATATTTATCATTTTTTAGAATACAAATATCTAAATTTATAAAATAAAAGAAGTATAAAAAGTGAGGGTATAAAAGTCAAATTAATATAAAAGTAGGTAAAGTGGATGTGGTAATCTAAGATTACCTGCCTTCCAGGTGGGAATGTGATTCCCACCAAAACACCCAACATTCCCACCTCGGTGGGAATGTGAGATTCCCACATGAAACATGCACCGAACCAAACATGGGCACGTTGCATTCCCTACCTAAGATTCCCAGTGGGAATCTCAGATACCCCGAACCAAACACCCCGGTAGAGTTAACACTTCATAAACTGCATCAATCCAAAACTATTGATCCTTTGCCAACACACACACATCATATCTGTACTACAGCCTACAGGTGACCAGAGGCGGAGATGGTGTCCTAGTCTCGGTTAATAGGTTGTATAATACATATTCTTCCACGAAAATTTCAAGTTTTAGGGCCTCATTTTTTTAAATAATCATGATTATTTTTTCAGCATCTTTCCATATTGTTTAGTTTTATTTTTGATATTTCGTATACATAGTATCGTTTGTAAATCGGCTTGCAAAAAGTTCAGTTGTAATTTTTTGTTTTAAAGTTTATACACATTTGTAAAAAAACTACTTATGTGTTAAATTCCTTTTGTCATATAGACAACATTTTGGGTACACAACTTAATTAAAAATAAATATATAGAAATTATTTTTTTCTTTTGGTGTTTTATTTTTTTCTAATATAGCTAGTACGAAGTATGTTTTACAGAAAAATTGAAGTTTTCGAATTATATTTTAAGATGTTATAAGGACCATATTCTTATAATATCATTTTGATAGTATAATATAGTTATTAAAAATGATTAACCAAATGACTACTCGATAATATTTACAATTGGGCAAAGTAAATTTTATAATCAAATTTGGAGCATATTAAAGAAAATATAAAAATAATTTATGAATTTTTATTTAATTGGGAGAAGAAAAAATAAATATGAAATAATTAAACATATATATATTAAGTATATTATAAAATAAAAATAAGTATATATATAATATAAAAAAATGAAAATAATGGTGGGGCCTGGTCACTCAGGCCCCTGTACAGGTCCGCCCCTGCAGGTGAACCCCCAACTTGGCCCGATAGCTAGCATATCTTGCATTAGAGAATACAGACTAGGCTCTAAATAGCACGTTAGGGCATCTCCATTGGTGGGAGCTAAAAAAATTTAGCTTCGCCTTTGCTCCTCCATATGGGAGGAGCTCTGCCGGGCACCTGTTGCCCGGCAGCTTTTGGCCTTTTCTATTTTCTTATTTTTGTTTCTTTTCTCTTTTTTTTCTTTTTTTCTTTTTTAAAATTTGAAAATACAATAATTATAAATAAAAATAATTAAGTAATTATGTTAAAAAAATAATTAAAAAAATTTTTATTATATTTTTATTTAAATTCTTTATAATAATGATGTGGAAAAAATGAGTTGTTTTATTGCAGATAAAAATGGTTGGAGTTGATTATTGATGTGGAAGGGAAAAATTGAATAGTTAGAGGAGCTATGATGGAGATGGCATTAGCAACTATCACCCTTAACTTAAAATGGAAGAAAAATGACACCCACTCTGAAATCTTAAATTCAAAATCCATAAGAGGTAATAACTAAAATAGGCCACCAGAAGGAGTCATTTCCACTTTTAGGCCACGATATTTTGATTTAGGAAAATAGGCCATTAGAAGGATTTTGGGTATAGGCCATTGGGCTGGAATTCGGGCTGCGATGGCCTTAAAATAGAAATGATTCCTTCTGGTGGTCTATTTTAGTTTTTGTCAATTATTTTTTATTTTATGTAATTAAAATAAATAATACTCATTTTGTGTCATTATTTATGTCCTACTTTCTTTTCTTGTTCCAATATTTTTATTTCATTTTTATTTTAAAAATAATTAAATATTAATTGTCAAACCTACCTATCACCTTGCATTAATAAATAAATATATTAAACTTTCAAATTACGCTTTACCATTAATAATTCCAGTCCACCTCACAACTACATATCAGTAAATCACACATAAATAAATAAACTAAAATTGTAAACTCATTACAATCATATTATATAAATTTTTAAGTTACTTTTTTTAACACTAATAATGTGACGAATGGAGTAATATAAGAAAATAAAATAAATATTAATTCAAATATATTATAAAATAAGTAAAACAAACACATATTCAAATAAATTATAAATTAAAAAATAAACATATTTTATTATAAGTATCCCAAAATTTTCGGACATGGTACTTAAGGGATAATTAATACTCCCTCTGTCCCATTTGAAATGTCTCAAAACTTTTGGACACGTAGTCCAATGCATTTGTTTAACAATTAATATCTTAAAATATAGAGAAGTAAAAATTATAAAAAATATATATTCTAAAACTACATGAGTAGACGAATCTAACAAGACCGAACTTGACTATATTTTTTGTTTATATAATTATGATAGCATTAGGTCAAAGTTGATCAATAAACAGTGTCAAAAGTCAAAATGAGACAAAAGAAGTGGGACGGAGGGAGTATTAAATACAAGGATATAGTAGGGTTAAAAAATGTAGCTTAAGAATTTATATAATGTGGTTGTAATGAATTTATAATTTAAATTTATTATTTATGTGTGATTTACTGATATATGGTTGTAGGTTGGATGAGAATTATTAATGGTAGTGTGTTTGAAAGTTTAATATATTTATTTATTAATGCGATATGATGGTTATATTTGGTAATTAATATCTAATTATTTTTAAAATAGAAATAATTGGAACAAGAAAAAAAGAAAGTATGACATAAATAATGGCACAGAATGAGTATTATTTATTTTGACTAAATAATAAAAAAAATAATTCAAAAAAACTAAAATAGGCCACCAGAATGAGTCATTTCCACTTTTAGGCCATCGCAGTCCGAATTCCAGCCCAATGGCCTAAATTCAGGCCCGAAATCCTTCTAATGGCTATTTTCCCTAAATCAAAATATCGTGGCCAAAAAGTGGAAATGATTCCTTTTTGTGGCCTATTTTAATTATTACCTAAAATCCATAATGTTCAGAAAAGGTTTCATATTCATCCAAAAGATTGTTCTCCCCCACCACCTATTTGAAATGATGGTTTATAGCATGTGTAACCTCTCAATGTCCATCATCTCAATTATTAATGCAAACATCACCAATGAGAAAACATTTTCAACCACTCTTATACTATCACGACGAGACATCAATCCATTCCATCATATCTCTAAATGCAATTTGGTTCCAATGCTGGAAGTGTTTTCCCCAGTATATACTGCATCATCTCTTAGCCATTGGATCTTTATTTTAATCAATGGTTGAGATTTATAATAAAGGTAAATATGTAATTATACTTTTTAATATTAAATAATATGAAATTAATAATGATTACTTAAATACCGTTCATTTCAAATTGAGAATAATTTGCTCCGGTCCATGAGCATCAGGAGTAAAATCAAACACTTTCATGCTGGATGAGAAGAAATATACTCGCAATTCAACTGGGGAGAAGAAACATAGTTATTTTTGTTGTGGCACCGATTCTATCGAAAATGTAACTTCTCAACCATTCTGTTTTTAGTTAATCAACAATTCTGTCTTGCTACTCTAGGCATTATGTACTCTCTATGTTTAAACGATAGACTATACATTCAGTTTTACTTGACTAACCATTCTTTATTGAGATTCTAGGCATTCTGTTTTAGTAAACCCAACATTCTGTATTCCATGTATTGAATTGCTAGGCGACATGTTTGGTTCATATTGAGATTCCATCTTTGTTGATCAATTGTCCTGTAATGGAAGAAGAAACAATGATAACACGAGATAAATTGTTTGTCATCCTTCATATACATGGTTATGAATATAATAGTCACATTCTGTCTGATGTAGTAAACTATGCTGTCTTGCTATTCCATGCATTTTGTATTATTAAACATGACAGTCTGTGTATATACATTCTGTCTTACTTAATTAACCATTTTGCATTGAAATTTGGACATTCTGTTTTATTAAGCCTGATCGGGAATATATTATGGACATTCTGTTTTATTAAACCTGATAGGGAATATACATTATGTCCTACTTGATTCACCATTCTGTACAGATTATGGGCATTCTGTTTTTTTTAAATACTACATTTAACATTCTGTATGCAATCATGTAAAATTCTATTTCATTTACTTAGCATTCTATCCGAGTCTGGTGACATTCTGTTATATCTGATCAAACATTCTGTTTGGAAACTTTATGGATTCTGTATTTTTCATTATATCTAATGTTAATGTTGATAAAATATTAAAAAAAAAAACAAAAAACAAAAAACAAAACACACAAACAACAATGAGACTGAAAAAGCCGCAAAAATTTATGATTGAATAAAATAATAATAAAAGAGAAATTACATAACTAACGTTAAACTATATCCATCAATGACCCCAAGTGGGGGTTCATCAAGGACAAATATAAATAATAAAAGTAAAGTATTTTAATTAAAAGTCATGACCCTGCATGACTTTGGTTGGGTAGCCAACCTCAAGGTCATGGAGGGCATTCAATAACACAATGCCAAGTGGCATTATGTGATTGGATGAGAAATAAATATTAATTTTTATTAATTTTTATTTATATTAATGTTGATGGTATTATTTTTTATGTATATTAGTTTTGATTGTATAAGTTTTTATTTATAATATTGTTTTTAAAATTTAATTATCATTGAAAAAAAGAAAAGAAAAAAAAATTATTATTAAAGAAAATTAATTAAATATTAAATAATATAAAAGTTTATTAGTTATGTTATGGAAAAAAAGGCCAAATATATCCGTTTTGTTTTAAAAAAAGCCAAATCTATTACCGAATTTATCATCTATATATGCTAATTATATCCGGAAATATTCTAAATTCACTAATCGTGGAATGGCTGCTGACGTCGCAATAAATTAACTTAAACCCTACACGCTGGATGAGATTTGAAGTGTCTCTCAATTAGGGCTGGAGAAAAATACCGAGTATACCGCATACCGCACATACCGTATCGAAAAAAGAAATATCGAAATTTTCGGTATATCGTAATTTTCGGTACGGTATCATACGGAAAAAAATTCTCCGTACCGTATACCTTACCGAACTTTACGGTATGAAAATTTTCATACCGTTGCCGTAGCGAACATTTCGGTATACCGAAAGTTTCGGTATGAAATATTTCCATACCGTTTCCATACCGACATTCCGGTAAGTTCGGTATATACCGCTATACCGAACATTCGGTACATACTGACATACTGTATCGCGGTATATACCGACATAACGAACATTCACTACATACCGATATACCGGTATTGCGGTATATACCGGCATACCGAACTTTCGCTATATACCAACATACCGATATTACGGTATATAACGGTATCGCGGTATATACCGATACCGTGGTATATACCAAAGTTCGGTATGGTAGCGGTATACCACGGTATCAAAAAATTTATACCGTTACCGTACCGAAATCTTACGGTACGTTATGATACCATGCCGAAAATTATGGTATATCGAAAAATTCGATATTTTCGGTATTTTTTCGATACGGTATGTGCGGTATGCAGTATATTCGGTATTTTTCCCCAGCCCTAATTGAGACACACTTCAAATTCGATCCAACGTGTAGGGTTTAAGTTAATTTATTGCCACGTCAGCAGGCATTCCACGATTAGTGAATTTAGGATATTTTCGGATATAATTAGCATATGTAGAGGATAAATTCGGTAATAAAATAGAAAAAGGATAGATTTGGCTTTTTTTTTAACAAAACGGATATATTTGGCCTTTTTTCCATTATGTTATATTTAAATTAATTAAAATATTGAAATAATATTTAAATTAATTAAAATATTGAAATAATATGTATTTAATTTAAAAACAAAATAAAATAAAATAAAATTAGAATTCAGTTGGATTGGGTTATTATGATAGTAAAAATTAAATTTAGGTGTGAGTTATGTAGGTAGAGGAAAGAAAAATTAATATTATATTAAAAAGTTGGGATGGGTTGGATCATGAATGAACATGGTCTAAACCATTCATTTAATAAAAAATCTAATGGCTAGAATTGATTGAAAGAATATACAACACATAATGACCCAGCACACGAACCATGCTCTAAATGACAAGACAATCCGAAGCCGCCTTATACTTCATCCGTTTTTATTTATTTGCTACGGACCCACATCGCACGCAGTCCAATGGACATTTTAAATCATTAATAACTCAAGTTCGGTACAAGTAAAAATTCTATAAGTTCCATATTTAAAAACTATATGATGAGACGAATATAACAAGATCACACTTGACTATATTTTAATTTGTATAGCTATGAGAAAAATTGAAAGCAAAGTAGTTCAATGAATAGTGACAAAACTTCCTATGTAGCTAACAATAAAAAACGGAGTAAGTACTTTCAATGTACTAAATCAATACTACCTCCGTCTCAATGTATTTGTTATTGATGATTTTTTTGACAATATTCACTGTTTAACTTTAATTCGAACTTTTATCATAGCTATGTAAGAAAAAAACATAGTCAAGTGAGATCTTATTAAATTCATCTAATCTTATAGTTTTAGACAATCAAGTTTTTATAACTTTTCGTTGTACAAAATTTATATTATTAACAATTAAAAATATGTATCGACATACGTACTGGATGGGTCCATAACAAAACTAGTATATTAAATTTTGCACAAGTTGGAAAATATCATCACTTGGAAATCGAAACCTTAAAACAGAGACCAGCACAATGATGGCAGAATTTATAGGAATACCGAATACCTAAAAGCTTCCTTCCAATAAATATAAACCCAAACAGCATGAAGCATGCATGACGAATAACATGGCAACCTATTTAATCATTCCCTCTTGGGACAACGACCAACGACCAAAACCACTTGCAAAATATAACCAAATTCAACCAATGAACAGAACAATGAAGATTTTCCCAAAAAAACAGAGAAGGGGGTGAGAAAAAAGTTGATTCTAAAAGTCTCTAAATACACAACCGATATGTGATATTGAATCCAAACACACCAGACCTGATCCATCAACAACCTCTCACTTGTACGCACTGAAATTGAAGCCGCGAGATACGCAGGATTTTTCATTTATAGCAACAAGACTATGATAGGGCTACTTGTCACTGTTGCTTGCACTCTGGAGGCCGCTCACCCTGTTGTCCATCGCCGGAAGTTACATTTCCACCCTTCTGCAATGTAAGATAAAATACAAAGGATTAGTGATCATGCTTTCACAAGAAAAAGAATATTGAAAATGGACTGACTAATAATTAAGGTACAAGCAATCATATACCTTGCGCCCGCCTGAAGGCTGAAGGACAAAAGTAAGACAAGTCAACATGATTAGTATTGTTCAAGATTTTAAAAGGGCACAAGTAAGCAATACAATTCAATGGGTGTGTAAAATAGAACCTTCTTTTTGATCTTGCTCTCTTCCTCGTCATCTTCATCGTCATCATCATCTTCCTCGTCATCTTCATCGTCTTCCTCATCCTCTTCATCATCTTCATCGATATCATCATCTTCATCATCTCCAAGATCACCATACTCATCCTGAGCAGCCTCACCCGTGAACCACGACACTGCATGAGGGATAATTTTGTCCCGTATGGTGGACCTACAGAAAACAGGTCAGATTTTGAGCTGGTGGTCTAACATATTACAAATGCATTTTACACATTAAGACTTGGGTAAGAAATTATACCAGTCTCCTTCGGCACAGATCATAAAGGTGCAAAAAATACACAACAATGTACTAAAATTTACTTAATTGAAAATAATGGAAGAATATAAAATTAATAAGCACTCAATCACTCCAAAAACAGAGACATTCAAAATTTTCTTCTGAATCCCATATGTTGAACCAATTGAGGAAAGTTTAACCAGCAAAATAAATGAAAACTCCAAATCAAGTGGAATATGATAAATCAACAACAGATTAAATCATGACAGGAGGGGTCTTAATAATGCAATGGTGAGTGAGGTGTGTGGTATTAGGACATGCACAGGGGTAGGGGGCTGACAAGGATATGGTTCAACTTCGCCAGGGCAAGAGTTACTCTACTTCAGATAAGACGGTATGCGCTGACACACTGGGTAGTTGAAAAAGAACAAAGCTGAAAATGTATGAAGTATAAGCATTGAACTTACCCAACATCATAATCTTGTTCCATCAAATTCTGAAGTTCTTCAGCCTGATCAAAAAAGAAGAAATTATTAAGACAGAATGATACAAAAAATCAGATTATCCACAACACAAACCATACTTACAGCATCCTCATCAATATCATCATCCTCGTCTGGAACTTGAGGAGGACTGAAGAAGTTGAAGAAACTTTCACATTGTTCGGTTTTAGTAATTGGCTTGGCATTTTTGGAACCCTTCTTAGGCTTCTTTTTAAGTATTTTTTGGGTCAAACATTTTCCAGGATGCCATTCTATCTCAGTCCTACATGGCATCAAACCATAGTAAGGAAAAACAAGAACAATCACTACCAGCTCTCAATTGTACTCGTAAAACAAAGAACATATGAACACTGAGACTATTACGGAGTATTACCCAATTGCTTTCTCCAAGATGGGTTCATCTTCATCAATCATGTGATACGTTTTTGTGAGTACTGAATTCTTGAAGAACGGATTGGTGTCGAAATAAAATTCAAGCTTGAAGCCTTTGGGATTGTCAATTCTGGACCACTTTATATCTTTAAGGTACTTGAGAGCTGCTTCATCACGCTCAGATATCTGATTTCAATATTTGAAAAAAAAAATTAAAAAAAAATTACAAAGTTGATAATAAATGGACAAGAGAATCTACACTAAAACAAAAGAAAAGGGCCACAAAGGTTCAAAAGCAACTGACCTCTTCAGCAAGCACCTCATTACTCTTCATTGCTGTGAGCCAAAAATCAGGCACACCTTTCTCTGAATGCATTGAAATTAGTCAACTACAGTGCTTCACATTAGGATAAAAAAATTTGGAATTGAAACTAGAACATACCAATATCTTTGCTTGCCTCATTTGCTGGTACTGCATCTGTTGCAGCTCCTTCCACTTCAACTACACCATTTACAATTTCATACCTCTGCAAACATTTAGAGAAGAAATTGGAAATGGAAGAGAAGTTTTAGGTCACACAAGAAAAATCTTCAAAATGCACAATGAATCACACCTTGGTATAAAGTGGTTGATACAACTTCTGATATTTAGCTTCTAGTGCCGCCCTCTCCTCAAAAAACTTTGCCTCCAAATCATCATGTTCAGCCTGTATAGTTTTCCACCAACCCTCTCAGTACATTGTTGATCTCACATACACAGTACCAAAGAAAGATATAGAGATGGTAGAAATTAACATAAAAAACATCAATAACATATATTTGTACATTCCAAAGGAAGCATGCATGAATAAGAAAAATAAAAAATATCAACACAAAATTTACAAGCACAACTGCAACACAATGGACAGCCCACCACAGGGCCTATCACCATGAAGTGAGTGGTTTCCACAAATTAACTCCGAATACACATGAAATCCGGTATATAGCCTAATAAAGCTGCACAATTCATGTCAAGTTGCACTACACAGTTCCATACAACGCTTCACATACCATATAAAAATTAAACTACTGTAAAGCCACCGAAAAATCCCACTCACTTTCCTACCAGAATTTCCCGTCACCCACATCAGACATCTTCGAAAAAGCACTAGAATATAAAAAACACCAATACAACTAACCAATAAGAACACAAACCTGAATTTCCCTCAGCACATCGACTCTTTTTCTGACAACGGGAGACAAATTCTCGAGTACATCGGAGTGCTTACCAGCAAGATCCTGAAGTTTATCCTGTTCAACGAAAAGTTCCAAACAATCAAACAACCTCCACATCAATTCCAAAACCAAACCTCACTCAACAACATGGATACCAAAAATAAAACAAAAAATCGCCAAACTAACCTTGAGAGCGTTAACAAGTTCCGCTCTATCCTTGTCTTTCAAAGCTGCAAACAATATAAAAATAAACAACCAATCCAATCACACCAAAATCCATCAGTTATCAAATTAACCGCTCGGAGATATAAACTCACACTTACCCGCACTGAGATCGGAAACGTCGAAGACGTCCTTGTTGCCGCTCATTCTCGCGGTGGCTGCCGACCAAAAAACCCTAAAGAGATAGAGAAGGCAAAAACCCTAAGGAGAGGCGATAGAGAGAAAAGCGTGCTGGAGAGGAGGAAAAGGGGAGAATAAATAATGTAAAAAAAGGAGGAAGGCAGACGAAAGGAAACCTATCTGCACTGCGATATTTATAGTAGGCTTCCCAAGGACGTGTTTGGGATTTCAACCTTTGGTTAACACTGGGCCGGAATTTTAAGTCAAAATTTTGGGATTTTCGGCCCATTTCAGAGACAACCAATCATTCCCTCCAAATTGCGGTCGTCGACAGTGGATTCTTATTACTATATTATCCTCCCACATGATTAATGATTAGTTTGGAGTTTAGAGTTAGAGCGGTAAACGAGCCGAATCGAACCGAACTTTAGGTGTTTGAGCTCGACTCATTAAGCATTCGAGCTTGGCTCGTATTCGTTCATTAAGAATCGAGCTTAAAATTGTGTCCGAGCCCGGCTCGTGAAAATATTCGTGAGCTCGAGCTCGAGTTCGGCTCGGCTTGTTTAGTTCAAACGAGCCAACTTACTCTTTTGTTCAGCTCGGCTCGTTTGAGCTCGGTCGCCTCAATTAAAAATTTACCAAACATTTAGGAATCATTATCCAATCAAGGGTTAGATGGTTTTTCCCACAATATTGAAATTGTCAAACGAACATATACAAACATATAAAATTACAAAATTACCCATTAACGAACATATACGAACACTTTCGAATTTTTCGCGAACAAGCTTGTGTTCGTTCGTTAAGAAAACGGGTTTGTGTTCGTATTCGAGCTCGGCTCGTTAAGTTTTACAAACGAACAGATAACGAACGAACACGAATCGAACTGAGCTTTGTTCGGAACTGTGTATTTATTTTACAGCTCTAGTCTAATATTTTTTTTCTAATATAAATGTGTGTTATTTATTTTTAGGGTCTGTATAGTTGGAAGAATATATATATTAAACCATTAGTGAACAACCTATTCTATATTTAATGTGGTGTCTCCATTTCAAATTTTTAATTTTTATAGATTTTTGAATTTATTATTTATTTATTCATTATAGATTTTCAATTTTTGAAATAGATTGAATTTCAATTTTTGGAATATTTGAAAGATTTGAAATTTAAAAATTTGTATTTTTTATTTTATCTATATTAGATTTTATTATTTTTTATTTTATCTATTTTAGATTTTACTATTATTTTGCATTTTTAATTTTTTATTATTTTAAATTTTATAGCTACATTTATTATTTATTTATAAAGTTTTCATTTTTATACCATATGATTATTATGACATGAATAGGGGACTATTATTATTAGGAATATTAGGAATATGATATTATCAAGATGTTATTTTTAAGAAGTAATTTACAGCAATGTCATATTTTTATATTAAAAATAGAAATATTTATACACAAATTCTATTATTTAGAAAACAGAAATATATTTATATACATATATTATCGCAGAAATTTGGATAACAACAAATAGTAAAGCCCTTACAGGCCTGAGACGATAGAAACTGAAAAGTTCCCTTCGTTGGATTGCGCCTTCAACAATTAGGGTCAATGAACAAGAATTGAAATTCTTGCCCACTGTGAATTACAAGAAACTAGCAACTACAACTACGAACTAAACTACAGAACTACAACTAAACTACGAACAAGATAAAATAAAACTCCTGAGGAGTGTTGATGTGATGTTGATTCCCTCCGTCTGCTGAGTTGCTTAGTATTTATAGGCCATCCAGTAACCGCTCTTCGAGAACTGCCTTGGTCGTGCTTCTGGTAACCGCTTGACACCGTTGACGACTACGATCGAGTGGTATTAACCTGTTGTTCCGCTTCTCTCTGTTCGGGCAAGTAAATCTAGTCGTTCCTGGCTTGGCCGGCCAACAGGTCTAATTGGTTGACTGTCTCATGGTCTTGGCTAGCGGGAGATATATGACTGTCCCTTTGGTCTTGGCCTAATGGCCAGATAGGTGACTGTCCCTTTGGCCTAACGGGCGGATGGGTGACCGTCCCTTTGGCCTGATGGGCGGATAGGCTACTGTCCCTTTGGTCCTGGCCTGACGGGCAGATAGGTGACTGTCCCTTTGGCATGACGGGCGAATAGGTGATTGTCCCTTTGGTCTTGGCCTAATGGGCAGATAAGTGACTGTCCCTTTGGCCTGACGGGCGGATAGGTGGATGTCCCTTTGGCCTGATGGGTGAATAGGCGACTGTCCCTTTGGTCCTGGCCTGACGGGCAGATAGATGACTGTCCCTTTGGCCTGACGGGCGAATAGGTGACTGTCCTTTTGGCCTGACGGGCGAATAGGTGACTGTCCCTTTGGTCTTGGCCTGATGGGCAGATAAGTGACTGTCCCTTGGGCCTGACGGGCAGATAGGTGACTGTCCCTTCGGTCCTGGCCCAACGGGCAGATAGACTTAAATAGGTGGCTGCCCCTTCGGTCCTGGCCCAACGGGCAGATAGACTTAATTGATATGTTTATTTTATTTATTTATTTTTTTGGTGATAACAGTTGCCCCCCCCTATTCAAACATTCAAAAAGTGAAAATGAAACTTTTTGAATGTTTTGAATAATAACTCGGGCAATTAGCGTTGTTCATATTTCCTCAGGCTTATCTTTTGGCACTCTCCATTGCTGTCTGAGTCCGTTGTCGAGGCCACGGTAATTGAACAATCCCTTCCCCCTTTTTTTATTTTTTTTATTTTTTAAAGTGCACATCAGCTCGGCACTATCTTTCATCTTTTAATTTTTTATGAAATTTTAATGCCCTTGTTACCCATCAATGGGTAACAAATTTACATCACCTGGACGAATAAGTTCTTATTTCTAAAGCCATTATTTTTTAATGCCCTTGTAGCCAGGCATTGGTTTTTGTAATTCATGCCCACCGACTGGGCATTAGTAGTGCTAATTTTTCAATTTTTTTTTTTGTTTGGTTGCTATATAGCCACCACTATTTATTTTATATATTTTTTGAATTCCATGCCATCGGTTGGCATGCGGTGGTGGATTTTTTTTTTTTTTTAATCAAGACCCATCGATTGGGTTATTGTAGGCATCTCTCTTTTTTATTATTATTACTGTGGGCGTGTTTTTCCCTTAGACAAAATTGGCCATTGCATCAGCTTATTACTTAGGCCCTAAGGATGCCCATATATCAGAAGCAACATGTATTGCTCAATCTGGTTGGTGAGATAACAACACTAACTGCGTATTGTCGCCATCTTGTTCTTTAAATAAAGTTTCCAAACGTATGGCCTTTGATGCAAGAGCCGACAAGTTTGGAATCTCATGAGCAATTAACTGTTCCTTGTATTTGGATGCCATATTCCTGACCACCATCTTGGTCAATTCGTACTCATCAAGAGCAGTTAAGCATCGTGACTTTAGCCGCCGTACACGTTCTATGAACATTATGACTGGCTCTCTAGGCAACTGTTTGGTGTCCACTATATCAATAACTGACACTGATGGAATTGGGTTAAAGAAGCGGGTGTGGAATGCCCCCTCCATATCCTCCCACGTTCTGAAGTGGCCAGGAGGTAAGTTGGCAAACCAAGAAAATGCACTTTTAGTTAGGGATAATGAGAATAACTGCATTTTGTAATAGGGGTTTCTTGCATTTTCCCCTAATTGGGCTGTAAACCGCCCTATATGTTCGATAGTAGTCAAGTCATCCTCACCTGAGAAGGTGGAAAAATCGGGCACTTTGAAGGCCCTAGGAAGAGGATGATCACGAGTGATGGCCTCGGGGTACGGCTTT
Source organism: Hygrophila difformis (assembly GCA_030278955.1). Taxonomy (NCBI): domain Eukaryota; kingdom Viridiplantae; phylum Streptophyta; class Magnoliopsida; order Lamiales; family Acanthaceae; genus Hygrophila; species Hygrophila difformis. The sequence continues at coordinate 20,968,989 of JAOANR010000009.1, forward strand.
TGGTAAGCCATACGACCAGTCGGCCTGACATTCAGACCAAATTGGGTCCGTAACATGTTTGCCAGGACATCTGGGTCAACCACAGGGCCTTGCTCACATATTGGTCGGTTGTGGTCAGAGCTAACGTCATCAAGTGGTGCCCATTGGTTTTGTGCATCTGGGGGGTAAACGTGCATCACTGGTGTGGTGAATTGGACATTGGGTATATTTGGGTTAATCATTGGTGGCCTAAAATGCTCATAATTTTCCCCCAAATTGCTCATTGGCCTAATCGAGGATGTGTCCATTGGATAGGCATCGGCATCCCTAGGGACAAAGGCAGGTTGCTCCCCTTGTGTGATGTTACTTGGGTTTGTTATTATAGGCCTCTGATGCCTAACATTAAGATTGCCAATATCAGGCATATCAAAACTTTGTGATTGTACATACCCTCCCCTAAATGATGGCATAAGGCCAAGTGAAGGTGGTATATACGGAACTTGTCCCACAGGGACATTGTTTGCGTGATTTGAAAAAGTGCCCATCCCGGCCGTATACGGCCCAGGGGCATAAAAACCCTGATTTAGGGATACCAGTGCGGATCGTTCATTCATCATAACCTGGAAGCGGCTATCCAAGAGTCTATCCAGCATTTCCCCAAGTTGGGTCATTAAGTTCGTGGGTAGTAAGTCCATTGGTGGATTCACACCAGCACTTTGCCCTGTTGTGGGCGGCACAGGTGGTGGCGGAATTCCGCCAGTAGTAGTGCCAGTGGATGCTCTTGCTATGGACATATTTATCCGGGATATAACTCTTGATCTTAACACCAAGCTATCCAAACTTTCCAAATCAGATAATTGATCTATGGTAAACGATTCAATCGTCTCCCACTGTGGTCGCCAATTTATTATCGCAGAAATTTGGATAACAACAAATAGTAAAGCCCTTACAGGCCTGAGACGATAGAAACTGAAAAGTTCCCTTCGTTGGATTGCGCCTTCAACAATTAGGGTCAATGAACAAGAATTGAAATTCTTGCCCACTGTGAATTACAAGAAACTAGCAACTACAACTACGAACTAAACTACAGAACTACAACTAAACTACGAACAAGATAAAATAAAACTCCTGAGGAGTGTTGATGTGATGTTGATTCCCTCCGTCTGCTGAGTTGCTTAGTATTTATAGGCCATCCAGTAACCGCTCTTCGAGAACTGCCTTGGTCGTGCTTCTGGTAACCGCTTGACACCGTTGACGACTACGATCGAGTGGTATTAACCTGTTGTTCCGCTTCTCTCTGTTCGGGCAAGTAAATCTAGTCGTTCCTAGCTTGGCCGGCCAACAGGTCTAATTGGTTGACTGTCTCATGGTCTTGGCTAGCGGGAGATATATGACTGTCCCTTTGGTCTTGGCCTAATGGCCAGATAGGTGACTGTCCCTTTGGCCTAACGGGCGGATGGGTGACCGTCCCTTTGGCCTGATGGGCGGATAGGCTACTGTCCCTTTGGTCCTGGCCTGACGGGCAGATAGGTGACTGTCCCTTTGGCATGACGGGCGAATAGGTGATTGTCCCTTTGGTCTTGGCCTAATGGGCAGATAAGTGACTGTCCCTTTGGCCTGACGGGCGGATAGGTGGCTGTCCCTTTGGCCTGATGGGTGAATAGGCGACTGTCCCTTTGGTCCTGGCCTGACGGGCAGATAGATGACTGTCCCTTTGGCCTGACGGGCGAATAGGTGACTGTCCTTTTGGCCTGACGGGCGAATAGGTGACTGTCCCTTTGGTCTTGGCCTGATGGGCAGATAAGTGACTGTCCCTTGGGCCTGACGGGCAGATAGGTGACTGTCCCTTCGGTCCTGGCCCAACGGGCAGATAGACTTAAATAGGTGGCTGCCCCTTCGGTCCTGGCCCAACGGGTAGATAGACTTAATTGATATGTTTATTTTATTTATTTATTTTTTTGGTGATAACAACATATAATTATAATATGATACTACTATCTTTAAGTTGAATAAGTATTACAAATTCTATTATTTAGAAAACAGAAATATATTTATATACATATAATTTATAATATGATACTACTATCTTTATTAAGTTGAATAAGTATTAATTTAATTTATCTTAGTTATTAAGTATTATTTTATTTACATGAATTAATTTTAAAATAACCTTGAAATTTTGAGCAACTCATTTTATAAATTCAAATGAAAAATACTCGTAAATTTTGGGAAATGCGTTTTATAAATATTTTACATATAAAATAATTTTGTAATTTAAAAGTGTAAAAAGTAATTTAATATAAAATACATCCGAATATTCCTATTGTTAACCAAGAATTTTTATTGAATAGTGTTGAAGATGATTACAGAATTCACTCAAGGAATTACAAGGATTTAAATAAAAACTGTAAAGGAATGACAAATTTGCAGAAAGAAAGAACAGGAAATAAACTTGCAGAAAGTAAAAGTATGAAAGTTGATGCCCCATCTAGGAGGCTGCCTCCAGTATTTATAAGGAGTCACGTCTCTCCTTGGCAGAGTTACGATCTTGCTTGGATGCTACCGTTACCCCAATCGGCTCCAAGGATCCCCGGATGACGCCCTGTCTTAATGTCGCCAGATCCTCTCTTGAGTAACCATCCTCTCTTTGCGGATTCATTCTCCTCGGATGGCGCCTGGCTTTAATGCTTCCACGATTCTCTCCAAGGGTGATACAGCTCATCAAGTCTTCAATGCTGCACTGATCCTATCCAAAGGCTACGCGCTTCTCATGTCTTCAATGCTTCCATAACCCTCTCCAAGGGTGCCACTTCTCACAGCTCATAACCCTAAACCTATTATCCGTCTCGGGCTCATTCATGAACTGGGCCGATCACTTGAATATTGGGCCGAAAATATAGTGGGCCTTAGTATTTTTTTAGGGTTAACAGATGCCCCCCTCGCGCATTTTGTCTGGTTAGCATCTTTAGGACAAATTTGCGCGCTTAAACCTAGGGTTTGGAGCCTCGGCCCATTAAGGCCCATTAGGATTAATCCCACATCAGGGCCGCCATCTCCTTCGAGCATCCGGGAAACGCCACCATCGCCGAGCCGGACCGTTATCGGGACAGCTCTTGGGCTGCCATTGAAGTTGACAGTGCCGCCAACCACTTCGCCTAGGGCCGCCACCCATTTCGCATAGCGCCTCCACCCCCTGCCTACCTGAGCCGCCATCGCCGAGGGGTGCTCGAGCCGCCAGCACACACGAGGGCCACCCGTCACGAGCACCGCTAGCCATCGCCAGGCCGCCATCTCCCTCTCACGAGCCGCCATCCACATGCTGCATCAGAGTCCTCGGCCGCTGCCACCATGCAAGTGCCGCCAACCATTGCCAGGCCGCCAACCAAGTCCTCTCCTAGGGCCGCCATTGAAGACGCCGCCACCCCCTACCTAGGGCGCCACCCTCTGCATGAGCCGCCATTGAAGACCGCCGCCAGGGGTGCTCGGGCCGCCATCACACACGAGCAGGTCGCCACCGTTCCTCGGGCCGCCACCTTTGCTTCTGAGGGCACCGCCATCGCCATTCCTCAATGAGTCTCGAGCCGCCACCATCATCACACCGGTGGCCGCCATCTCATCCACGAGCTGCCATCCTCAAACGCGAACTGAGGAGCGCCTAATCTCCGTCATCATGGCCGTCATCTCCTTCGAGCTTCTGGACCGCCATCCGTGAGCGAGGACGCCACTCACCTAGGTCTGCTCTGGCTGCCACATCAGCCTGAGGGCCGCCATCACCTTACCCAAGGCTAGGCCCGAGCCGCCACCAGGGTTCATCCGAGCCGTCATCTCCCCCTCTCTCCAGGCCGCCATCCACTTTTGCCCGGGGCGCCACTTGCTTGTCTGACTCATGGATCAGGTCAGTTAGTTGTCCTCTATCTTTGTTTCGAATATTTTGTTGTGGAGACTTATAAATTATGCCGGGAAGGTGATCATGGATTCATATAGTCTGATCTGGGATTAAGACTGGGCATAATTGAGGTGTAGATGTAGATGTCAGGTTCAATCTTAAATTGCATGTCAGTATGCTTCCCTCAATTGTGTATACTCATCATGCTCTGTTTGACTCTTTTTTTGCCTATTTTGTTGTTGAGCCTCTCCTTAACACATACCAAATCAAAACGTTGGTGACATAGGGTTTAGGGAATCATGCCATGCCAGCCGTTTGATTACTCAACCTTGTAATTGCCCCCAATAGTGTCCACATCTGTTTGATGATATAGGACTTGGTGGAGTCAGCCACACCGGCCGCCATTGGTCCATCTCGCGCCTCCACTAATAGTCTCCCCGAGACGTCGCCGGCCACCATCTAGGGGTCACCAGCCGTCACTGCCCTGGCCGCCACCCCATCAGCTTGGGCAATCATGCGTCGTCGCATACTAGGTGATGGGACGCTACCTCCCCCTTAATAGTTAGTACTGTTTTTCTTTCAGTACTCTTTTGGGTCAGCTCATTGGCCTTGTGGTGAGCATTTTTAGTACTCTTGTATTGCTACCTTTCTTTTTGGCCGGCTTTGCGATTGGCCACTTTTGATGCACTTATGCTATTTATTCTGATTCCCAGACTGATGGATGGAGCATTTTGAGATATTTTGCATTTATACCCTATTTGTGTTCTTGACCATCGACGTCCATTAACTTGTATGCACCATTAAGTAGTCTTTGCGTCACAATGAATGGTCCTTCCCAATTTGGGGACCACTTCCCCATCTCGTTAGCATGTACACCTGAAGGTAGGATTACTCTCCACACTAGATCCCCTTCGCTGAAGGTCTTGCTTCGAACCCTCTTGTCATAATATTTTGCCACTTTAGCCTTATGGTGACGGATGTTCTCCAGAGCCATAAGCTTGTCACCATCTGCTGTTTCCAACTCTTGCAACATGGCTTCTTTGTATTTAGCTAAGTCTAATTGATGCTGTTGAGCCACACTTAGAGAAGGAACTGTTATTTCCAAAGGCAAAACAGCGTCATGACCATACGTTAAGTAGTATGGCGTGACCATGTACCTGTGGACTTACAATTTCTATAAGCCCATAGGACCTCTGACAAGGTCTCAAGCCACTTTTTTGGTTTTTCGCCTACCGCCTTTTTTTTATCATACTTATCAGTATCTTATTGGTGGATTCAGCCTGACCATTTGCTTGGGGGTGGTATAGATTAGAGTGATAGATACAGATCCTGAACAGTTTGGCGAAAGCTATAAAATTTTCATCAGTGAACACCGTACCTTGATCGGCAGTGATTGTTTGAGGGATTCCAAACCGATGTATTAACTCAATCACAAACTTGATTACATCGCCTTGATCGATTTTCCTCATTGGCCATGCCTCTACCTATTTGGTAAAGTAATCAGTGGCCACAAGTATGAATGCATGATTCTTAGATGATGGCGGATGGATCTTCCCAATAATGTCCATTCCCCGTTAGCTGTTTCAGGATGACTTGGGAATCTCCAAAAATTGTAATGGATTTTGCACCCTTCAGCAATGCTGTCTCGAGGCCAAATATCAGAGCTTCGTACTCCGCTTGATTGTTGGTGGTGCCAGGCTCTAACTCCCGAGCAAGCTTCCAATGTTCCCCAAGAGGACTAGTGATCGTAATACCGGCTCTCGAGCCGCTGCTTGCACAAGATCCGTCAAAGGTTAGTTCCCAAGGTTCGAACCCTATGAAGGACATTTCTTTGGGTTCATCTGGCAAGATAAATGAAGGATGTTGAGCTAAGAAATCAGCCAAGGCTTTTCCCTTGACTGCCTTTTGAGGGACATGTACAAGGGTAAAGGGACTGGTCTTCATAGCCCACTTAGCTTGTTGGCCCTTCAAGCCGGCTTGTGCAAAAGTGTCCTCACCAAGTCAAAGGGAGCTACTACATGGATTGTCCTTGGCAGCATATAATGTTCCAACTTATTGCAGGAGTATACTAGGGCGTAGCACAACTTTTCTAATGCGGTATACCTTACCTCTGGCCCTTGCAGAGTCTTGCTGAGGTAATAGATAGCCCTCTCTTTGCCACCATCATCATCATGTGCAAGCAGGCACCCGATAGACTCTTCGGCGGCTAATACATATAGTTTCAAAGGTACTCCAGGCCTTGGCGGCACCAATACGGGAGGATTGACCAACGCTCTCTTAATTTCTTCAAAGGTTGCTTAATGCTCAGCCGTCCACAGGAACGTCTCGTTCTTCCTTCCTTTAAGTAAGGTAGTGAACGCTTTCATTTTTCCTGCAGCATTAGCAATGAACCTCCTTAAGAAATTGATTTTACCAATCAATGATTGCAGCTCTTTGAGATTAGATGGTGCACGAGCTTCCAAGATGACCTTAGCCTTATTCTGATCTACCTCGATGCCCCTCTCATGCACCAGGAAACCTAAGAAGTTCCCTGCCGCCACTCCGAAGGCACACTTAGCTGGATTAATTTTCAATCCATGCTGCCTCATTCGGATGAAGGCACCTTCAAGGTGACCAAGTGTTGGCCAAATTCGCATGATTTCACAACTATGTCATCAATGTACATCTCAAGTGTATGGCCAATTAAATCGTGAAAAATCATGTTCATGGCCCTTTAGTATGTTGCCACAACATTTTTCAATCCAAAAAGCATTGACTACCCAATCAAAAATGTCGACTGGCCCTGGGCAACGAAAAGCTTTTGTGTGTACATCATTTTCAGAAATAAAGATTTGGTTGTATCCAGAATAACCATCCATTAATGATAAAAAACTTGTGTCCGGCGGCCGCATTAACAAGCATATCGGCCATAGGCATTACATATTCATCTTTGGGTGTTGCCAAGTTTAAATTCCTAAAGTCTATACAGACTCTCAATGACCATTATTCTTTACAACAGGTACAATATTTGCAAGCCATTCTACATAATGACAAGTTCTAATGTAACCTGCTCTAAGAAGCTTCTCAATCTCAGCCTTTATTTTTGGGATGGTGTCTGGATCGAACCGTCTAGGCGGCTGCTTATGAGGTCTGAATTCCGGATGAGTTGGCAGCTTGTGTTCCACTAGCTCCCTTGAGAGCCCTGACATGTCTGTGTACTACCATGCAAAACAATCTTTATACTTCTAAATCAGCTCCACTAGTTGGTGCCGCTCCTTCTCAGGCAATGATGCACTTATCTTAGTCAGCTTCGGCTCCGCATCTGTCCCGAGGTTGATGTCTACAACTGGTTCATTGGTTCCGGACTAGGCAACGTCCGCTTCACAGGAGATGGCCACTCAGATGGCCGAATGTCAGTTGGGTTTTTGGACTTGTCTTCGGCACCCATCAACCTCTCGGTGGTGGCGAGCCGCTGCAACAAATCTTTGTAAATGTCGTGGCTGCTCATCATGAGGAACTTGATGCTTCATGTCGGCTATCTGCAGAATGTAACTTGAAGCCTCTTGTTGTGAAGTTGAGGGATTCTAGATCCATGTCCATACCAATTAAAGCCGAAGCAGGCTGGATGTCCTCCAGATAGAAGATCGCCTCATCATTGTTGGTGTCCTGTCCTGCAAAGGATTGAGGATCTGCCTCCACCAGTTCTATCTGGTCACCATCCCAGGTGAGTAACTGCCGGTACAAAGTGGACGGAACACACTGTGCTATGTGGATCCAGTCACGTCTCAATAACGCAGAGTAGCATGTTTTTGACTTTACCACAAAAAAGGCCACTTTGATAGTCTTCGATCCAGTAGTGACATCCGTCGTTATGAATCCGGCAGGCTGCGTTGCTTCTCTCACGAAACTGCACATTCGGACCCTGATAGGGATCAGATCCTTTTCACTCTTCCCTATCTTCCTCAGAATTGACATCGGCATCACATTGGTTGCTGCCCCATTGTCAATAAAGACATTGCTTACAGGACGTCCATCAATGTGAGCTTTGACATACAAGGGCTTCAGTTGCCTTGTTTGGGCCATTTCCAGTTTGGCAAACTGTGCCAAAGCCAAATTTTGAGCATCATGCTGGCCGCCAAGTTCTTGTATGGGAGGTAGATCTCTGGTTGGATGGGACAACTCTGCTATCACTGATGGGACAACTCTACTATCATTTCATCCATTTCTTCAATGAGCCTGGCGAATGACGGCTCTTCTTCATCCCATATTTCTGATTCAGCATCACTTATCTCTTCATCCGCCGCCAATCCAATGACTTGTATGGGTACGGACGGGTCATCCGGCCCTTCTTCTGTCCCATTATCTGCTTCTTTAAGCTTTTTATCTATTTTTTCCCAGAAAGCCTTTTCTTCAAGATCTGTGCCGTCCAACTCACCATCATACTCCTCATCAATTTTGAGGTTCACATCACCCCATTCGCCATCTCCATCTTCATACCCTTCATCAATGTTCATATCATCGAGCATGCCATCCTCATCAGTCATAATGCCTAAGGCACCAATCCCAACCTTATGCTCATCGAGATTGGCCTCCACAGCCACCTCCACTTCTGCAGGTGTAATGGCACCAAAATTCACTTGTGGTGCTCCATTGGCCAATTTTGTTTCAGACTGTACCTCTGACTTCTTTTGGGATTCCTTCAAAGCCTTGCAGTAAGCCGTGAATCCTTCAAAACTATGTGGCTCACTTCCAAGTTCACCGGCCTGATGGGCCGCCAGATATGCCATGTACTTCATAAGTATACTAGCCATAGCCATGTCTGAAGGAGTCATGTCCATGTTGTCCAACTTCTCAATGAACTTCTGTACCAAAGAATTAATCTTACTTCCCTTATTACCAGACTCGGTGGCGATAGTTTTGCCTTTGTCTTTAGACAATGATGATTGAATGTCAGTCTGAGGGAGCTCAACCTTGGTTGCCTTAGGCCGAGGTGATGGCGGCTGAGGTTTTCGTTCCGCCCACTGCAGCCTCTCTCGAACAGGCCTTCTGGTGGAACGTGATGGCGGCTGCAACCTCTCCTTCACTGGCCTCCTGGTGGAAGGTGATGGCAGCTGCAGTCTCTCCCGCACTAGCCTCCTGGTGGAAGGTGATGGTGGCTGAGGTGTTCTCCTTGAGGCCTCATGCAACTTTCCCATACGAGTTGGCATGGGCGAGTTAGGTTACCTAGCCAACCCCATATTTCGTACCTTCTCGTGAAGGGTTCTCCGCTGTTCGGATGTTTCACCTCTGAAGTGAGTCGGTTGTATTGGCTTTCGAGGCATGAAAGACTCCAACTTATGGATCTGGGCTTCCCATTGCCGCATTTCCTCGGCATAACGTCTCTGAGCGCGCCTAAATTGACTTCTTGTCATGGGTGGTGGCTCCTTTTGGGCAGCTTTGCCCTGGGCCCGATTCTTCATCCACCTTTCAGCCTCAACAGGATGTTCTGGACGTCTCATCAGCGTTGGAACCACCTGTACTCCAGGCCTATAATCACGAGTAATAGGTTGGTGTCTCCCGTTTTCATGGATCTCTAAAGCAGGCTTAGGGATCTCAACCCTCAACGGAGGATTATGCCTCCTCTTATGTTCTCTTTCTTCAGCTTCGAGGGCCTTCTTGAAATCCTCCTTCAACATGCTTTTAAATCTTGGTTGTTTTCTATACAACTGTTTTCTTTTTTCACGATCAGACTCATCAGATAACAAGTCTACATCCTCCTCATCGAATTCAATGTGTTCATTTCCTCTGTTAGTCCGACTACTGGAGCCGCCATATTCTGGATTTAGGATGAGTCCAGAAGCACCAATTGGAAGTTGAGAGAATGGATCTAAATCCACCTTCATACCTGCAATTTTCAAACGTCCCTATTTTATTTTGTTCTCTATGGCAGTTCTAAAACTTCTGCATTTAGTAATGATATGCGTATATAAATTATGCCACTTAGAAAATGCCCGGCCTTGAATGTCCTCGGCCGCTGGTAACATCTGCCCCTCAGGCAGCTTAATTACACCGTCTTTGAGTAAGGGATCGAACACTTGGTCCGCCTTGCCCATGTCAAAAAGGTCTTCCTCAGGCTTATACCTAGCCTCTCTTTGTTTTGGCGGCTTGAGAGCCGCACAAGTATGTGGTTTGGCTGTCTGCACCAGCTCTGCCACATCCACCTCCACAAGCTCGTCCTCATCGTCACTGAATCTCACCTCCTCGAAGTGGATTCGACGCATAGGATGCCTTTCTTTCTGTTCCCCCAGGAACTTTTCCAAGCGGGCCGCTCTCTCGGCCATCTGGGCAAGATCGGTTGCATCATGCACAATTAAATGTTCTTTTAATCCCGGTAACATGTTAGCCACTACTATATTGGCTATCTCCCTATTTGGGATTGCCATAGTACATCGGCCTTTAAGGCGCTGCAATCTGTTAATAAAAGTACTCGCCGCTCATCGGCAAATTGTCTGGCATTAGTAAGATCTGCGAGACTAACCTGTGACATGGGTGTGTAGAACCTGTCATGAAACGCCCGCTTGAGATCGGCCCAATTTTGAATTGAATTAGGCCGCAATGATGCAAACCATGCGAAGGCAGGTCCATTCAGAGATGAGCTGAACAACTTTAGCTTCGGCCAATCGTTGGCCGCTGCTTTACCACATTGAGCAGTAAACATGCCCACATGTTCTACTGTGAATTCGGGCATCTTGAAGCCCATAGGGTATGGCTGCATGGTGTCTACCCAATCAGGGTACGGTTTCCTGTATGTAGGCCGTTCCATCGGCCTTAGTTGAATCCCGAAGTGTTGTTGCATCATTTCTGCCAACAAATCGGGAGACACTGCCGACGCTTGTGTAGGAGGCATGGCGGTTAGAGGAGTCATGGCAGCTTGAGGATACATGGCGGCTGGGAGAAGGCTGGTGGCCTGAGGATGTTGCATGGCGGCTGGTGGTGCACCATGCGCTGCTGCCACCTGTGGCATGTGTCCTCCTACAACAACTAGAGTAGGGATGGCGGCCGGTGGGACGGGAGCCGCCACTCCAAATGGTTGTGCCGTCGCCTGGCGTGGTGCCATGCCAGATGCACCGGGAATCGTCGTACAACCTGGTACAATGCTAGACGCCATCAAGTATCCTGATGAAGCATACATCGGCATGGGAGGCGCCGCATAACAGAAGTTCGGCATGTTAGTTATGAGTGGATGGGAATGGGGCCAAACTCGCCAGGCCTTCGAATTCCGAGAGTGGCGGCTGGCCAAAAGTAGTCCCCCAAGTCCTCTGTAGGCCGCCATACGGCCCTGGGATGCTTGGTGGCACAATCATGCCATTCGCTGGAATCGATCCCTCTTGCGAAGTACGCAGGGAGCCACATATTCTGTCAGTCTGATCGGCCATGGCAGGCCGCAACACGTCCATAAGGTGCCTTATAAGTAAAGGCATGAATTCGGCCATCGATTCAGTCATCGATAGCCGCATATGTTCAGAGAAGATTGGGGCCTGCATTATTCCCTATTGTGGTTGAGAGGTGCCCCCCGCATTATCGGCGTTCTCAGAAGGTGTTCTCACTGGTGTTTCTTCGTGTAGCGACATTTCTTCAAATTTTTGAGTTAAGTCCCTTAATACTCGTCCAGATCTAAGTAGCATACACTCCGAAGCGGATATGGTTTCCACTCGAGTCCCACTGGGCGTGCCAATTTGTTAACCAAGAATTTTTTATTGAATAGTGTTGAAGACGATTACAAGATTCACTCAAGGAATTACAAGGATTTAAATAAAAACTGTAAAGGAATGACAAATTTGCAGAAAGAAAGAACATGAAATAAACTTGCAGAAAGTAAAAGTATGAAAGTGCGGATTCCTTTGGTAGGGTTCTTGATGCCCCATCTAGGAGGCTGCCTCCAGTATTTATAATGAGTCACGTCTCTCCTTGGCAGAGTTACGGTCTTGCTTGGATGCTACCGTTACCCCAATCTGCTCCAAGGATCCCCCGGATGACGCCCTGTCTTAATGTCGCCTGATCCTCTCTTGGGTAACCGTCCTCTCTTTTGCGAATCCCTTCTCCTCGGATGGCGCCTGGCATTAATGCTTCCATGATTTTCTCCAAAAGTGATGCAGCTCCTCAAGTCTTCAATGCTGCCCTGATCCTATCCAAAGGCTACGCGCTTCTCATGTCTTCAATGCTGCCATAACCCTCTCCATGGGTGTTGCTTCTCACAGCTCATAACCCTAAACCTATTATCCGTCTCGACCTCATCCATGAACTGGGCCAATCACTTGAATATTGGGCCGAAAATATAGTGGGCCTTAGTATTTTTTGAGGGTTAACACCTGGTAATCTAAGATTATCTAGATTTTGGGTGGGATTCACTTTCCTACCCAAAAGCTCCAACATTTCCAATTTTCCATCGTGATGGTAATCTTAAATTCCTAGCACACTCGTCTCTCCAAACAAATGATGAAATACTCGTAAATTTTGGGAAACTTTATAAATTTTTTACATATAAAATAATTTTTTAATTTAAAAGTGTTAAAAGTAATATAATATAAAATACATCCGAATATTCCTGGTAATCTAAGATTATCTAGGTTTTGGATGGGATTCACATTCCCACCCAAATGCTCCAACATTTCCAATTATCCATCGTGATGGTAATCTCTTATTCCTAGCACACTCGTCTTTCCAAACAAATGATGAAATAGTAGATAATTATTCAAAATTTTTATTGGGAGTCTTGCATACTCGAACCAAACGGCCCTTTAAAGTTTAGCTGTTGGAAAATAAAATTACATGATTACCCTTTAGATGTTAATATATTACTATTATTGTCCTTTTACTATATGATGATACTCCTATGAAGTATAAAAAACCAAACATATTTGTGAAACTAAAAAAATATATCTATTTATATATACTATAAACGGGAGAGCCGAATCTGGCACTATCTTCCAATTGAATTTTCAACCATTGGATCATAAATTCAATTTTGTATCCTAGCCGTTGATTTCTTAATGGATTTTATATTTCTTCTCTCGCTCTTTTCCTCATTCTCTCATCTCATCTCTTTTCGTATTTCCTCAGCCCTAATTCATCTCCCTCCGCACTTCCCACTTGCAATTTCTTCCGCCATCGTTCATCCCCAATCGCTTGTATAGCTTGTCCGAGTGGGGGTTTTCCCGTGAAAGTGCCGACCTTGTCGCCGGCATTCGTCTGCCACCGATTCAATCGCGAACACACCATACGTGGAGACGAGGGACAGCAGTGAAGGAACCGAGTGCCGTCAATCTTTTTTGGGTTTTGATTTTGGGCTGGATTTAGCTTCATCTCCATCGATCTTTTTAGGGTTCGGTTTAGTGGAGTTGATTTTTTCCAGAATTCTCCTTCATCGTTCATCGTTCTCTCTGCTTCTCCTCCGTTGCTGTGGGAGCCTCAAGTCGCCGCCAGCCCCCTTCCGCCCAGCGCCGCCGCCGCCCCTGCCTCCACAACCGCCGAGGCCTCTCCTTTCCTCCTCCGCTGCTCCAATCGCGCGCGCCGCCGGAGCGTCGACTCACCCTCCTGCGTAGCCCTAATTCCTGTCCCTAATTCTTCCCGTCAATGAAAGAGAGAGAGGGAGCAATTTAGGGATTCTTGGAGAAGTTGAAATCGCGATGTTTAGTAGGAGAATAATTTTCTCCTTTCTTCTACTCGGCCAATCGCGTCCATAGTCATTCTGCTGCTTTGTTCATATCGAGGTGCTGATTCTGTTTCAATTTGAATTTTATGTTTATTGCGCTCATTGTGGTGACTGCTTGTTTGTTTCAAAGTAAGAAGCTTCTTTTTCCCATTTTTGGTATGTTTGTGTGTGTTGTTGATTTGGCTGGTTGTTGGCAGGGATAAGAATAGGAAGTGCGTTGGAAGGGTGAAGTGTAGAAATGGAATTAGAGCGGCCGCGAATGAGAAAGCAGGTTCGGATTCTGGTCCGGTGAAACAGAATGCAAAGCCACAAAGATATCATCCGTTTGAGGAAATTGCTGATTCGGAATTGTTGGCGAACAGGGATGCTAGGCTTACTCCTGCTGAGACAACTCGAACTATTATTGAGGTATACCTAGGAAGTGGAATGTGATTTTTAAGATAAAGGGGAAGCTTAATGTAGAGCGGATGCTGGATGGGTGCAACGATTGTTTATTAAGGGCTCAGTGCTAGCTTTATTATATGTTGCAAACAATGGTGTCTTTGATTTATTACCCATTGAAATGACCACCTGAAGTTTAACCTTCTGGAGTATTTGGTTGTATCTAATAGGAGTATTGGACTTAGGTGGACTTGGTTTTGAGGTTTTGTCAAATGTTAAACTGGTGTGAAGGTTTTGGTTTTAGGTGAACGGCAAAGCAACACTGATGTTTTCTGGTACGGTCAGTGAGGAAATCCATGAAAACATTTTCTGGCCCGATTTACCTTATGTGACCGATGAACATGGAAGTAAGATGCATTTTATCTATGTTACATATTGTCATTTTGTAACTGGACAGAAGGAATTATTTCCTAACTTAGTTGTGTTTGCTTATGGTCAGATATCTACTTTCAAGTGAAGAATGATGAGGACATCCTGCAAGCCCTCACTACCGAGGAAACTGTCGTGGTAAGATTAATGTTCGGCACTCAATTAATGATTATTTTGGGCCCTGTTGATTTGTTTATAGATTCATTGGAGGGAATACTATTTTGGATATGTCATGGTCATGTACATTTGTCTTTTTCTTACCCGTGAATTTATGGGTTCAATTATTAGTTGTTTCTCAAGAAGACATTACATTATTTCAAGTTCTGTCAAATAATTCAAGTAAAGCATATGCTTATTGTTATTCTTATGCTAAAATAAAACCTTCCATAATTGGGAAAATTTAGCATAAGAAGTGTAGATGTAATGAATCGCTCACGTGTTTCCGTAGAAGTACATATAATGAGACAGCGCTATAATTTTTAACATGCTCTGGAGCTCAACTTGCTGGATTTAAACCTGAATTATATTTTTCCTTGTGTCCTTGCTTTCAGCGAATCGGTTATTTCCTATGCTCATCATCTGGAAAAGAGACATGATATGCTTCTTGGCATGCTGTTTGACCGAGGCACCTACAAGAAACTCTACAGCTACCGTCATCTTATAAATGGATTTGCAGTTCACATTTCACCAGAGCAGGTGACACCGTTTGTGTGCAGTTTCTCTACGTTTTCAATTACATTAGCAGATAAATGTTGGAAACTTTTTTACTCGTTGCTCATACCACAAACCCTATTAATAGGCAGAAACACTTAGGCGAGCGCCTGGTGTGAAGTCTGTGGAGCGGGACTGGAAGGTGAGGAAGCTCACAACCCACACTCCACAATTTTTGGGGCTTCCAACTGGAGTATGGCCTACTGGAGATGGCTTTGACCGAGCTGGAGAGGACATTGTAATAGGCTTTGTGGACTCGGGAATTTACCCTCACCATCCAAGTTTTGCAACGTACAACACAGAACCTTATGGGCCTCTTCCAAAGTATACAGGTAAGTACGAGGTTGATGCGATCACGAAAAAGGACTTCTACAATGGTAAGATTATTGGAGCTCAACACTTTGCTGAAGCTGCTAAAGCTGCTGGATCATTTAATTCAGATGTTGATTTCGATTCCCCACTCGATGGTGATGGACATGGAAGGTTCGAGCCATTTTACTTTAATAATGTGCTTGGTTCTTACTTTATACGTATGCTTCTTTTGAAGGTTTTATATCTTAATGCTCAACAAGTCATCATTGTGAAGGATTTACATTTTAAATTCACAAGGATTACATGTATATTGGAAGTCAAAGAATTGTGTGTACCTTTTACGTTTTATCTTTGTTATGATTTTGGTTATTTAGAATTTAGATGGGAACTTCTCTAATCAGAATTTTCATTCTGTTGAATCCACTCAGCGCAGAGTAAGGTGTTCTCATTTAATTTAGTGGACATGGAAAATAGAGACACAAACTCCCCAGTATTTTTCTCATGTAGAAATGAACCTATATTTTTTTGGTTTTCCATATATTGTTTGTTCGTGTTATTAACTTCTATTCTAGACTGTACTATTCTTTCCATTATCCAAACAGATTTATAGGAATGATGTTTCATCTTTTCTGCCACGCTTTTCGTTAGTCTCAATTTACTAATTACCCCCTGCAATTAATTGCATTCTTCTCCTCTTAACCTTGACAGCTTGAAAATATTTGGACCAATAGCCATTGTAGCACTCCTGGTTTTGATTCCTGTGAATGCATCTGGTGGCACATTATTCTTTCTGCAGCGTGACTTGGTTGTTAGCAACATTGACAAACTTTCTATATCAAATGTCCGCCCAAAATCGAATAAGTAAGTTTCACCATTTGTTCATTGTTCATTTCATTTATAGAGATGAGATGTAGGTGTGGTTTACATCGAGAACACGAGTAATTGCATTTTAAATTTGTTTGTATCAATAGAAAGTATACTCTTCACTGATTTTTATGAATGTTGAGTTTGCTCTCGTGAGATTAGTATCTGTTACTGTGACATTAACCAACCTCTTATCTTGCATTTTATCGTCAATTGTGTGCATGATCATCCATATCATTTTTTTGGTTATCATTTCTGTTATTTAGGTTTTACAAGTAATTCAACATCTATGACATTTCTGTATTCATCAGTGTGATGGCTTAACATAGGGAATTAGGGATCTACTCTTAAGTTTGGTGCATTCACATTTGATCCACAATCATGTCGTAGTTATGGTTTTAGATATGAAGGTCTTAAACAGATTGGGAAAACTTTACCATCATAAAACAGAGAACATGGAAATTTGTCCAAAGAAGCGAATGTTTTGTCATTAAAGACTATCAAGTGATTTCGCCAGCAGTCAGAAAAGGGCAGGTTTGAAATGCCGCAGCATTTCATCTATTTTAATTTAATGTCCAACCTTCTTCCTTATTCTAAAATTGCAGGTTTTTCATCCACATATCAATGCTCTACCTATTTACATTTTGGATATGCTTCATGCTTTATAAGGAATATGGCACAGTTGCTTCAATGAGACTGCAGTTTTTGGCTTCACAAGGCATGTGAGCAGAACAATTCACGGTTAGTTGTGACTGACATCTGTTTAGATGCGATATTATTCATGAACAAGACAATTTCCTGCTTATAGAAGCAGTTGTACGTGAAATTATAAATGCAATGTTACATTTAGAAGTTAGAATTACCAAATTCTCCTTGCACTTAGTTTCTGTTTTTAATTTGTAAACTTCTTAACCTTCATCCATATTATACTCAGGTTCTGGTTAGAAATGTACCTCGTGATTCTGAACGGTCAATATCAGAAAGTGTTAAAAATTTCTTCCAGAGAACTCATCCAGAACACTATCTCTGTCATCAGGTAATCAATAGTTTCTCAATACTTATTACACTGAAAAGCTGTTCTGTTTGAAACCATAGTATGATGGTGGGCTACGATTCCTTACATCCGACAGAATAGTGCTCTTATTGTGCTTTATTAACCCTTTTCATGCTGTTGCTCATTCTCCATTGCATTCAGGCTGTGTACGACGCTAAAAAGTTTGCCAAACTTGTTAAAAAAAGAAATAAACTTCAAAATTGGATGGACTATAACCAACTTAAGTTTGAGAGGCATCCAAACAAGAGGCCTACAAAAAAGGTATTTCTCCCTAGGCAATAGGCATTAATTTTTTTTATTGCAAGATATTCTGGGAAATATAAAGTCTGTAGAAACCTCAAAAACCATTTCTTTGTCATTCAGAAAGGTTTCCTTGGACTTTGGGGTGAAAGGGTTGATTCAATTGACTTCTACACAAAGCAAATTGAAGATCTTGACAAAAGAGTAAGTTCGCCAACACTCATTTCAAAATTAGACATATTTTTCATATATCAGGTATTTCATTCTTTGTACAAATTCGAAACTTGTGAACGCTTTCAAGATATTTGATATTGTGGCTGCAGTCAGTTTTGTCTAATTGTATATTGTTTTTCATTACTTGCTCATAGTTGACCATGCAACGCCAAAAAATTCTGAATGATCCTAAATCCATGTCACCTGCTGCCTTTGTTTCATTCAATTCGAGATGGGGAGCGGCTGTTTGTGCACAGACTCAACAAAGTAAATATCCGACATTGTGGTCGACTAATTGGGCACCTGAGCCCCGTGATGTATACTGGAATAACTTGGCAATACCATTTGTTTCCCTCATCATTCGGAGACTTGTGATAGCAATAGCTATGTTTGCACTGGTCTTCTTTTACATGATACCCATTGCTTTTGTACAGTCATTAGCAAATCTGGAAGGACTTGGAAAGGTTGCTCCCTTTGTCAGACCTCTAATAGAATGGTGAGGGACAGTATAATCAAAAGTAATATCTTTCGATGACACATTGTTATTCCTTGCCTTTTTTTTTGTGGCACTACATTTTCTACATTAATACTGCATATCACTAACAAATATTTTCATTTTTTATTTATGGCTGAAAATCTCAATAGGTTGGAAGCATGAAGACCCCTATGGTAAGTCACATTAACTCTAGAAATGTAAAATATATGTTATGTAGGGGAGGATTTAACTCTAGAAATGTCTCTTGTTAATACACTTTGCTATTCTTCAATCTGCAGGAATTTCTATACATGATAATCTGTTACATTCTTGTGTGCAGTCAGAAATGAGATCTGGCAAAAACAAGTCGGAAAACTATTTCAGATTTGAAATTCCATATTTGAGTCACAGTTTACGGTTAATTGTCATGGTTTCTCATGCCCATTCCATGTAGATATTACTAATTATTGCCCAAAACCTTTTATACTAAATCTTTCCAAGCCTTCTTCATGTAACTGTAATTGATAGGTTGGCAGAGAATTTGAGAAAACAAATGCCTTGGTGGATCCATGTGAACTGTTGGCAAACATTGAAGCCCAAATATTGAAAGCCAAAGAGGGAGCATTTACCCGTAAAGACGTAATGGAAAAGATAGGCAGATGAGTTTCTGCTTGTGATGAGGAAAAGTGGCTTGAAGATTATAACAAAGTAAGCAGGCAATGATGGCATCTCATTGGTGTGGTGCACTTTCCATATAATTGCATAGTTTATTATCCTGTTTCATGTTCATTCATAATCCCTGGGATTGTTTCTTTCATTTGATGTCTATCGTAGTATTTTTCTTTGAAGTTATTTGTCTAGGGTGGTTATATGTTTCCCGTCTCAACAATATTCATTAGCATTTACTGTAATCCCTGTTGATTCCTAGGATGATAACAGCTAAAGTGCTGGAAGAGGTGTGCATATAAACCTCAAACGTGCAGAGCGTGCTAGAATTACTGTAAATAAGATTCCAGGTAACTCTTCAGGCTTTCTTTGATGTTCATCATTACTGAAACTTATATCTTTCTGGAGGTTATATTAACGAGCTCTGAATTTTCAGCAATGGTGGAAAATTTGATTAGCAAGATACTAATGTGGGAGGATGAACAAAAGATGTTCCTCTATGATGGAGTAAATTTTTTATAACTTTTCTAGCATTTTGGTGTTTTCGCTACTTCGCGTAGTTTGAATCTGATTACTGTATTCTCCCTCTTATACACAGGTGCGTTTAGTGTCAATACTGGAGGATTACAAACTAACAAGAAGGCTCAAGGAGGAGGAAAAGAAGCTAGCCCGGGTAATTTTCATTACATCAAGTCATTCTTTCATAAGAATTGTTTGCTTTTATGTTGTCAAATGATAAAGAGAGGTTTAGGTTTTATATTCTACTATAATGTATAAGAGGCATGGTTGGGGTACTGAATTTCATTTGCAACTACAATTCAGGATCAGAAAAAGATACATGATATGCTCCTCGCTGAGAAAGAATCCATCTATGGGTCTAAGCCAAGCCCGCGGAGAAGCAGCAGCTTTAAGAATGGAAATGGGTACCGTTCCTATGGCAATGGGTCAGCGACCCCCTCACCACGCCGGAACTCAGTTGGCAGTTCAAATTCGGAGCTCCTCACACCACGATCTTACTCTGGCAACCAAATTAGGAAATAAATTGTTGTAGATAAGAACTCACATACACTTACCTATAATTATTTTTTCTTTCTCCATAGACAGTTGTACATCCCTTTTACGTTGTGCATCGCACATGTATTTAACTAGTTTTATTATAAACAAAAATATTCATCTATAAATTGTAATGATGTACATACCATACGAATGTTCAAATAATGTCGTTCCGAAACTCCTCGTCACTATCTACACCTTCACCAATTTCAGCTTATACATAAACTGAGTGATTAGGATGTAAATCTATATAAAGAACTTAGAATATAAAACAAAAATCTCAATTTAAAATTCATTATAAGTGGGGAAAAAAATATAGAAGATGCTAAACATTAATTTCTTCAAGTGGGAACATAAGGAAAGAATCTCCATTCAAAATTCATTACAAGTTTTTCTTCTAGAGTCCATAAGCTAGTTAAAAAGGATTGCCGACTTGATATTAAAAACCGGGTTTAGTTAGTATGCAGAAACCCAAAATTATGTAGGTCCAGAAATTGCTATAAGACAGTTCATTATGTGCTAATCGGATTATTCTTGAAGTCATTTCCAATTAAGAGACACTATTAATTTGATTAATGTGATATTTTGTTTCCATAACATTATAATTTGTTTCCATGATGGTTAACTGATGGTTTTGGTAATATTTATTCTCCTAATTTGATAAATTAATATTAGTGAATTCATAAATGTTTTTGGCATTCACTTAGAACTAAATACACATTAAATCAGCACATATCACTAATTATACAATATACTAGCACATAGCACTATAGGTGTGAAGCATTCATATATTATTACCATAGTACATATTATTAATGAGTTTTTCATCATTGATTTCACAATGTAAAAGTACATAGCACTAATTACATATTAAATTAGCATACATCATTATTTACATACTGGAACATTCCATCGGCGAATGATTTCATTCCTTATCAATTGTACCCAAAGAAACAACTTTCCTAAATAATATATAGATAATGCACAAATTAGTGAGAATAATAAAAATAGAAAGAATATCCACATAATAAATGTACTCCACTTACCAAAAAGAAAAAATAATGTATTCCACTAACTTTAGCACAAATCAAGTTTTTGCTTAGCATTCCTGCACAAACTGAATCAGCAACATAACCAATCCCTTAAAAACCAATATACTGGTCATGTTCAATACCAAGCAAAAATTGTCTAATTAATGGAGTATTTAAAAAGGAGAAGAAAAGAAGATAAGAAAAAGTAATGGGTTAAGAAAAAATGAGACAATAACTCAAACATGCCACCAGAAGGAGGTCCTTCCATTTTTAGGCCATGATATTTTGATTTAGGAAAATAGGACATTGGAAGGATTTCGGGCTCGAATTTATGCCATTTGGTCGGAATTCGGGCTGCAATGAACTAAAAGTAAAAATGACTCATTTTGATGGCCTATTTTAGTTTTTTTCAATTATTTTTTATTTTATGTAACTAAAATTAGTGGTAGTGGGTTTGAAAGTTTAATACTCCCTCCATCTCAGGCAAGATGTATGGTTTGACTTTTTGGCACTGTTTATTGTTTAACTTTGACTCAATATTATTCCAAGTATATGATTGAAAAAAATAGTCGAGTTGGATCTTGTTAGAATCGTATAATCATATAGTTTTATAATATATTTAAATAATTTTTTGTTGTATATATTTTGAGATATTAACGATTGAAAAAGTGCATTGGATTGTGTGCAGAAATAAAACAAGACATCTTAAATGGGACAGAGGGAGTATATTTCTTTATTAATCTGATGTGATGGGTAGGTTTGACTATTAATATTTATTTTTTTAAAAATGGAAGTGAAATAAAAAAGTTGGAACAAGAAAAAAAGAAGAAAGTATGACATAAATAATGACACAGAATGAGTATTATTTATTTAATTATATAAAATAAAAAAATTGAAAAAAGCTAAAATATGCCACAAGAATGAGTCATTTCTACTTTTAGGCTATCGCGGCCCGAATTCCGTCCAATTGGCTTAAATTCGGGCCCGAAATCCTTCTAATGACCAATTTCGCTAAATCAAAATACTGTGGCCCAAAAGCGGAACAACCTTCTTCTGGTGACCTATTTTAGTTATTATCTCAGAAAAAATTCAGAACCAACTAACATTTTGGACCGTTGCCTTGGTGAAGATCCACCACCTGTGAGCCCGATTAGAAGGATCGAGGAAATCGTATATATTTGCGGCTAAAGAAAAAGTGATTAGAATGCAAATTTATGTCTTCTCTCTAGATTTATGCTTCGAACATTATTGGAATTTCACAAACAAAACGCCAAAACTGAAACATGAACGCTCGGAAGAGGAGCATTGGAGCATTAAGAGGTTGAGAGTGTTAGAAAATCTTTATCTCCAGAAAACAAACGGGGAAGAGAGAATTTGGCAGCATTTGCGTTCTGAACGGAACGTTTCGGTTTGGCAACGTTGTTCCCAAGTGGAGCCTAAGTGCAAATTAAAATGTAATGTAGCTTTTGCTACTGGTGATGAATAATGCTACAATAATCATTACATTTTAAAATTTACAAAACCCAATTTATTTAATCCATTTGCAAAACATTAACATTCATGACAAGAAAGAAAAGAAAAAGAAAACATATGTAATGTAACAAAAGATTAATAACAAAGTAGGCTAAACTTTATTTTGAATAAAGCAAACTACATCAACAAAATGTTTAATATTGGCAACATTTGACTGCAGGACGACACAGATTGGGATTGAGATAACACTTGAAGCTTCAAGTAAAGAGGGCAACACAGCTTCAAGCTGACATTAACTCTAATGAGGCAACACATAGAGTATGGGGAAAACGTTGCAGCTTAAGTAATGAATCTTTAGCAGTGAAATGCTGATGAGGTGATTAATGGATCTGGATGTCCCATTTTAATTATTTCTTGCAACAAATTTCTATTCTGTTTTGTAATAATAATCTTACTATAAGAGAAGCAAATGCATTTCAAAACCCACATCATTGAAAGCACAATTGTTCCTATGTTAAGGCACAAACACAATGATGGATTCACATCTACAGCAAACGGGTAGGTGTTTCAATTGGACATATTTGAAGATGAAGAGAAGCAGATGGAAATCTGAAATTCTCTTCACAAAGGGAAGGGAATGTCATTCGTCCATTCCGACGACTTATCCCTTACACAGTGTTTCCAGGCCAGTCCTGTTCTCAGCAGCCCCTGCTGCATTGCCATCAAACCGCTCATCTAATCTTACAGAATTAGCACAGTAACAACATAAAACCAAACAAGAACCATCCAACTAACCCGATGAGACCACAAAGTAACATCCACAGTAAGCTTTTTGCCATCAAAGCTTCGGATTAACCATCCCCATGCTCCCTTGTCTTTCAAACCACCCTTCTTTAAAAAACCTCAGAGACATATACTCATCTAAAAGGCATCAAAGTGCGCCTCCACCACAGTGCCCTCCTCGTCCAATCCCGGCTTCAACACAGCAATCACCCACTCCTTCAAACATGCTTTTGAATGCAACCTCACAACCTACGCGCTGGAACTCGTGTATGTCCTTGTGTTTTCATCAACTGTCTGCCTAAATATGAACCCCACTTTCCTCATCCCTAGCCCAAATGCGATGGTCTCAACAAAATTATACTTGTCGAGATCCCTGTAAGGCGTCAATTTCTCCGTCATCCCTTGCTGTGGAGGTTCGTATGTGAAATCAACCTCAACCTTCCCGGACAAGTATGAGGACCCTATCTTGTACATGAATCCACAATACATCACGACAAAATCTACAAGAGGAAAAAGAAATGCTGCATTTGATGATCATTACAATAGATCATTGGAAACACGAATTACAGCCAAGTGCAAATACAAAACATATACTTCTATTACTACAACACAAATGCCAGACCTTATTGTGTGTCCACATGAGGAAAAAACAATGGCAATGCAGCGAACTTGCGTATCATGCCCATTCAAGATTTCTTTGCAAAAAATCATCCAAATACACCTAAGGTTTTCTTTAAAAAAAAAATAATCAAAAACACTCTTCAAACGCCTACCTAAATGTGTCTATATTGTTTTTTCCCCCCCACGAAATGCATCCCCACGCAATTTCTCATTGAATAGTTCTAAAACAAAAAGTTCCACTTTGCCCTACCCAACTAACAACATTTTTCGGAATGGAAGAAAACCCAAACACAACCTATATTTTTCATTTTTAATAGTGTCTTTCAAGCTAAGTTTGTGCTGCAGCCTGCCTGCCTGAATTGTTTCCATGTTAATAAAACTACCAACTCACAAAATTTGTTCAATGAATACAAATAGAATTTGCCAATAATGAAAAACTCTTCCAGTTGGATCCAAATATTGTCTGTCCATTGAATTCAAAAGCAAAGAGAATCATTCATGTTGCCCTTTTGGGGGGAGCCATATTGCCAATGAGAGAAGTTGTCACGGTCGATGCAAGTATTTGTGTCAACAAGCCTGCAGAAATTGTGTGTCGTTAGAACGGTAATAATCATTTTACCAACTACTCCCTCTGTCCCAACTAACTTGTCTTGTTTGACTTCTGCACACAATCCAATGCACTTTTTTAACCGTCAATATCTCATAATATATACAACTAAAAGTTATATAAAATACATATTTTAAAACTATACGATTAGACGAATCTAATAAGACCCAACTTGACTATTTTTCTCCAAATATATTTTGCAATAACATTGAGTCAAAGTTGAACAATGAACAGTGGCAAAAAGTCAAACCAGACAAGTTTGCTGGGACGGAGGGAGTATTATCTTGGAAGATACTGGAATAGAACAAATGAAATTTACTAAGTGAAACTGCAGCAATCTTGTAGAGCTCGAGATTTGTTGCTTCCTGTTTACTCAGATCTTTGATAATCTGTTTAATAAACCATTCCAAATAGTAGCAACTCATGAGAATCACAGAGTAGGGTATTACAAAAGATCAGGAAAACAAAAATGCACAATTTTCAAACTCTAAAAGAAGTAACAACTAACAATGTGATTTAAAATCTGAAGACAAAGCGAGTTTAAGTGACAACCAAGCAGATGTGCATATTCTGCAGTTATTCAACCATCAAGCATACTTGTTCCTTATGTGCTTAATTAAAACATCAAATTCAATCTCAAGTCTTCTAAACACAACAAACCCTTTTTATCCATCAATTACTAATTTTTATTACTTACAATAAAAACAAGCATGGAAAAACTGAAGAACAAAAATGTTTGATAGGAGAAGAGAATCATTTGACCTCAAGCGTTTCATCACTCTTAAGGAGGCAACCCAGAGATATAAGAACACTGAGTGACGATCCAAACAAATAGAGTTTCAAAAGGCCAACTCGGCTGCGCTTTCGACCTAAATAAAAATGATTGGGATAAAGAGTTTCAGATTAAAAACCACAACCAGAAACTAGGTTCCAATGTAACATATTAACAAACAGAATGTTTCATCCCACCTAATTCTCCGATTAAGAGAGAAATAAAGTAAATCACAATTGAACCAACAGAAAACCCATCAAGAGCACCCCCTTTTAGTGTAGATAAGTAGAAGATTACTGCAGCTAGAAATTGAATAGAACCCTGCATTTTATTGAGAAATACTTCATTAGAAAGCACAAAGATTCAATTTTAAAAAAAAAAAAAAAAAAGCAAACCATTCACATCCACATTCTGCATTTTGGGGTGTTTTGGATGATTCTTTTGTTTAAGTTTCTTCAAAGTGTGTACCAAAAAAGTGTTTACGTGAAATAGCATGTAGCCCGAGCTAAAAAGAAAATGGACAAAACAACAATATTAGAAAAAATGCAACCAAAAATTGGCAATTATCTCAGGTACCATGGTTCATGTGCTTGAGTAATTCTGGACAGGTAATTGCCTGCTCAATGAACTCTAAAACTGCACTTAACTATGTTCCTTCATTGAATTGCTTAATTGTAATTTGTCAATTTCTTAAATCATTTCATTTTCGGGGCAAAACTACAAATGCACGAATGGAAACTGGAAATTAAATAATAATGGAGTAGTGAATATTTGACAATTTACAAAAAATAAAAATAAAAATTTAAAAAAAATAGAAGGCACACCTGGGCTAAGATCAGTGAACAAAGACGAGATTTTCCTCGGGCCACCTTCTGATATCCTTCCAATTAAGCACATACAACAAATTTACAGAGCATTTCAAATCACACGAAATTCAAAAACAAATTAGGGCCAAATTATAATAGCAATAGAAGGCGTACTGGAATCGACGACCATGCGGTATGAAAAATCAGAACCATCAGTCCCAGAGGGCCTCCCAGTTACGGATTTCATTTGACTCATGTCTTCCTACTTCCTCCTTTCTAGCCAATTTGGGGTTTTGATCTGGGGATATTTTTAATGTTAGTAAATCACAATAATGGTGGAGAAAAAATCACAACAGAGAATCAAATCACACAAATCACCTGCATTTTGACTACTACAAAGTAAGCAGCTAATAATTTAGAGAAGAAATATTTTTAGAATTATTACTTACAAGTTATAACTGAGCAACGATGAGGCGAAAGCAGCGGATGTGGAGCAGCGAGGGCGAGGAAAAGGCGGTGGCGGAGCAGCGAGAGCGAGTGGTCGACGGAGCAGCTAGGGCAACTGGGAAACTGGCGACGGAGGCACCCACAGACAAAGATGCGACGGCGAAGGCAGCAGGGTGGGGGCGGCGGCGAGCGTGATGACAATTGAAGAAGGGTACTGCCGGATTGGAAGTGTGCGGGTTAGGGGAGGGCCGAAGCGGCGGGAATAGGCTAGGCCGGCCTAGGTACGCCAGACTCAAAGCTTGGCTTATTTAAATGGTTCAAAAAGTCATTTAAGTTTATACTTCCACTGTTTCTCAAGAATCTACAACATTTCCTCTATAATATTTTTTTCGCACGAAATTCAATACATAGTTTTAAGAGTTAGTAACTCAAATTTGATATTCTAAAATTACAAGATGAGACACGATTCTAACAAAATCTCACTTGACTATATTTTTTTCTATAACTATTGTATAAACATAATGAATAGTGTCAAAAATCCAAAAATTTCACATTCTTGAAAATGGAGGTAGTATCTATATATTTTAAATTTTTTTAAAGAAAAACATTTATATATATATATATTTTATGGAAAATTGATAGAAAATTGGTGTGGAAGCCAAATCTGCAACACTGATTATGCCATCGGGACCATGCTCCAGGACCAGAACCCGGAAATTCACAGACCAGATCACAACCCTTCTCAAGACTGCAGAATTCACAGAAGAAATCAACAGAGAAGAAGGTAGCAGTCTGAAAGCACTGATCTTGATCCAGCTCGAAGAGGCCGGAGGGATTCCACCCATGGGATCCCCAATTTTGAAGAATTAAGCCTTCGCCGTCGCCGGAGAGTCGCCGGAAAGTCATCGGAGAAGCTAACGGAGCATCGGAGCATCACCGGAGGACAAAATGGAGCTCGCCGGAAATTGGCCGGAAGTTGGCCGGAGGTCGGCTGGAGCCACCGTCGGTCGCCGGACAAATTTCGGACAAGTCGGAAGATGGTCGGATAATATTTTGTAATAGTATAGAAAATAAAAGCATAAGAAATTTAGCTAAGGCATTGAGGCCAATTCGAATTATCCAATTCGATCTAGCCAATTCGGTATAGACCGAATTACCATAGAGCGAATTGCCCCCATGCCTTAGGAAAATTTCATCACTCTCTCAATTCGGAATATCCCAATTCGGTCTAGACCGAATTGCCATAGACCGAATTGACCTCCCCAGTTTTTCCCCAAGTTCGCAATTCGGAATTGTTGCCAATTCGGTCTAGACCGAATTGCCTGATAGACCGAATTGCTTACTTTCGCATCAGTCAGTAATATTATTTTCCCTAAGTCCCCAATTCGGTCTTGTGACCAATTCGGTCTAAACCGAATTAACTCACATAGATCGAATTGCCCAGTCTGATTATTATTATTACTAGTAATATTTGTAAGTGTCCAATTCGGTCTTACGATCAATTCGGTCTAGACCGAATTAGCATCCTAAACCGAATTGGCACCCTTTTCACTTTGTAATAGATAGGTTTGATATGGTCTTGGTCTCAATTCGAATTAAATCAATCAATTCGGTTTAAACCGAATTGAGCCTCCCTAGACCGAATTAGACCATTTTTGATGTATTTTCCTTTTCTTTTATTTTCCAAGGGGTTTGGTCGATATATATGTCCTCCCCCTTTATTTGTAAGACATCTTTTGCTTGAATGAAATATTATCTTTCTCTTCAAAAGATCAAACCGAGAGCTACCCCCTCTCACACACCTTTGTATGTTTGTTGGGAAACATTCATCATCTTGGATTGAAGCATCCATTGTGATTACACAAACCAAGGCTTGAGTTGAAGGATTGGATTGAAGTCAAGGTTCCTACACCTTGGTTGCCTTCCCCGACGGTTCTTGTTGTGGTTTAGCTTCCTTATCCCTTTTATTTTGTATTTGAGTACATCTTCTTCCATCCATCATCTTCTTAACCTTCCGCTAATCATTCCATAATCTTCCTTAAACAAGTTAGTAACCAAGAGATCCATGGCATCCTAATTCATTTGGTATCAGAGCTCACTTGGTTCTACTTGTTATAAACTTGAAAAATCTAAAAAATATATGTTCTAAGTGTTCTTGTCTTGTTTCTCAAAAATCTGAAAACCCTAAAAATATTGTGTTCGGTTTTGTTATTTTTCCTTGCCACTGTTTTTATTGATATCCTTGTTCTAGTATTATTGTTCTTGTTTGTGTTTAGATCTTGGTCACTTGTGGCTTGTGTGTTCATCACCCTCTCCAACTTGTCTCTCCATACCCATATATCTTCCCATTGTGTGTTATGTGTGCATGATATATTGTTCAACAAATTATTCTTGCATATTTTGATCTCAACAGTGGGGATATTTAGGGTTTGGGGTGTGAGATTGTTTTGTTGTTCTTGGTGTGTTCATCCAATATTCATCTTGTTCTTGACATCTTCAAAGTGTTTTTGACAAGATTGTAATAGGTAGATATTGATAGGATTTGGTAGGATTGGTTGTTGCATGCAAAAAGGCTATGAAATAGGACCATCATTAAATATGTCCAATCATTTGCCATAAATAGGGCAATTTGATTTTGTTATGATGTATTGCATTTAATGCACAAGATTTGGTGTGTAAACTTTCGGCTATAAGGTGTGGGCAAGCCAACAACTACCGAAAAAGGAGGAAGAAAAGTCAAAGATTGTGATCTCAATTCGAAATCAATTCGGTCAGCAATTTGGTCTAGTTTGAATTGATCCTCAAAAACCGAATTGCCCTCCAGATGAAAGAAGCAGCATCAAAGTCCCACCTTCATTTCGGTCTGTCTCCAATTCGGTCTAAACCGAACTCAGGAGACCGAATTGCCCCTCCTACTGAAGAAATCACCAAGGCACAACACCCCAATTCAGTCTAGTTGCCAATTCGGTCTGTTCCCATAAACCGAATTGCCCCTAAACCGAATTGCCAGGAGAATTTCGCACCAAGGACGAGGAAGCCCTCAATTCGGTCTGCACTCATTTCGCATTGCATCAAGTAAACCAAATTGACTGAAGTCTTTTATTTTTTTTTCTAAGTGTTGGAAATTTTCTTATTCCTTCACTTGTGATATTTTGTTCCTATTTTTATTTTCTTGAGTGGAATACAATAAGGTGAATATCGGACTGGCACGTACGTGAAACCCTAGCCCAAGAAGCCACTTGAGTAATTTTTACAATAAAGTGGATATTGGACTGGCACCTCGTGAAACCTAGCCCGAGAAGTCATTTGAGTATTCAGGGTATTTTCCGAATGTTTGTGAGATTTTATTTTACACTTCCATATTGGGACCCCATACATTGTTGCTGTGATAATTGCTCGCATAAGGTGTTGAACATAATTGTCTGCATTGCATGATATATAATTCCGCCTTATAATTTTGAATCGAGTCGAGCAGTTACATTTGTCCCGTGTACTGCGTGTCCCATACCTCTGACCTCACTCACCGGATATTTGGGTTTTGTTTGTGATCACCGTGGATTGCATTTGATACCAGGTTGTGAATTAACCCAACATTCAGCCATCGGGTTGTGAGCAAGCTGAGTGATATTTCCGAGTGATCCAAATAAATTCCTCTGTTATTTTCATAATATTTTCATCTTCTTTTGCTTTTTGCTTACTTGTTTTCATTATCTTATCAGGTATTGCTTAATATTTTTCTGTCTAGTCTTTAATCATGGCAGGTTCAGGACAACCTTCTAACCAAGATCTGATGGACATATTGTTGAAAATGACTGGTCGTTTTGACAATGTGGAACAACGAGTGGACATTATGGATCAAAGGATGGACGATTTGAGCCAAAGGGTTGACACTTTCAAGGACGACATGGTCATGCATGGCAATGCCGTTCAAGCGGAAACCATGAGGCGTCTGGAGCTAAAAATACAGGAAGTATTTGACAAGCAGACTCCCCAGGCCACTCCTCAAGAAACTCCACCATCTACATCTGGAACCCCTCGCAGCCACCACAGTGGACCACAGGGTGTTCAAACACACGAATTGGAGGAAGCTGAAGCTGAGCTCGAGGCCCAGCAACGAGGACCACGGTGAGTTGGCCGGAACAATCCTGTGCCCTAGACACCCGCAAATCTCCAACCTCTACGAGTTCCACCTCCACACCGACCAGTCAGGCATCAACAGCACGAATCCGAATCAGATCCGGAAGAAGAAGAGGAAGGTCTACAGGAACCCCCGCCGAAATAACCATCAGGATGAGCCCGACCGTGACCTGAAGGGGATCAAGTTCGACATTCCCCCATTCAAGGGTACATCCAACCCGGATGAATTTCTTGAATGGAAGCATTCAATGGAGCTCATTTTCAACTGTCATAACTACGCGAACATAAAAAAGGTCAATGTGGCCGTTTGTGCTTTCAAGGACTACGTGTTGGTATGGTGGCAGAAGGTGGCGCATGACATTAATCGGAATGGCTATGATCCCATTCGGACTTGGGCCACCCTGACCAGAACTATGGAAAACCGATTCGTTCCATCTCACTACCGACAGGACTTATACGATAAGCTTACTTTTCTTGTTCAAGGGAACATGTCGGTAGAGGAGTTTTACAAAGAGATGGAAACTCTCTTACTGAAAGCAGGAGTGATCGAAGACGAAGGCATCACAAAGTCAAGATTTCTCAAAGGACTCCGA
The DNA here is from genome assembly GCA_030278955.1 of Hygrophila difformis. NCBI lineage: Eukaryota > Viridiplantae > Streptophyta > Magnoliopsida > Lamiales > Acanthaceae > Hygrophila > Hygrophila difformis. Next base: position 21,000,192 of record JAOANR010000009.1, read on the forward strand.
GTCGAGATCCGAAAGGAGGCGAAGCTTCGACCATACGACACTCTGTCCGATTTGGTGGAGCTAGCCATGAAGCTTGAGACCGATGACCGACCCCGAGTGCAGAAATACCGACAGGATTCCGGATCCAGTTCATAGAAACCTTGGAGTCAAAGATCTTTTGTTCCAAGGGACGACAAGCCAAAACTGAAGGGTTTCGAGATGGCCAAGGAATTTAAGACCTACCGTCCGGAAGGTCCTAAACCTGCGGTCATCGAAAGACCCAAATTTGACAAGGACCGGAAGAAGGAGGTTACGTGTTTCAAATGTGGACGAAAGGGACATTACTCACCTGAGTGCCCTTTCACCAAAAGAGCTGCACTCTTGGAAGATGGATCTTGGAGAATCATTGACTCTGATGATGAAAACCCTCCATAGGCTGAGAGAGAAGAAAATGAGGACTCCGATGACAGTGAAGAATTCTACGCAGCCAAGGAAACAGTTGAAGAGGATCGCACCTTGACCAATCTAGTGGCCATGCGAGCTCTCAGTGCTGAACGATCTAAGGAAAAACCTCGTGCTGACGAACAAAGGGAGAATTTATTTTACTATCATTGTGACTTAAAGGGGAATATTGCTTCTGTAATAGTTGACAATGGGAGTTGCACTAATGCTGTGAGCGCTTATGTTGTTCGCAGGTTAGGCATCCCAACGGAAGAACATCCGAGTCCTTACCATCTCCACTGGATGAACGACAATAGCGACCTGAAAGTCAATCGACGAGCTAAAATTCCTATCAAGATCGGGTCCTATTCTGAGAGTGTAATCTGTGACGTCATCCCTATGACTGCTTGTCACATTTTACTAGGCCGACCGTGGTTATATGATCGCGATGTCAAGTACAAGGGTCGTGCCAACTGTTTGTCTTTCATTTTTAAACAAAAGAAAATAAATGTCAAGCCACTGTCTATCAAGATGGTTCGAGCAGATCAGGAAATCTTGCGTGCCAACATGAAAAAGGATGAAGCAGAACGAAAATCGAAGGAAAGAGGGAAGACCCTCTGCATTGAGAGCACTTCTGCCAATCCTTGCCTGCTGACTACTCGAAGAGATTTTGAGCAAACCATGCGCGCACCAAGCTCAACAGGTTACGGTTTCCTTGCATTTGCAAAACCTGTTGATGATATTCATAGGACTTGCACTGCTGCACCTGATATTCCTGTAAATTTTTCCAGGATGTTAGAGGAAAATTCTGATGTTTTCCCGGAAGAAGTACCGGCTGGTCTACCACCTCTACGAGGCATCGAACATCAAATCGATTTCGTGCCAGGCACTTCAATTCCGAACCGGCCAGCCTACCGAATAAATTCGGAGGAAACAAAAGAAGTACAGAGACAAGTGCAAGAGCTGGTTAACAAAGGATGGGTCTGAGAAAGCCTCTCACCGTGTGCCGTGCCTGTCTTATTGGTTCCCAAGAAAGACGGAACATGGTGCATGTGTGTAGACTGCCGTGCTGTGAATGCCATTACCATAAAGTATCTGCACCCGATCCCACGGCTAGATGACATGCTTGACGAGCCGGGTCACGCCAGTATCTTTTCAAAGATTGATTTACGAAGTGGTTATCATCAAATCCGGATGCAACCGGGAGATGAATGGAAGACGACGTTCAAGACAAAATTCGGACTATATGAATGGCTAGTCATGCCATTTGGACTGACGAACGCGCCTTCAACATTCATGCGGCTTATGAATGAGACCCTTCGTCCATTTATTAATAAATTTGTAGTTGTATATTTTGATGACATTCTTGTGTACAGTTCTAGTGAGTCTGATCACCTTTTCCATGTTCAACAGGTACTGAACAGGTTACGGGAGGTTCGGTTATACGCCAACAAAGAGAAGTGCACCTTCCATGCAACCGAACTCTCGTTCCTTGGATATATTATTGGACGTGGCGGTCTTAAGGTTGATGAGACGAAAATAGAAGCAATCTCGGAATGGAAGCCACCCACGAGCGTACACGAAGTTCGACAGTTCTTGGGTCTGTGTGGTTTCTTTCGGAGATTCGTTCCGAATTTCAGTCTGATTGCGGCTCCCCTGACTTCATTGCTCAAAAAGGGACTTGTTTACAAGTGGGGGCCGCCTGAGCAGAAAAGTTTTGAAGAATTAAAGTCCAAGCTGACCCACGCACCGGTATTGGCCCTACCTGATTTTGATCTACCGTTCGAGGTAGAATGCGATGCATCGGGCACCGGCATGGGAGCAGTTTTACTTCAGAACGGGAAGCCAGTGGCATACCACAGCGAAAAGTTCTCTGGCGCTCAATTGAATTATCCGACTTATGACAAAGAACTCTACGTTGTGGTTCAAGCATTAAAGACGTGGCAACATTATCTGCGAGGCCGTGAGTTCATCATCCATACGGACCACGAGACCCTCAAGCATATTCGGAATCAAGGCCAACTTGGGAAAAGGCATGCACGCTGGAGCGGATTCATCGAGACTTTCCCTTACGTGCTCAAGTACAAAAAGGGGAAGGAAAATATTGTCGCAGATGCTCTATCCCGAAGGACAGCATTGGCGGCCATTGCCACGACACATCTGATTGGCTTCGAGCACATCAAGGATCAATATGCCACTGATCCTGACCTCAAAAATTTCTGGGCAGAAACCGAAAGGCACGGGTTCAAGGAGTTTTCAAGGCTTGATGGATTTCTATATTTCGAGAACCGGCTGCGCATTCCTAAGGGATTCGTTCGAGAGTTGTTGATCAAAGAGGTTCACAGCGGATACCTTATGGGACATTTCGAGAGGACTGCCACTTTTGGTATTTCGAGTGAACGATTCTACTGGCCGGGAATGAGGAAAAAAGTGGATGACATGATCTCCAAATGCATCGTCTGTCTGAAGGCGAAATCCACTTCCAAGACACATGGGTTATATATGCCTCTACCAATTCCCGAGGGACCATGGATTGATCTTTCTATGGACTTCGTGCTAGGACTACCACGGACTGCTCGAAACAAGGATTCGATATTTGTAGTGGTAGATCGCTTCAGCAAGATGGCTCATTTCATTCCTTGCACGAAGACCAATGACGCCCATCACATTGCCAAATTATTCTTCAAGGAAGTGGTGCGTCTCCATGGAATCCCGAAGACAATTGTGTCGGACCGAGACACAAAATTTGTCAGCTATTTCTGGAAATCTCTGTGGCATGAGATTGGCACGAAACTGTTATTCTCCACAGCTTACCACCCACAAACAGACGGGCAGATTGAAGCCGTCAACAGAGTGTTGGGAAATCTACTGCGGATAATCACTGCTTCAAGCTACAAGAGCTGGGACGAGTGTCTGCCCTACATCGAGTTTGCATACAATAGACACGTCCATAGTGCCACCAACATGTCACCTTTTGAAACTGTCTATGGTTTCAACCCACTAACCCCTGTTGACTTGCTGCCATTGCCCCGCAATGAGCATTTTAATGTTAATGGCAGGGACAGGGCTCGGGCGATACAGGAACTTCATCGGAACGTCCAGGACAGCCTCACGAAGGCCACGGAGACATATGCGAAATATGCCAACAGAGGACGGAAGAAGCTGCTGTTAAAACCCGGAGATTGGGTTTGGCTCCACATGAGGAAGGAGAGATTTCCACAAAAGAGGCGTGAAACTTTCTCCGCGAGGAGACGGTCCATTCAGAGTGCTGGAGAAGGTCAATGACAACGCATATAGGTTGGAACTGCCTCCTGAGTATGGAATCAATGCTACATTTAATGTCGCAGATCTCGCCCTCTACGAAGAAGACGGTGAAGAGCTTGTTCGGTTGATGGCTCAACCTTCTCAAGGGGGAGGGGATGGCGTGGGAGCCAAATCTGCAACACTGATTATGCCATCGGGACCATGCTCCAGGACCAGAACCCGGAAATTCACAGACCAGATCGCAACCCTTCTCAAGACTGCAGAATTCATAGAAGAAATCAACAGAGAAGAAGATAGCAGTCTGAAAGCACTAATCTTGATCCAGCTCGAAGAGGCCGGAGGGATTCCACCCATGGGATCCCCAATTTTGAAGAATTAAGCCTTCGCCGTCACCGGAGAGTCGCCGGAAAGTCATCGGAGAAGCTAACGGAGCATCGGAGCATCACCGGAGGACAAAATGGAGCTCGCCGGAAAATTGGCCGGAAGTTGGCCGGAGGTCGGCCGGAGCCACCGATGGTCGCGGGACAAATTTCGGACAAGTCGGAAGATGGTCGGATAATATTTTGTAATAGTATAGAAAATAAAAAGCATAAGAAATTTAGCTAAGGCATTGAGGCGAATTCGAATTATCCAATTCGATCTAGCCAATTCGGTCTAGACCGAATTACCATAGAGCGAATTGCCCCCATGCCTTAGGAAGATTTCCTCACTCTCTCAATTCGGAATATCCCAATTCGTTCTAGACCGAATTGCCATAGACCGAATAGACCGAATTGCCTGATAGACCGAATTGCTTACTTTCGCATCAGTCAGTAATATTATTTTTCCTAAGTCCCCAATTCGGTCTTGTGACCAATTCGGTCTAAACCGAATTAACTCACATAGATCGAATTGCCCAGTCTGATTATTATTATTACTGGTAATATTTGTAAGTGTCCAATTCGGTCTTACGATCAATTCGGTCTAGACCGAATTAGCATCCTAAACCGAATTGGCACCCTTTTCCCTTTGTAATAGATAGGTTTGATATGGTCTTGATCTCAATTCGAATTAAATCAATCAATTCGGTTTAAACCGAATTGAGCCTCCCTAGACCGAATTAGACCATTTTTGATGTATTTTCCTTTTCTTTTATTTTCCAAGGGGTTTGGCCTATATATATGTCCTCCCCCTTTATTTGTAAGACATCTTTTGCTTGAATGAAATATTATCTTTCTCTTCAAAAGTTCAAACCGAGAGCTACCCCCTCTCACACACCTTTGTATGTTTGTTGGGAAATATTCATCATCTTGGATTGAAGCATCCATTGTGATTACACAAACCAAGGCTTGAGTTGAAGGATTGGATTGAGGTCAAGGTTCCTACACCTTGGTTGCCTTCCCCGACGGTTCTTGTTGTGGTTTAGCTTCCTTATCCCTTTTATTTTGTATTTGAGTACATCTTCTTCCATCCATCATCTTCTTAACCTTCCGCTAATCATTCCATAATCTTCCTTAAACAAGTTAGTAACCAAGAGATCCATGGCGAAAATGAATGATGAGAATGTCACATAAATTAAAAAAGATAAAATGGAGAAATAAGGCGTTGAAGAGTGATCAAGTCATCATCCAAAAAAATATTCATCAAAAAAAAGTATTTAAAATATTTATATTTAAATACTACATTAATATAAATAACAACATAAATTCCAATTAACTAAAAATATAAATAATAGACATTTAACTAACAATTCTAGAGATTGGAGACTTATCCTAGTGGTCAAGTCTCCCAACTCCCAACCTATAGGTTGGGGTTTCCCATCACCCTTTTCCAGGCCTTTAATGGCTCCTCGAAAAAAAATCCTATATTTTAAATTCCTAACATAAATTCCTATATTTTAACTAACAATCATATCTACAATCCTATATTTTAAATATTTTAAATACTGTCTATTATATTAATGTAATAGACAGTGTAAATTATTTATTTACACTGAAAGTTTAAATAGAATCTTCATATCTTAAAATGAATACAAAAACAATCAAATTTTGAAAGAGAATTTCCATATATTATTAGTAAAACAAACTCCAGTAGCTAAATGAACACCTAAGGGTGAAAGTGGGGCGGATAATATCCGCCTGATCCGACGCTGTATTCGATTATATTCGAATCCGAATTCGAATTTTTATATCCGGCGGATACGGGACATGATATGGGATTGTAAATATCCGCCCGCATCCGAAAAATCCGAATATAATGCGGATATTATCCGTATTTTCTATCCGAATATCTGAAAATTTATATGTGTATAATATAATATATTATATTAACTAGAAAATAAATAAGTAATACTATATGTATAAATATAATCAAATGCTTGAAAGCCATATGTAATTTATTAAATCAAATCATATCAATCAACTCGACTACATCATTAGGTTCTTTGCATCAAAACTGTAGTATATAACATCTTGTAGTGATGTTTTTTAGATGTTTTGAACGAAATAACTAATGATCTTCGAAAATTTAAAAATTTAGTTTAGCTTACACAGTAGTATATTCCGATTTCACTTAAAAAATTATATAAAATATTTTTTTAGTAATTATAAGATTATCCGAGTTAAATTCCGAATCCGTCTCGTATCCGTTTCCCGAAATATTCGAATTTGTATTTGTATCCGGCCTATTCGTATCCGATTCAATATTCCACAAAAAATATGGGATAGGATACGGGATGAGTACTATCCGCCCGTATCCATCCCGTTTTCACCCCTATGAACACCACAAGTAACAAGTTCTTTCTAAATAACAACAAAAACAAAGATAAGAGTTCATAAGCAAACATGAGTACCTCCAAAACAATTTCCATCTCTTTAATTTCATGTGCAGCAACTTAAGCAAAATATTCAGGTAGTTTTACTATCGATTACTTCCTCTGTTGTCTTTTAAATCCATCATTCCTATATTTCACGCCGCCCAAGACACATTTTTAAAGGTTAATAACTCAAATTGTACATATATAAAAATTATAAAAATTTGATATTCTGAAACTACGTGATTAGACGAATCTAACAAGATCTTACTTGACTATGTTTTTTCTTATATAACTATGTTAAAAAAAATTAATCAAAATTACTCAATGAATAGTTACTACTATGCAAATGGATCATTTATTTGAGAACGGAGGTAGTAGTATATACAAGAGCAGTTTATGGTGTGTTGATTCTGTCTTTTACATTCCAACTAAAGTTCATCATGTTGATTTTGTTTTATTCATAAAGCACAATATTTTTATTTTAGATCTGGGAATGTGTTATGTCATGATCATTTATCAACAATTTCAGTGCGTCGCTCATAAAAAAAATGAAACAATTTCAGTGTGTCTGTTTACGAAATGGTTCATATACCGGGCAGTATATACTGCAATCAATTCTAGCCATTAGATTAAATTTTTTTATTAAATGAACGGCTTAGATTATACTAAGGTTAGTTAAGTAATTTTCCTTTCTTATTATTTTATTTCAAAATATCACCACCGTCTCGTAGTCCAACATAACTTTTTGTAGCTTTTCAGTCTCAATGTTTTTTCCACCATATTCTGTTTCAAATGTTTAAATATTCTGTTTCAAAAGTTTAAGCATTCTGTTTTAATATAATAAATATTATGTTATACATAATTTGAAATGTATTGAATATACATTCTGTTCCAAATGTCAAGACATTATGTTATAATAGAAATGACATGCTGTTATACACATTACATAGATTAAGCAAACATTCTGTTTTAATGGTTTAAACATTATGTTTTGATAAAATATAGTACATTATATTGTCGGCATTTTGAATATGAATGTGAACATAATTGTTTAGACATTCTGTTTTGAATTAATGCTATCTTTTATTTATATTGACATTATATTTTACATACATTTACAATCTATTTTTTTTCTTTTTCTTTTTCACATTCTGTTTAGCTTATATTGTCATTCTATTTTAACACATGTGACATTCCGTTTCATAAAAAATAGCATAAGTTTGTATATATTCATATCTTTTGTATATTTATTACATTATGTTTAGATTATTTTAACATTCTGTTTTAAATACATTAACATTCTGTTTAGATTATTTTAAATGCATTAACATTATGTTTAGATTATTTAATATATATATACACACATAATGTCAAATATTATGAGACAAAATATCATGTTTAATAAAATAGAATGTCATCTTTAATAAAAGCAGAATGTGTTTGTGACAGCATGCTTCCCATTTCAGACAGAATGTTATATTAGATAAGGACAGCATGTCACCATGTACTCTTATGTTTTATCGAATCTATTTTTCTAAAACATATTTTTAAAAATACAAATTTAAAAAAGATTGATGCAAAAAATAATATTGAAGCAAAGTTTTCTATTGAAATCTTGATTGGATAGAAAGTAATCATCATTAATATTATTTAAGTTTAAAAAGTGTAATTACATATTTGCCCATAATATCAATCTCAACCATTTATTTAAAATTAGATCTAAAGGTCAAGAAGATTCCAGTACATACTGGAAAAGTGCTCCCAGCACTTGAACCTCACCGGTCTGTTTAGTGTTCATAGATCAGACAGATGATAAAGATTAAAGAGTTGTTAACCTAGTAAAATAAACATTAAGGCCCATCCATTTTGTGGTCCAATTGCTAAATTGCTCAGCCCAGTCCGTAAAGATGTACCCGGTGGAAGGGACTGAGGAAGAAGGTGCGATTTTCAAAGTCCGTAAAGTGAAGCCTCATACAAGAAAAGAGGATCGCGATGAGAGGCGTCATACAAGGAATGTATCAAGATAAGGCGTCATCTAAGGAAGCGAATCGGGATGAGGCACCACCAAAGAAGAAAACGATGGTAGAGTGTTCATGGACCTGATGGAACCCTAGGTTCCCCACCCCCTATATAAGTGTAGTGTGGCACCAGAGAGCAAAAAAACCTTCAACACTCTCAAGAGAGCTGCATTTACTTATCTTAAATTCCTGCAAATTTTTACTGCTTTTTGTTTTTTAATTCCTTTACTGCTTTCTTTCAATTCATGTATTCGCTTTTTATATTTTTCCTGTAATCTTCCTCAAATTCATCAATAAAAGAGAGATTCTGTTCTCCCAAATTTTCACTGTTAACAAATTGGCACATCCAGTGGGACCCGATTTGAGACCATATCCGCTTCGAGTATTGTATGCGTCTTAGATCCGGAAAAGTTATTGTTGATTTGACACAGAAGTTTAAAGATATGTCCCTACAAGATCGGACGATCAAGCGAACATCGGAAGAGGACGCCGTTGAAACGGCAAACAACACTCAACCGCAACAAGGGATAATGCAGATCCCTACTCTGTCTGAACAAATGCGGCTGTCGATGACTGAATCGATGGTCGAATTCATGCCTTTACTTACAAGGCACCTAATGGATGTTATGCGGCCTGCCATGGCCGATCAAACTGACCGAATATGCGGTTCCTTGCGCGATGGAGGCGTCCCTGCAAACAGTACTACTATGCTGCCAAGCACTCCACACCCGGGATCGTTAGGAGGCTAACAACGGATTTGGGGAAACACATCTGGCCAGCCGCCACTCCAGGAATCTGGAAGCGTGGCCAATATGTTTCCACACTCATACCAGACTGCTTATGCCTTGGCTCCTGCGGCACCCAGTATGCCGAATTTGGGTTACGCGGCACCTCCCGTGCCAATTTATGCTCCATCAAGCCCTTTGATGGCAACCAACACTACACCAGGCTGCATGACGGCCGGATCTAGCATGGCGCCACGACAGGCGGCACCTCATGTGCCGAATATCCAAATCACACCTTATGTGACGACGTCTCTAAACCCTGGATGGATGCCAACAACCGTACAGGGGCAGGCGCCACAGCCTTGCGGAGTGGCAGCACCCCTGCCAGCCGCCATTCCTGCTTTAGCCACCATTGGAGGACAGGCACCACAACCATGTGGAGTGCCCGCGGCACTTGGTGCTCAGGCCGCCGTTCCTCCTCATGCTGCCATGCCTCCTACGCAGGCACCAGTAATCTCACCGGAGTTACTCGCAGATATGATGCAGCAGCACTTTGGGATTCAGTGTAATGCCCCAAAAATTTAAAATCATTTTTGTGACGACACCGCCGTATTAACTATTCTAAACTGTTGATCACTCAGTTTAGATAATCAATACGAAGCGAGGTATAAATACAAACATACATCACGATATTAAATGCCAATAAAACAATAAATATCCCCAGGAACATAACATGGCATATCCGGGCGACAAGCCCTGAAATAATATAACAATAGGACACAATCCCATTACCGTTATAAAGCACATAATAACTCATAAATGATTCACCGATCACATCTATGAATGATGAATATATCCATAAAAGAGATTAGATGAATGGATAAAATATTATAACGAATATCTCAAATAAATATTCTAATAGGATACAGCCTATCTACTCCACCACTCAACCCGTACCCCCAACTTCATGTTCTGCGCCATCCGAACAGAGAGCTATAAAACAGACAACAGCAAGGTGTTAGTATAACGTACTGGCAAGGAATAGATTTAGCAGGGGGAAACGAGGTACATTAATAATATACTATATAAATAATAACAATATTTAAGGACATAAAATAAATATAGAAAGTAAACATCACACCGTTCCATGCCGGTGCTTCAACCACTGCAGACAAAATGAATGATGGATGATGAGATGTAATGTTATGACTTATTATGTCTATCTACCCTAAATGCAACACATAAGAATGGCTAGCGCGCATCCTAAGTACCATGGTCGGTATTCCCCCCCCCCCCCCCCCCACATATAAGGGTCCACTCCCCTTAATGGTCGGAAGACATACCCACTTTTGCCCCCGCCGCGGACACTAACAGATGAGAACGTGGCTTACGGCAAGCGGGTCAGGCTACGGATCATAAAGTCCTTATCAGCCAAATTTCCAGACTACGGATATAAAATCCTTATCAGTCTCAATGCCCAAGATAAGATACTATGCCCAATCGGATACCGACTCGTAAGCATAGGATATCCAATATCCTCAAAAGCATAATTCAAGTTCACAATAATATCAACACATCATGACAAGATAGACAACTCACTACGAGTTAATTATAATCAAGGGTGTGCCAAGCCCTACGTTTTGGCACTCAAGTAATAAGAATAATTAGAGCTAATCGCACTTGATTCCATCCTAATTATAAGGCATCTTCATTATACGCAAGGAATCCGTACACACGAGAGTTCCCAATCTAAGGCAACAATAGACAAATATAATGGTAGTCTATTCCTAAGTTCAATACCTAACCCCTATAAAAAATGCTATTCTAACCATTGCCTTGATAATTCTTCAGTGTTTCAGTTTTGAACATCTTCAATCTCCAATGGCTTCACGGTTGTTCCCTATACAAAAACATAATCATAAGAATATAAATCTTACAACAATACCAACACATTAGTCCCTTATTCCTCCAACACCAACATCCATCTCTAATCACATTCTCCAACATTCGCACTCAACACCCTTCTACAATTCCACCAATCGACACCAACACATTCAATCAAGCAATCCAATTAATCAAAACATAGTCAAGTCCCTAAATTTAATCAATATAAACCAACCAACCAATAATATTAGTTAATTAGATTAACTAACATTGATGATTTCATGTTACCAACATAGAATTGACAACACTCAAATAACCAAATAAATATCATTAAACAACATAATAAAAAATGATTTAATCACTAAGGCTATTCCACATGAATTTTAAAAGAAAGGGCTTTTATAAAAATTTCCAACCTTGCTACTCTAACTTTAAGGACCTCAACCATTAAACAGTATGAATCATAACAAAATCCATGTTCTCAAGTTATAAAGTATCAAAGAATATTAGACAATACCATTTTTAAATAACCACTCATAAGCTCATAAGCATAATCCCACAAGACCATTTAGCAAGTAATTCAAGTATGCCCAACTTCAACATTCACAATCAATAACATCATATAAATCGTCCCAACAAATTTCCCTAACTACGCATTTCATACTCCATACCCGATTCCATATCTAATACCCAAGCAAAATAGTTCCAAAATATTCAACTTAAAATCCTTATAAGCACTTTCACATAGCTCAACAATAATCCATCTTACAATACTAAAAACTAATAATTAGCATATACAAGAATAATTCAAATTCCCAAAACTAATCCCTTAAGATCCAACTACATCAAATTCAAAGATCCCCAATTTAAACTCCAACCCCAATCAAGCTTTCTAACAACATGGACCATTCTCAATCTATTCCACATACCAAATTCACATGCAAGACTTCATTCAAGGCAATTCCAACATATCTATAACAAACCAAATTCACTAATTAAACCAAAAGTTCAACAAATCAATAACCACAAAAGCATAACAAATAAAGGAAGACAACACCACCACTGCCGCCAGTCACCACCGCGGGACCACCACCACCTGTCCATCCATCACAACCACCACGACGCCGGCGACACGCCGCCGCCGGCCGACAGCAGCGGCGGCGAATGCCGCTGCCGAGCAACAGCAGCAGCGACACTACTGCTGATCCGGCGTCGCGCCACCACGCGGCGCCGCCTCCACCATCCACGGTCGCACCACCATCCTCTCCTCCTCCTAACTCCGGCACCACCCCTCCTACTCCGGCGAGTCGCCGGAATTCATCCCCAAAAATAAAGAAAACATTCCCAGCGAGGAAGAGAAAGAAATGGAAAAGAAATGGAAATGCAACCTTACCATTGAGCTCTCCATCTCCATCTTCAAGCAATGGAATCCCCTTCCCCCCTCTTGAAACCCGTCGCCCCTTTTCTCTCCATCCCTAATTTTTTTTTCCTTTGCTTCTTGAATGTGACTGGAATGAAGAAGAGAAATGCCCCCAATTTCTTGTCCACCGATATAAGCAAAGAAATAGGTCATGGGCTTGGGCCATTTGGTTGGGCTTCTCTTTCACTACTAATTTTAATGGGTTGGGCTCTTAATTTATCTCATTGGGCTATTTACATAATATATCAAGCACCAATTTAAATAATTAAGCCAACTTAGTTAATTAATCATGATTAAATTAATTTAACCAAGAATTAATTATTCAGGATGTTACATTCAGCTTAAGCCGATAGAGCGGCCCACGTACCGGAAGCCGTATCCTGACTGGGTAGACACCTTTTTCACGAGATGATGGCAAGTCTACAGTGGAGCATGTTGGAAGGTTCACTGCTCAGTGCGGGGAAGCAGCGGCCAATGATTGGCTAAAATTAAGACTGTTCAGCTCATCCCTCACCGGACCAGCCTTCGCATGGTTTGCCTCCTTGCGGCCTAACTCGATTCAGAATTGGGCTGACCTCGAGCGTGCATTCCATGATAGGTTCTACACTCCACTATCTCAGGTAAGCCTTGCAGACCTTACTAATGCCAAACAATATGCCGATGAGCGGGAAGTGCGTTTATTAATAGATTACAACGGCTGAAAGGCCGATGTTCCATAGCAATCCCGGAAAGGGAAATAGCCAATATAGCCGTAGCTAATATGTTGCCAAGACTAAAGGAACATTTAATTGTGCAGGACGCGACTGATCTTGCCCAGCTGGCCGAGAGAGCGGCCCGCTTGGAGAAGTTCCTGGAAGAACAGGAAGGGAGGCGTCCTACACGTCGAGTTCACTTCGAGGAGGTGAGATTCAGCGAAGAAGAGGACAAACCAGTGCAAGTGACTGTTGCAGAACTAGTCCAGACGGCCAAGCCACATACTTGTGCGGCTCTCAAGCCGCCAAAACAAAAGAAGGCCAAATATAAGCCTGAGGAGGACCTCTTTGATATGAGCAAGGCGAACCAAGTGTTCGATGCCTTACTAAAAAATGGCGTGATTAAGCTGCCTGAGGGGCAGAAGTTACCAGCGGCCGAGGACATTCGGGGCCGATCATTTTGTAAGTGGCATAACTCATACACTCATAGCATTACTAAATGCCGGAGTTTTAGAACTGCCATACAGAATAAAATTAAAGAAGGACGCTTAAAAATTGCAGGTATGAAAGTGGATATAGATCCGTTCCCACAGCTTTACGTTGGTGCTTCTGGGTTAGTTCCAAACCCAAATAATGGCGGCTCTAGTAGCCGGGTGGATCAAGAAAGGGAACGTTTTGAAATCGATGAACATGATGATGACTTGTTATCAGATGAGTCTGATACCGAAAAAGAAAAGGAGTTGTATAGCAAACAGCCCAGGTTTTAAAATATGTCTAAGGAGGACTTTGAGAAAGTCCTAAAAGCTGAAGAAAAGGAACATCAGAAGAGGAAAAACTCTCCATTGAGGATTGAGATCCCAAAACCTACTATGGAGATCCATGACAATGGAAAGCACCAACCTGCTACTCGGGATTACTGGTAAGGAGTGGAGGTGTTGCCAACCTTAATGAGGCGTCCAGAACATCCTGCTGAGGCTGATAGATGGATGAGGAACCGGGTAGGAAGCAAGGTTACCCAAAAGGAGCCGCCACCTATGACCATGAGTCAGTATAGGCGGGCTCAGAGAAGATATGCCGAGGAAATGCGGCAATGGGAAGCCCAAATTCATAAGTTGGAATCTTCTAAGCCTCGGAAACCACTATAACCAACTTACTTCAGATCTCAAGGGGAAACCTCCGAACAACGGAGGCCTATCCATGAAAGACTACAACATCCGGATGGAAGACCTCTGTACAGGAAACATAGTTCCCCCATGCCACCTCGAAAGCCGGTGCATGAGCGGCTTAGAGATGATATGGGAAAGTCACATGAGGCCATGAGGAGGCCACATCCACCATCACCTCCCTCCAGGAGGCCACATCCACCATCACCTCCTTTCCGGAGGCCACATCCATCATCACCTCCCGCCAGGAGGCCAGTTCAGGAAAGACTGCAATGGCCAGAGCAACGTCATCCAGCACCTCAACCTAAGCCCACAGAGCCTAGGCCTGCTCGGATAAGGAATCAACCCACGACCTCCACAGACAAAGGCAAAGCAGTCACCGTGGCCGAATCAAGTAAAGGAAAAAACGCAAGTGAATCCTGGGCGGATAACTTCATGGAAAGATTTAATCGCATGGGTGATCCAGGGACAACCAGAGAAATGGCTATGATGAAAGTTTCTCACCAGGTTCTTTGCTTACATAGCGGCCCATCAGGCCGGTGAATTGGGAAGTGAACCTGACAGCTACAGGGGGTTCATGACTTATTGCAGAACTCTCGATGAAAAAACAAAAGTGCAGTCTGAGATCCAACCAATCAATGAGGTTGCACAAGTACACTTCGGTGCGGTCACTTCCAAAGATGTGGAAGCTACCATGGAGGCTAACCAAGAGAAGCCTAAAGTCTGTATGAATGCTATATGTGTCATGACTGAGGATCTCGACATGTTAGACGACATGGAACTCGATGAGGAGACCAACATGGATGATGAGGTAACTGACTTAGATGAAGCTTTCTGGGTCGGTTTGGAAGAATATCTCAAAGAAGCAGGCTATGAATATGGGCAAGAAGAGGGGCTACCAGATCCTGCCGTACCTATGCAGGTTGTGGGACTAGCGGCAGATGAGGAAATCAGCGATGCTGAGTCGGAAGTATGGGATGAAGAAGAGCCATCGTTTGCTAGGCTCATCGAGGAGATGGATGAAATGATAGCAAAACTTTCCTATCCGATCAGGAACCTCCTTGAGGAGTTAGGTGGCCAGTTTGCTCAAGGGCCAGAGTTTCCACAATTTGCCAAACCGGAAGCATCCCAGACTAGGCAACTGAAGCCGTTGTATATCAAAGCCCACATTGACGGGCGTCCGGTGAATAGGGTGTTCGTTAACAATGGGGCAGCGAAAAATGTCATGCCAATGTCCACTTTAAGAAAGATCGGTAAGAGTGAGAAGGATCTCATCCCCACCAGGGTCAGGATGTGCAGCTTTGTGGGAGAAGCTACTCAACCCGCAAGATTCATAATGGTGGACGTCACTGTGGGGTCTAAGACAATCAAAGTAGCGTTCTTTATGGTAAAGTCGAGAACTTGCTACTCGGCATTACTGGGACGCGATTGGATTCACATGGCACAGTGTGTGCCATCTACCTTACACCAACAATTGCTTATCTGGAACGACGATTAAGTAGAGTTGGTAGAAGCAGACCCCCAACCCTTCATAGGACACGACCGCAACAACGATGAGGCAGTCTTTTACTTAGAAGATATCCAGCCTGTATCTGTTTTAATTGGGGCGGATTTGGATTTGGAGTCCATGGACTTTACTTTCCAGCGGCTTCAAGCTACATCCGGTAGACAGCCGACAAGAGCCCTCAGGCTCCACATGATGAGTAGCCAGGATCTACAAGGACTTGCTACAGCGGCTCGCCACCACTGAAATGATGATGGGTGCCGAAGACAAGTCCAAGAATCTAACTAATAAAAGGCCATCTGAGTGGCCATCCCCTGTGAAGCGGATGCTGCCTAGTCCGGAAGCCAAGGAACCACTTGTGGACATCAATCTCGGGACGGATACAGTGCCGAAACTCACCAAGATAAGCGCTTCATTAACCGAAGAGTAGCGGCACCAACTAGTGGAGCTGATTCAGAAATACAAGGATTGTTTTGCGTGGCAGTACACAGACATGTCAGGACTCTCAAGAGAACTCGTGGAGCACAAGCTGCCAACTCACCCCGAGTTCAGACCTCACAAGCAGCCGCCCAGATGGTTTGATCCAGACACGATCCCAAAAATAAAGGCCGAGGTTGAGAAGCTTCTTAGAGGAGGTTACATTAGAACTTGTTGTTATGTAGAATGGCATGCAAATATTATACCTGTTGTAAAGAAGAATGGCCAGTTAAGAGTTTGTATAGACTTTAGAAATTTAAACTTGGCGACACCCAAGGATGAATATGTAATGCCTATGGCCGATATGCTTGTTGATGCGGCCGCCGGCTATAAATTTTTATCACTAATGGATGGTTATTCTGGATACAATCAAATCTTTATTGCTGAATCGGATATACATAAAACAACTTTTCGTTGCCCGGGGCCTGTCGGCATCTTCGAATGGATAGTCATGCCTTTTGGCTTGAAAAATGCCGGGGCAACATACCAAAGGGCCATGAACATGATTTTCCATGATTTAATTGGCCGCACGCTTGAATTTTACATTGATGACATCGTAGTCAAATCGTGTGAATTTGGCCAACACTCGGCCCATCTGGAGGATGCCTTCTTCTGAATGAGGCAACATGGATTGAAAATCAATCCAGCTAAGTGTGCCTTCGGAGTGGCGGCAGGGAACTTCTTAGGTTTCCTGGTGCATGAGAGGGGCATTGAGGTGGATCAAAACAAGGCAAAGGGCATCTTGGAAGCCCGCGCACCATCTAATCTCAAGGAGCTACAGTTGCTGATCGGCAAAATTAATTTTTTAAGGAGATTCATTGCTAATGCTGCAGGAAAGATGAAAGCGTTCACTACCTTGGTTAAAGGATGGAAGAACGAAACATTTTTATAGACAGCTGAACATCAAGCGGCCTTCGAAGAAATAAAGAGGGCGTTGGGCAACCCTCCAGTGCTAGTGCCACCAAGGCATGGAGTGCCTCTGAAGCTATATGTGTCAGCCGCCGAAGAATCCATCGGGTGTTTTTTTGCACAAGATGATGAGAGCGGCAGGGAAAGGGCTATCTACTACCTTAGCAAGACTCTACAAGGGCCGGAGGTGAGATACACAGCACTAGAGAAGTTATGCTATGCTCTAGTATACTCCTGCAGTAAACTAGAACATTATATGCTGCCAAGAACGGTCCAAGTGGTAGCTCCCTTCGACTTGGTGAGGACACTTCTGCATAAGCCGGCATTGAAGGGTCGCCAAGCTAAATGGGCTATGAAGATCAGTCCCTTTACTCTTGTTCACGTCCCTCAGAAAGCTGTCAAGGGACAAGCTTTAGCTGATTTCCTAGCTCAACATCCCTCATTAACAGTGCCGGAGGATCCTAGAGAGGCATCCTTCATAGGATTCGAACCTTGGGAATTGACCTTTGATGGATTGTGTGTAAACATTTGCTCGGGAGCCGGTATTACGATCAATAGCCCTCTGGGGCAGCATTAAAAGCTTGCTCGGGAAATGGAACCAGGCACCACCAACAATCAAGCGGAATATGGAGCTTTGATATTCGGCCTGGAGACAACGTTGCTCAAGGGTGCAAAATCCATTACAATTTTTGGAGACTCCCAAGTTATCCTGAAGCAACTAACAGGAGAATATAAGTGCAAGAGTCCAAGGCTGATTAAGTGCTATGAGACAGCACTAGAACTATTGGGTAAGTTTTCGGACTCAACTATCACCCACGTACCTAGAAGTCAAAATCAAGAGGCCAACGAAGCTGCTCAACTTGCTTCAGGCTGGCAGACAGGTCGCCCTAGGGGGGCACCATACATCGCCGCCATCACAAATGGGTCTGAATACCAACAGGAGGTCCAACCTCAAAATTCAAATGAAGATTGGAGGACTGGAATCACACGATACCTCGAGGACCCATCATCTGGAGGAGACAACTCACTAAAGATCAAAGCTTTGCGATACACACTGATAAATGGCGAGTTATTCCGAAGGGCAATCGATGGATTGCCGCTCAAATGTGTAGGTCCCGAAGAAGCTAAGCTGGTAATGGGAGAAGTCCATTAGGGGATATGCGGTTCCCACCAGGCAGGGCCTAGCATGAGATGGAGTATTCATCGCCATGGATACTTCTGGCCAACCATCATGGAAGACTGCATCATCTATGCTCGAGGTTGCGAGGCTTGCCAGAAACATGGGTCAATTCAACGAGTACCGGCGGAAGAGTTACACACAGTCATCAAGCCTTGGCCATTCTGTGGCTGGGGGATGGACATCATTGGAAAAATTCATCCGCCATCGTCTAAGAATCACGCATTCATACTAGTGGCCACTGATTACTTCACCAAATGAGTAGAAGCATGGCCAATGAGGAAGATTAACCAAAACGATGTAATTAAGTTCATGACTGAGCTCATACATCGATTTGGAATTCCCCAAACAATCACTGCTGATCAAGGTACTGTGTTCACTGGTGAAAAGTTTTTAGCTTTTGCTAAACAATTCGGGATTCGCATATTTCACTCCACTCCATACTACCCCCAAGCAAATGGTCAAGCTGAGGCCACCAACAAGATATTGATAAGTTTGATCAAAAAGGCAGTAGGCGAAAAACTAAGAAAATGGCACGAGGCTTTGTCAGAGGTCCTATGGGCTTACAGAAATTCTAAATCTGCAGCCACTGGATTCATGCCATACTACCTGACCTATGGTCATGACGCTGTTCTACCGTTAGAAATCACAGTCCCTTCTCTAAGAGTGGCCTAACAGCATCATTTAGACTTAACTAAATATAAAAAGGCCATGTTGCAAGAGTAGGAGAGCGGATGTTGACAAGCTTACGGCCTTAGAAAATATCAGTCGTTAAAAGATGAGGATGGCAAGACATTATGACAAGAGGGTTCGAGGCAAAACCTTTAGCGAAGGGGACCTAGTATGGAAAGTGATTTTACCTTCGGGGGTGCGTGATAACGAGACAGGGAAGTGGTCCCCAAATTGGGAAGTACCATTCATTGTAACACAAAGACTACTTAATGGTGCAAACAAGCTGATGGACATCGATGGTCAAGAGCACAAACAGAGTATAAATGCAAAATATCTCAAAGTGTTCTATCCATCAGTCTGGGAATCTGAGTAAATAACATAAGTGCATCAAAAGTGGCCAATCACAAGCTCGGCCAGAAAAGTAACAATAATATCCTAAAGCAAAGATAAGAGTTACCCACCACAAGGCCGATGGGCTGACCCAAAAAAGTGTACTGAAAAGTAAAGCAGTGCTAGATACTAAGGGGAAGGCTGCATCCCATCACCCAGTATGCGACGACGCATGATGGCCCACTGATCACGAGTACACCTAAAACTGTCCGTCAGACGACGAAGTACAGCCGTTGAAGCACGAGCACGCGCAGACCACCGAAACCGACGAACCCGGGCTCTCGATAGCTCAGCCGATAGGTCGCGCTCATCTGCGGCTAAACGATCATACGTGGTCTCCAACATAGCAGCTCGGGAGGAAATGTCAGCTAAAGCAGGCTCCAACGTAGCCAGCTCATCCTGGCCCCCCTGAATGGTGCGCCTCCTCTTCAAAATGATACGCTCTGCCTCTACGATATCATGCTCTGCTTGCGTAATAGCACTCTGAAGCTGGGATCTGCAACTCTCTCTAGCTCCGCGATCAGCAGACAACTGCTCGCACTGAGGGGGGATGACATCTATCTGAGAACACACATCATGATGTCGCGCCTCAAGATCATCAAGCAGCGTCAGATCCTGGGCAGACTGGTCCGCAGTGCTACTAAAAGTAGGATAGGAAATAGACAAATCAGAGATAAGCTTTGAGAAGTCAAGGAAGCCGACATCCTCAACAAAGGCGGGAACGGCGCTAACATCATCAAGCAGGCCATCAAGACCAGAAACCACCTCAGCAGAGAGTACATCGGTCTGGGAGGATAGAAGGCGGTCAAACGCTTCACATGACGAAATAATGACCCCCTCAGTAGGGGCAGGTGCAGGAAGACCTGAAGATAAAGAGTCGTAGGAATTGAGAGAGGAGCCGTGGGTACCTGAGGACAACTTTACATGAGTATATGTCAAGGAAATCTTACTGTCACAAAAGATTAAATGAAGCATACCTGAGGAGGCGGCGCGACCAAATTAGCTGAAATAGCAGGAGCATCAGCCATATAATGATCAGCCTGATCCATAGAAATCTAAAGAGGAAAGCTCTTAGAGCATGCCCTTGAAAAGAAAAAGAGAAAATGAGGATGCAACTAAGGAGTACCTGAGAGGTCACCGAGGGGCCAGCCTGACTAGTCATGGGAGCATGATATGCGGTCTGAGTAGAAAAGGATGATCTGTGTGATCCTCAGGGATCTGGAAGACAGCTACCCTTAGAACATTTTACTTAAACAAAATAGCAAAAGGAGAGGGAACATAACCAAGAAATACCTGTGAGACCAACTCGTGGTCAGCTGAGCCAACTGCAGGACAATGATCATCAGACCGAGAGGAACGTGGGTCCACCTGAACAATAAAGAAGGATGTTATTACAATACTAAGAGTAATACGAATAAAGAACCTAAAAGTGGCAAAGCATACCTGGTCAGCGGTAGTAGGCGAGGAGTCGTCCACGCCGGTCACCATGACATCCGTCTGAAAATTGGGATCATCACCATGGAGGATGATGTAGTTAGCATGAGCTAACAACACTTCCATAGACTCGGAAGGATTGTCGGAAGGTCTACCAAAAGAGTAAGAGTATCGAGAATCGTCGGCCAAAAGAATATCGGTGATGGGATCATCCGCCCGGCCGTGATAAGCGCTGCCCTCATCACCCACAGTCTCCGCATGACCTCCATCACAATGGGGATCTACATACTCATCTTCAACATGGTGATCATCCTCATCCCTGGTGCCGACATCACCTGCCGGATCCTCCTCATCATCAGAACGTGACTTCTCATCACCAGAGCTCGCCTCCTCATCGTCAGAGCTGGACTGCTCATCGTCAACTGGAGCATCCTCATCACTTGTCTCATCGTCAACTGCAGACAGAGAAACAACATTAAAGGACCAAGGCAGTGTATAAAGTATCATGTTGACATAGTAGGGATTCGACATACCTCTTCGGCGCTTACGAGATGAAGAAGTTGCAACAGACTTAGAATTTCGGGTAACACCGCGAGATGTGGAGGTATGAGCCGACACGGCGGCACCACGAGTACGGGATCGCTGCGAAGAGGCTGAACCACGCTGCGGGCCTCCGTAGCGAGATGTAAGCTCATCATATGATGGCAAAACGGAGGTGATATATGGCGTCCACCACGCCATAAAACCGGCAGCAAGTGACCCCGTCGGAGTAAAAGGCAAGTAGCTGGAATGCGTCAAACGGGATAAAAAAGCCACCACAGCCCTAATACCCGCATCTGTCATCCTCTCACGCCCGGTAAAACGAACCGGCCACCTCACTCTGCGAGGAAGTCCAAGATGGCAGCCGAACTAACGAGCAAGCAACTAAGGACAGTACGGCTCAGCTATGAATGGATTAGAAGGATCCTTCCTTCGCACCCCACTCAAAAGCATATGAGGCTTCATGCTAATGTTCCAAGTAGACTCCTCATTGATGACGCGTGGCTGATCGGGCTTGCATACAAGAGTAGAGAGCAACCATCCAATGGGGGCATACAAATACAAGTCAGGATAATACGACCGATGATGATAGAACCAGCGGATAATCCCTAGAGTATCCCGTCTCAAAAGGCCATCTCGGCTAATCCTCACGGAGTCAGCCGCCAACAACTTACCTAGCGGAAAACCCTCCGAAACATCCCTCGGGCCGGGGCGAGATACACCGGTAAACAACTGAGGAAAATACAACTGAATCCATAACTGTAGAAACCATAACGGCCCGGAGGCCGTAGTGGGATCTCGCCCACTAGCCAACATGTCAAAAACCTTGGCCATACCACTGAATAGGGGTGCCAAGGAAATATGATCCTGTAGCTCGAGACTGAGGACTCATGATAGCTAAGACGAGGCGCAAGGCAGTGCGTAAAACAGTACGAGCACTGGAGCAAACGACGAATCGACTGAACCACAGTAAAAGAAAAGCCACATGCTCGTCCTGTGTGGACGGAGAAGCCCCAGTCGTCTTGTTGTGGTCAATATAGGCCGCGTATCGTCTGGCCAATTTGCCTGGAGGAAAAATGGCCGCACCAAGTACAGAGTCATCAATGCCCGACTGTGTCAGCTCAGCTCCGTCCACGCGAAGTCCCGTGATCATCGCGACATCAAGGAGGGTAGGACCAACGAAGCCACAAGGGAGCTGAAAGGCATTGACTGTGGAGTTCCAAAAACCCATGAGATAGTAGATCAAACGGTGATCTAACACCACCAGCTTGGTGGATAGGGTGATAGCCTCATCAATCCCCTACTCACGCCAATCGGAGGCGTGTCCACTCATCTGGCGCACCCATGAAATATACTTGCCCAAATTGCTATCATCATCAGCCTCGGTCCTAGGAACTTTGGCCTTTGACTTGGAAGCAGAAATACCGCACTGGTGAGACCGAATAGCCTTAGTCTGGGATACAAAGGCACTCGTGAATGCGGCCTCAGTAATCGGGCACCGGCACGATAAAAACCCTCTCGCCTCATCCGCGTGCGCACTCGTACTATGAAACGGCCGTAGAAAAGGTTCCGACTCCCGGCGGTCGAAATCGTAAGCCTGATCATCAGAGTCCGGAATAAGCGGACGCTGTACGAAGAAAACAACACGAGATTAAGGGACGCAAACATGGGCCACACTAAGTAAGAATGTGAAACAAGACAAACCTGAGTCACGAGAGATGCTAGAGTGGCGGCCTGAGTAGTGGTGTGGACACTAGGAGTGGCGGCCTGACTCGTTGACGGGGGAGCCGATCTGGTGACATCCTGTATCACAAAGTTATAAGGATGAGCCACTGAACAAACGTGTTAAGTAAAGTAAACATGGTGAGACCAAGGAAACGTTCAGACCTGAAAAGCCATGCCGAGGGACGACGAGGCAGCAAACCCTGTCAAGGGGGTGGCGACCCGAGCTGAATGAATGGCGGCCTGTCCCAAAGAGGATGGCGGCTGGTGGCTTGAGGTGGCGGCCTGAGCTGATAGGGTGGCGGCCTGAGCAGTGGCGGCTGGTGACCCCTGGGTGGCGGCCGGTGATGTCCCGGGGTGACTATCAGTGGCGGCCCGAGCCAAATGAGGGGCGGCGGCGTAGTCTCATCTACTAAATCCTATATCATATGCAAGGTGTGGGAAACTAAAGAAACAACTCTAGGTCAACCTAACACCTAAGCATGGTTCTCTAAGCTCTATCGCATAGTTCTCTAAGTCCTATGTCATAAACAGAGGATATGATAGGAAATGCTCATCAAGAAGAAGATAGGTAAAATGAAGATGGAAGATTGTGCTAAGTCCTATGTCATGTAATACGAAGAGATATGAGATCACTGTGCAAACATGAATTCAGCAAGTATAATGAATCAAAAGAAGCAAGTCCGGCACAAAATTCAGTCCAACATCTACCCTATAATTCAGAATGGCAAAAATCCTCAAGTCACCCATCCATGATCCTCTCTCAGCACATGTTATAGGCCTCCACCAACAAAATATGCATAACAAAACAAGGATAGAGGATAGCTGATTAACCTGATCCATGAAGCAAGTGGCGCCCCAAGCAGAACAGGATGGCGGCCCGTGGAGGTGGAGATGGTGGCTCCCAGGCGACGGCGGCCCTCAAGCAGTGGCGACCTCGTTGATCTCTGGTGGCGGCCGGAGCTGGCTGGCGGTGGCTTGGAACAGATCCGGAGCACAAGGGGTGCCGGCTGCCCAAGGCTGATGGCGGTGGCGGCCTCTTGAAGATAGGGATGGCGGCTCTCTCGAAGGACGATGGCGGCGTCCCATGCGAGGTGAAGATGGCGGCCTCCTGAAGCGACGGACGATGGCGGCTCCTCAAGGCTGGTGGCGGCGGCGGCCTCCTGGAGACAGAGGGATGGATGGCGGCCTCTCACAGGGGATGGTGGCGGCCACTGGAAACAAGGCTGGCGGCCCGAGCACCGGGGGTGGCGGCGGCTCTCCAGCCACGATGAAGATGGCGGCGCTCGGGTCTTCAATGGCGGCGTCCGGGAGCAGCGAGGGACGGCGGCCTGGCAAGCCTAGCGAGAGAGCTGGCAGCTTGGCGAGAGATACGGCGGCCGAAAAGCTAACGGTGGCGGCGGCCGGAGCAGCTGTGGTGCGGGTGAAGGTGGCGGTTGAGAAGTTCGCGATGACAGCGGAGTCACCTTGGTGGTTGGCCGGAATAAGAAAAATGAGGAGGAGTAGAAAATTTGGAAAGTAAAATTTTGAAAACTTACCAAAAGTTGAAGAAATGTGGCTTTATAGTGCTAGGGTTTTGAGCATACTAATGGGCCTTAATGGGCCAGCAAACCCTAAATTGAGCGTGCAAATCTGTTTTGGAAAATTCCAATCAGACAAATTGCGCGAGGGGGGCATCCGTTAACCTAGTAAAATAAATATTAAGGCCCATGCATTTTGTGGTCCAATTGCTAAATTGCTCGGCCCAGTCCGTAAAGATGTACCCGGAGGAAGGGACTGAGGAAGAAGATGCGATTTTCAAAGTCCGTAAAGTGAAGCCTCATACAAGGAAAGAGGATCGCGATGAGAGGCGTCATACAAGGAATGTATCAAGATAAGGCGTCATCTAAGGAAGCGAATCAGGACGAGGCACCACCAAAGAAGGAAATGAAGGTGGAGCGTTCATGGACCTGAGGGAACCCTAGGTTCCCCACCCCCATATAAGTGTAGTGTGGCACTAGAGAGCAAAAAAACCTTCAACACTCTCAAGAGAGCCGCATTTACTTATCTTAAATTCCTGCAAATTTTTACTGTTTTTTGTTCTTTAATTCCTTTACTGCTTTCTTTCAATTCCTGTATTCGCTTTTATATTTTTCCTGTAATCTTCCTCAAATTCATCAATAAAAGAGAGATTCTATTCTCCCAAATTTTCACTGTTAACAAGAGTAAAGAGTAAATGTTAGTCAAAGCCAAAACTGATAGAAGTCAGGGCTATTTGAGCTGAATAGATTATTTGCAGAATCTAATTTTTTTTTAAAAAAAAGAAAGAAAGAAAGAAAAGAAATAAGAGGCCAGCATTGCAATCACAACCGTGGAAAAAAAGGATATGAAAATAAATTTTTTTTTTCTCCTGAAAATTTTAGGGTAAATTATTGTTAAAGGCCTAAGGGTTAAAATACTTCAAGTATAAGACAAGGATAACAAATGCATTAGGTATTCAGACCTATATACTAAATACATACAACTTCAGGCACCACACATTTAAATTAAATCAATATTCAAATTCGAGTGTGAAAATACTATAATACCCCTCCTTTTGTACTTGCCGCTGACGCATGATGGTGATGGGTGGAGAGAGGTGAAAACATTCATTTATGTTTTTCCTAGGCACAAATCGAAGAAACGTTTTGCCTCTTCTTCTCCTCTCCTCGGTGTGGACGAAAGCAGCCACCACTTTTGTTGAGCTCGACGAAGCTTGTTGCGGAAGCTACAACCGACGGGAAGGTTGGGGAAGCTTCGGGCGACTTCCGTTTGTAGAGCCGACGGAAGAGAAGAAGCCTCAACAACCTGCGTCATTTTTTGCTCCAGATTTGTAGGGTTTTCGGCTCAAGATTTTAGGGTTTTCCACCTCCATTTTTAGGGTTTTCGAACCACCTCCACATTTTTAGGGTTTTAGGTAGGAGAAACCGGGAGGAAGATGGACGACAGTGACGAGCAATCGCGCGGGCAAAAGATTATGCTATTTTGTCACTACAACTTTGAAGTTCATCTTGTGCGGATTAGAGCCGGTGATCCTCTCGCTGATTTGTACGCCAAAGTGACGGAAAAATGGCGAGAGGTATGTTCAACCACGCACACACTCCATTACGACGATCCCAATGAGAGATACACGATGGAGAACATGAATGATGGCGATGTGTCAGGGATGGGCAGCTTGAATCGGGCAAAGGGGCAGGCGATTAGGAAGATAAATGTTATGAACCGAGCCGAAAGAAGCACGATACTGTGTGTAGTGTTAAAATGCATGTAATGTAGCTGCTTGTTGTATTCTCTTTTCGTATAACGGGTATGATAGATGGAGATATTGGTATTTCTCCAACTGAAACAAACGTATAAATCATGTGGGGATGTATGAGAGCGTA
The DNA here is from genome assembly GCA_030278955.1 of Hygrophila difformis. Classification (NCBI taxonomy): domain Eukaryota; kingdom Viridiplantae; phylum Streptophyta; class Magnoliopsida; order Lamiales; family Acanthaceae; genus Hygrophila; species Hygrophila difformis. The sequence continues at coordinate 21,026,798 of JAOANR010000009.1, forward strand.
CGAATGTTTTATCTTTTACGATTCCGCTTTTTGTGATGTTATCTACTTGGGAATTAGTATTTTCATATTGATTAAGTACGATCAGGTACAATTAATAAGCTTGATAACATATTAGTTACTTGTCTGGTATTTAATTGGTGTTCTGTCTTTGGCTATACCGGTAATACGTTTACAGACGTTAGGTATTCTTAGTCAATACTACTGTTATTGTTTGAGCGTTGAAGTTGTACTTAAGGGAGGAAACGACGACACATGATGAATGCGATGACAGTGACCTCGACAACGAGGAAGATCAAAGACTTATATAGGCCAATGTAATAAAAAGAAATGTCAGAAGTTCAGGAATCAAGATCATTTTCGAAAGGTGGTCGCAAACCACTGTATTGCACTTCGGCGTGGATATTATTTCATGCACAACAACAAAACAAAAGTCCAAGTAAACTGCAACATGGAGGGCTGTGGGTGGCGCATATATGCAGCGCTCCTCGTGGCTATTTTGTGGGATATGTTCTTTGAACGAATATAGCATTGCCCTGTAAGAGCCATACTTTTGACAGTGTATTACCAATACCAGTAATGTATAATTCGCATACCACAGTATGAATACCTCGGTGGAATACATTTCATGACATTAAATACCTCATTCAAACCATTTTTCAATATCAATTGTCTAAAATATTCTTATCAACCACAATACAAGGTCCACATGAGATTAAAACGTACTTGAATGTTAATAGAATTGAACCAATATTATTTATATCGAATTGGTTTCATTCACATCATGCATGCTTTCTTGGTCTGATTGAATTATCACACAATTCATGAGTTGGTATGAGTATCTGACAAGTGGAATGCAATAGGAGGTGTGAAATTGATAAATTTAACGTATCTTGGTTGTAGATCTCATAATTAGGTCAATTCACTCTGCATTTGTTGAAATGTTTTCATCCTCGTTGCTATTTTGTGGACAAGTCCCTTTAATGAATATGAGTATCACTTTCCTTAAAATGTCATACCGCCGTAATCGTTCTAGTGATACCACATATCTTTTTATATAGTACTGTTATAGGTATCTATAAATAATTTTCTATGGAACCATATGCTTCGGGTGTTGAAGCACCCTATTTGTTGCAAATAAATGATTTATGGTTGCCCAAACATAAATCCATCTTATCAGCTCAGTGAAACAAATTGCCCATGTCATTGAATACCTTAAACAAACCATATGGTTGTAGTTTAACACTTACTTCTCTACACATTGGATACTAATACACTTGTTGAAGTGTTCATCATACAACTTTCGAGATAATGTGCTTGTGTTCGACCTTAATGGTATTAAAATATCTTATTTATATTCCCATTGATTTGTAGTTCAATACTTCATAGGCGTTTCAATTTCTTGCTATCAAACCACATTCAACACGCACTATTCACATTATATTTTTTTCAAGATTTGTAGACATTAAAATACTATTCATAATCCATTTAAACAAAATCATTCATAATACCAACAATAAACATTGCAGTTGTCCATCCATACTAACAACTAACCAACCAACCATTCATACTCAGAAAACATTGTTCACAACAAAATCAATTCATCCAAAAAAATTCATACTAACCACCAACCACAAAGAGTACCATTGTCCATCGAACGGGAAAACCAACAAGCCAACGATCATACAACAAACCAATGTCATCAATCAGCCTTACCAAGACATGGATCATCAAGCTTCGGGTCATGAGATGGAGGGTCAGCATCTGTTGGAAAACGATCAGAAGGGGCATCATCTTTTACATCAGGAAGGGCACTATTAATATCCTCTGTATCAGTTGTTGGCCCATGAGGGGCAGGATTATCAAGGCTAGGCGTGGGATGGGCAGGGGTAGGAGCAGGAGGAGGTGCACGCCTTCTCAAAGCTCCACCATTTGGAAAATACTTTTGCTTGAACTTAGACTCTGGCACGTACCTCGGGTGAATGTACATCCCTTCGTACTGAAGCCCCAACATGACCGAGTATTCCCATGCCTCGAAGGGCACGGTAGATCCCTCTCAAAAAATAAATGCACTTAAAGCCATTAAAGCACTCCACCATTGCCTGCAGCAACGTCTTGTTGTTGTACACACCCTGCAGCTTGGCGAAATAGTCAAATGGAGTGGATCTTATTGCCTCCCACTGTGCTTCCGTGATCGTCCCCTCAATTGAATTCAATGTATCTTGAAGGACTGTGATTGTACACTGGGCAGTGATAGTAGCCTTCCTGGCTTCCTCTTGGTTTGACTTCTTCTTCCTGCTACCTTTCGGCGGCATCTCTTATAATTCTGCCGACAAAAAATCATACAAGGGTCATGCACAACTCATACCGGTGTTCAAATCGTAACATACTGCTATCCAGTTTGGCAAATACAGAGTATACAGCAGGCTGAACAACAATGCATTTTCACTTCAACAACATTCCCTAAACTATATAAGAACCTCCACACCTTTTCAAGCAATATTAGACCAGATTCAAATAGAACATTTTGCAGAACCTAAGATCGATTGTAGCAAAGGATAAACCATATAAGCAATTCATACCCGTTTTTCACACCTATTTATGCATAGCACAAATCATACCCGTTTTATGCGCAAATGATACTGGTGTACAATTTCACAAATACAGAAATACGACTTAAGCGATATAACAATATTCCCACAAATGAACAAAAGGCAACAAACAAAACACCGCGGAACCGCATCAAGCAAATGGTAAGCCAACACTCCGTTTATACATAACCCTAAATCAATCCAAAATTATCTCTAGTTTTTGATCAACACAAAACGGGTATGAAAATCGTAAAAAAAAAAATCAAACCCCTAAATGAACCCTAAAACCGATTCTTCACAACCCTAAAAAATTTAAAATTCCATCTTTCAACCGAAGCAACAAAAATGGTAAGCACATACTCGTAAATCATAAATTTACAAAGCCCATTGCATTGCATACCTTAATTTGGGAACAAAACCGAGCTTCCTCTTCGATTGGGTATGTTGGAACCTCAAAAAATCGAGTCTTTTCAGTCTTCAAACCCAATCCAACGTCCAAAACTTTTTCCCGAAAAATGGAGGTTGTAGCGTCGTTTCTTGCACTGCCTTCACCCGTTCTTCAAGCTCGTGGGGGTGTTTGCTTCGTCGTTTTCATTTTGGCAATGGGGGATGGCGGTTTCAATTTTCAGGGGAGATGGGAGAAGAGGGGAGAAGTGAGGGAGGTGGTGGAAAGACGTGCGCCATCAATGACCTGACGGTTTCAGTCATGGGGGGAGAGCCGATGGGACATAAAGTAGAAATGTCAGTTCTACCATTCTCCCCAAAGCTTGGGTATTTTTTAGACGAGGGGTTATTTAGTCTTTTCACTAATTTGAATATCAAAAGTATATCAAAATTCTGGTATAGGTTGTATATTGGGAGTATTTTGGTCAGCGTGTCTTGTATTGTGACTTGTGAGTATTTCTTCTGAGGGCCCTTTCTTTTACATTGACATAATAAACATTATTCATTGAGTAACTTTGATTCGACTTTTTAATATAGTTACATAAGATAAAATATAGTCAAGTGAGATTTTGTTAGATTCGTCTAATCACACAGTTTTATAATATTAAATTTTTATAAAATTTGATATTACTATATTAAATTGTGTGAAAACATGAAATGTTAGAATTATTTGACAATGGAAGAAGTATAAGCTAAAAAATGGATAGTGGGATCATGCCACACACAGAAAAATTACTGTGAAAATAATTAAAAAAGTGGGAGGGTGACGTGTGCACTAAGGAATTGCTACAAATGCCAACAATCAACAGTAGCGGTTTTTACTCCACTCACTTTCCTCTTTCCTTTTTTGGCCTTTTTGTCGTTTTGTACAGCGCATGCCTTTTTCCTACCCCTTTATTATGCACCTAAAATACGGCCATAGTGTTCTTCCATTTCCATTTTCATTTTACCCCAAACAATCCTATCTGCAATCCCTAATTTCAGCATCTCAGTCCTAACAACAACTTCTCGCCATTCATCCGACTCAAAAATTTGGATCGTTTATGGCGGCGGATCAATTGGATGATGGATTTCAGTTGATTGACGGCACCGATCGAGTGTTTGTCGATGCTGTGAAGGAGGAGCCCTTCGTGTTTCTGGATGAATCCGACGATTTTGGAAGTCCTTTCGTGGCGGAGCAGCTGACGGCGAACCCGATTGAGGGACTGAGGGATACTGGACCGCCACCGTTTCTGAAGAAGACGTTCGAGCTGGTGGATGATCCCACAACGGATGCTGTTATCTCGTGGAGTTCGAACAGGATGAGCTTCGTTGTTTGGGATATTCACAAGTTCGCTTCAGATTTGCTGCCGAAGCACTTCAAGCACAGTAATTTCTCCAGCTTCGTACGTCAATTGAACACCTACGTGAGTTGATGTTAACTGCGCCTTGTTATGTTAATCCATTTCTGAAGCTAATTGTTTGATTCATTACAGCCATTGGGAGATTCTGTTTGTTCAATTTCCTCAAATAATTGTTAGTACCTGCCCTGTTTTTCGGATTGCTCTGTGTTCTTATTTCAGTTTTGTGTTTCTGTTTGTTCTCCTAGGGTATGAATTTATTTCTATCCTTGAACCTTGAGTGTTTCGGAGGAAAATGCTCTAAAATGGATTTTGCTTCTCATTGATAATTATTTGAATTTTGAGGCTCTTGAATCTCTTCTACAGAACCTAGACTACACATGTTTTCTACTTTTCTTGTTAGTTAATGATGCTTAATTGATGTGACAAATTGCTGCAGCGATTTAGGAAGATTGATTCGGACAGATGGGAATTTGCAAACGAGGGGTTTCAGAAAGGGAAGAAACATTTGTTGAAGCACATCAAAAGGAGAAAACAGATGCAGAGCCCTCGATTCACCATGGATTCCACCAAGCATGGAACCGAGGTCATTCTGGAGGAACTGAGGAGTGACCACACTCTACTGAAAAGTGAAATTATGAAGCTAAGGCAACAACAAGATGACACACTGCGAGGTCTCGATTCAGCTGGAGAGCGTCTGAGTCTTACCGAAACGAAGCAAAAACAAATGATAGTCTTCTTGATGAAATCTCTGAAGAACCCCACATTTTTGCAGCATTTCATCGACACGAGGAGAAGGGCAGTGGCACATGGAAGAATCTTAAAAAAGAGGAGGTTGGGAGGTGGAAGATTAGTCGAAGCCGAAGCCACAAAATTGATTTATGAGAATGAGTTGGTGATTCAATCTGAAAACCAAGCAGTCCCTTGTGATGAGCCCGATGGCCGTGATGGGGCTGCCTTTCAACAGTTGGCCAACTCCGAGTGGAATGGCATCGACATCGACATGGACATGGAGGAGTGGTCATCAGAGAACTTTGTTCTTTGGGAAAAACTGATGGAAGACAACATGATCTACGAGGAAGAGCAGGGTGGTGGTGATATGCAGCAGCAGCAGCAGCAGCAGGTGAGACACCACCATTCTGAAATTGTTACAGAACTGGAGAAGTTAATCAGCAAGCCGACGACAACAGAATGGGGGGTTGGGGTGAGACCCATGGTCGAACCGGCGGGTTGTCGGGCATCAACAGCATAGTTTCTACTTTCTAGGATGGGAATTGCGAATGCTCTATATTTGCATGAAATGTAAGTATTTCAAGTAGTAGGAACAACAGCAGCTTACCTTACGAGGAAATACTATCTTAGTTTCAATAGTGAATAGTGATCGTGAATTCTTGTAGTTCCAGCTGATCAATCTGTGGTGGTGGTGGTGTACATTCTCTTGTTATAATACTATGTTTCTATTTCTAGTGTTTCCAAGAATTATTGTTCTTTCTATTTTCAATTGTAGGCATTTATTTTAATATATGGTTTGCGAATGAGTTAAATTGGTCAAACCAGATATGTAAGCAAATTTAGCGTAGGGTCGACTTTTTCCATTAAGTCATCCATTATTGGAAGTCTTTAGTAGTAGTATATCATAAAAATAGTTGTTTGCAGCCAAAATCATAGAAACGACATAGGTAGACTCAGTGGCGGATCCAGGAATTTCGGAGAGGTAGGGCTCATTTTCTTTTAGCAAGTTGACGACGGGCAGAAAAAGTAGGGGGAAGAGAATGGAAGTGTTAAAGGCACAAAAGCCAAATTTCAGAACACCTTACACAACATAATTTGCATAAATACGCCTCACAACTCTATGAAGACCTTATCCCATAACATCATTGTTGCATGCATATTTATATTTATAGTGATAAATGAAGAATCCATCATGTCATGCATATGCCATATGACATGTTGTAATAAAGAAAACTAGATCCCCTAAACATGTAGGTGTAAATAGGAGTAATAAAGTGATCAACAACACCACATATATATATAGTATATGGGAGAATTCCTTCCTAGTCCTAAATAAAATTTCACATTACATTATATGCAAAAAGAACGTAGCCAGTGTACGTTCAAATGATGGATAGTATACACCCATTCAATTATGTGTGGAGACGTGGGTGGAGTTGAGAAAAATCTCAACACGTGGCAAGTTTGAAGCCCCAAACATTTGGACCACTCTTCACTTCACGTCTTCATCAAATTTGTGATAATGTGAAAAGATAAAATTGGCTGAAAAACTCACAAATGCAGGCCCCTCCCAACCTAAGTCATCTCACCCTCCACCTCACCAAAATAGGACAACCTTTTCACGTGATATGCACGTGCATTCATAAACAATATGCTCTCACTCACACCCGACAGGTGGACTTGCTCCAAGCGTACATGTATTTATGTATATATGAATGCACCCATGACCACCCACCAACAACGCCAATGGTCACGCTCAACTAATAATAATAATAATAATAATACAGTTCGAATTAATATATACTTCCTCCGTTTTTCAAAGATAGCTACGGACCCACTCACCACGCAGTCCAATGCACATTTTAAACCATTAATAATTCAAATTCGGTATATATAAAAATTCTAAAAGTTCGATATTTAAAATCTACAAGACGAGACGAATCTAACAAGATCACACTTGGCCATATTTTAACTTGTATAACCATGAGAAAACTTTAAGTCAAAGTATATAAGTGAACAGTACCCATTAGTCAACAGTAGCTAACAAAAAAAATAGAGGGAGTATATATCAAGGCTGTTCAAGCAAAAAAAAAAAGAATTAATATATATATATTAATTTTTCTTTTTTCTGTACAAAAGAAATACTCCATCTGTCCCAACTAAGATGTCATGTTTGATTTCTGCACATAATCCAATGCATTTTTTTTAATTGTTAATATATCAAAATATATACAAGCAGTGGCGGACGCAGGATTTTTCGGAAGGTAGGGCCGGAGTCTATTTTTTTTAATCTTAAGTAAAAATAATAATAAAAAAAATTGATAAAAAAAAGTAATAGAATTTTTTTTTTAATTTGAGGTGGGGCCGAGGCCCCACCGGGCCTAGGGGTAGATCCGCCCCTGTATACAAGTAAAAATTATGTAAAATATATATTCTAAACTATACGATTAGAAGAATCTAACATGACCAAACTCGACTATTTTTTTCAAATATATACATACAATAATATTAAGTCAAAATTGAACAATAAACTGTCAAACATGTCGTCTTACACACGGGGCGGATGGAGTAGTAAGTAAATGAAGATAAACAAGCACTATAAGAATTTTTATTTTAGCGACCGAATTTTTTTTTTAGTAAAATTTGGTCAATAAAAAAGTTAGCGACTGAAATTAATTAACTACCACAGTTTTAGTGATCAAATGTAAAAAAAATTTCTAGTAGTAGAAAGCTGTAAATGGAAAACAATTTAATCACTCTCACTATAATAAGTTCAAAATTTTGAATTTTTAATCACTCTCTCGCCCGGGATTTGGTTCCCCTAGTTGCCCTTAAAGGGCTTAACCAAAAGCAAGGACAAAATCTTGGCCTCCGGATCATTTTTGAATGGTCAATCTATCTATATAATAAATCCTAAATATTTTTTTGGTCTATGTAGACTTTATTGTCCTTATTAATTTTCATTCATCATTCTTAATTTTAAGGGGTTAATCAGTCATTGTACGCTCATTTTTAGATTAACGGCTCCTATTAAAACACATAAACAGACTGAGTTCACACGTAATCGCTGACTAATTCCAAATCATCTTCCACATCATCAATATCTATATTTATAAAATAACTTTATCTATTAATATAATAAAATCTTGAGAAAATCTTCATAATGTATAATTGATTAAACTATATATATAAATTATTTGATTGTATACATAATATTTTTTTTTCAAAATATTAATATTATAATTCTATAGAAATATAACGGAATAAGATTTGACACTAGTGGTAATCTACCCTGCCTTCCAACCATAGGTTGGGGGTTCGATTATCATCCGACCCTCTATCCCTCCCCGTTATCCCCTTTATAATTTGTGTGGTGTGGGCTCCCATACACCTTTGCCGACACAGGTGTCAATGTTTACCAAAAAAATATAAGGAATATAATAACTATATTTAAATAAAAATATTTCATTAAAAATATGGTGTAAACATGGGGTTGGGGACTTACCCTAGCGGTCAAGTCCCCCTTCTCCCAACCATAGGTTGGGGGTTCGATCCCCACCCGGCCCCCTATCCCTCCCCTTTATCCCCCTTTGTAATTTGTGTGGTTTGGCTCCCACACACTTTTTCCGACACGTGAGTATCACTGTTTACCAAAAAAATATGGTGTAAACATTAATTGACCCTAAAATATTGATTAATATAAAAATGACTAATCACCTAAAAAATTGTATACCATTCTGAACAAAATTCTACATGTTTTTTTTCTTTTTAAAGAATAAAAGAAAGAAATGGTAAAAAAGACTAAATACATCATAGTTTAATTATTAGACATAAAATATCATTAATTCATTAATCCTTATCTATTTCATTATAAAATAAAAATGTATATAAAATTCGGAGTAAATTGTTATACAGTTTTTTCCATAAATAATTTGTACTGTAAAAAAATATAAGAAGTATTTTAGTATAAACAATATGTAAAGATTTGTGTAATCATATTTATTTATTTTTTTTAAGGAAAAGTGCTTTTATTGATGAATCACCCATAGTCCAGCATCAATGAGACTTTTTGAGGAAAAGTGTTTTTTTTGGTAATCATAAATAGTTTTGGGTTGTAACAATATTTTCACACAAAAAAATTCTAATATAAAGTAATCATGTTACATGTCCAAAATGTTACAAAACATGTAAATTCATCAAACATCATTTACCATTTTTTTCCCACAAAGAATAGTATAAAGTAAACAGTTAAACATAAATACATAGTACTAAAATTATTATTTGAACTATTCCCAAAATATACCCTTAATTGTTTTTTGGACAAAAAAGTACCCAAAGTTTATTTAATTTAAAAATTCTAAGATTTTACCTTTTAAAATATCAAATTAGACCACACCAATTCTAAAAATATCTCATTTTTGTCCTAGAAATTTGAAAAGAATCTCATTTCACTCATTCACTTTTGAAAAGCATTAGAACAACAATTTGAAAAAAATATATTTAGTAATTAATTTCCCCTTTTAATTTAAATATAACTAATAAAATTAGATTATACTACTATTTAATAAAATAAAATGAATACAATGAATGATACATCAAATTATATTTATTGTAATATCTTTAATTTAAAGAAATAATTTTATTATTAATTATATTTAGATTCTTCTTTTATTTTATTTAAAAAAAATTATTTCATTTTCATATTTTTTTCAGATTTTTATTTTTTAAAATTTTTATTTCATTAGAATTTCTCAAACAATAAATATAGTTATTCAGATGGAAAGATAGTTTATAATTTAAAAAATAAGCTAAATAATATATCCCTAGAAAACTTGGTATCGCAGTATAAATTCAATATTAGCGCTTATAAAAGTAATGATTAAAAAATAATAAAAATTAAATTTAAATAAAAAATGTTAACTACAAAACATTTTTCATACTAAATAAAAAATATTACGGACTAAAATAATATTATAAAATTAACCAATTATCAAAACATAATTATAATTAAAATTTATTTTATAAAATTAAAGATTAGTCCATAAAAACTAATCACAACAAAATTTAGAATATATTACTTAATAAAATATAAGTTTTAAATGATGAAAAGATAACAAAAAATATAAATAATATTCTTTAAAAATGTTAGGAATAATAGTCAAAATGTACAACATATTAGGTAGTAAAATAATATTTTTTTAGAACTTTAATAATGTAAACCTATAGTTTTTTTATAATTTTGAATAGTTAAAGGATATTTATTTTACAATTGCTCTCATCATTTTATTAGATATATGAAAGCAAAGTATATATATTTAGCTTTTTAATAGTAAAAATAATTTATTTTATATTATGTCCACCTGGTTGTGGGTTTGAATTTCTTTCATCAATCTTATTATCTCCTTTATTTTTCTTTTAAATTTTTTTTTTGCATGCGTTCCAACTACTATTTAAACAAAAGATTTTGAATATCATGTAATCCAAAAAAAACTATATTCTCGTTTTATATCGTCATATTAGTTCAACAGCCGTGCGCAGTGGGCGAAAAAATCTAGTATTAATAAATCTGTGGCCCTAAAATTAACAATTTTTTTTTTACAAGAAAACGTTGGCATTTTATTTAAAACGTTTTTCCTGTAAACCTTAAACTTTTAAACTTTAAACCCCTAAATCCTAATTATCGCGTTTTCAAAATGTAAATAATCTGCTAATCTTGTTTTGGCCTAATGGTCAAATCCCACCACCCCAATCTTGCTAGCATGTATAGCTTGTTCAGCAAACAAAAAAAAAATGAAACTATATAATCAATTAATATGATATGCTAATATGTGTTTTTAAGATTTTTAAATGCACTTTTTCTGAAGCCGTATAAAATTGCGTTTTCAACTATTTGTGACATTTACCATTTTATCCCTACATCAATTCATAATAAATGTCAATTATTTAATATATTACATTAAAAAAAGGTTCATTTTTGGCGTATACCAGGTATCCCCAAACCACATTGAGTCTAAGACTAATTTCTCGAGGATTGCTTCTCACAAAACAGAATTCTGTATACACAAAGACTCGAACCCAAGACATTTAAGCTCCCAGAGTCCTACACCACTCAGGTCAATTGCGTTTGGTTATCATATTTTTAGGTGAATACCAGTGTATCATCAGACCTCATTGGACACAAGACTCGTTTGGTTATTATATTAAAAATGTTATATGAAAATATACAAATATTATATTTTTTTTTAAAAAAATTGATTCAATTATATAAAAAATTTTAAAAATGTATATTGGTGGAAAATGTACTGAATAAAAAAAGTATTTATAACATAAATAAGTAAGAGATTGAAGATAAAAATTAGTATTTACTTTTTCATACCCACACTCTTTGTTGTAATTTTACAAAATAAAAGCACAAAGCCAAACAATTAAAATTTGATTATCTGATTATTGTGATTTTGAACAGTATAAGCTCGTCCAAACACTTAATAATTTCCTACAACATGTTTTATCACATCAATTATCTGATAATGTTTTCTGAAAACGGTGTAACATTTTTTAAAAATGCACATCCAAACACGCCATTAATATTTCAGGGCAATTTAATTTTCAAAAATAGGATTTAAAAATACATTCAAATAGAGAGAAAATGATCATGAGGTATGGAGGAGTAATTTTACTACACAGCATTTCCCTAACGTCACCCTTTCCTACTTGAATAGTGACTCTGAGAATGCAATCATGCCGGGCACGGGCAGGGTTCACCTGCTATGGTTAAAAGCCTCAAAAGGCTAAAATAGCCATAATCTATGTTATGTTAACTACAAACATAGATAGGAGTACTTCTATTCAACAAATATGTCATGCTAACATCATTCGCTGTAGTAGTTTCAATAGAATTTTCCAACTACCATCACGTATTGTGAAAATAGAAGTAGGTTGTTACACTAATTGCTAAAAAACTTCTCAGAAATTATGTTAAGATGATATGGTTGAATCATAAGCCACCTCACCTCCTAAAAATTACTCTGGCAGGCTCTATAAGGCTTTCACCCACAACAGCCGAACAACAACCCAACCGCAGCTGTGTAATTAATGAGAAGTACTACAATACATGGATTTTTTGAATTTTTACAAAATACTAGTACTTCCTCCGTTCTTTAATAATAACTGCATCGTTTCTGCATTTCACGCAATCCAATAAATATTTTTAACTAATAATAACTCATATTTTATATAAGTAAAGATTATGAAAAATTAATATTCTAAGACTACATGATTAGACGAATCTAACAATATCTCACTAATCAAAGTTACTACATGAATAGTTGTTATTATGCAAATGGAGCAGATATATGAGAACGAATCAACGGAGGTAGTAAGAAGTACGCATATTCGGTTTCTAAATCCAGATACTTTTAGTACTTTTACCAGTTAAGTGTAGGGATGGCAATAGGTCCAGGTCAGAACCGAGAACCGAGAAAGACTCGAGCTTGGGTCGGGTCTTGGATCTTACAAAAATGGATTCAGTACCGGCCCGTTGCCATCCTTAAGGATGGCAATGGGTCAGAGGCACACCCAGAACCGAACCGAACCCGAGACCTAGATCGGGTCCTGGGTCTTGACGGAACCGACCTTGACTCAGACCCATTGTCATCCCTAGTTAAGTGATTCAAGAAGCATCAAGAAGGGGACCCAGTCGGCAAAACTGAATGTCAATGAACAGACCAATACTATTACTAAACCTGTCCCTCTCAAAAAGTCAAATCCAAGAGAAAGAAAAGAATGCATAAAACAAAATAAGCTCACTGGTCTCAAATCTTTCTCACGAAGTCATTAATACTACAACAATAATAAAAATAGTAACACTCATGCTAGAAGCTTCACAAATTAAAGAAATACTTAAGCAGCAAATTTCATTCACTAAAAAATTGCCACGATTCCCTTACTACCCATATCCTACCTACGTCACAAGTCACAACTTCTGTGGGGGCTTTTCGGGACCATGTGGCTCAAGAGTGGACAAATCCTCTTTAAACTCATTTCCAAAATACAGTATAGTATTTATTAATTAGGAGTACTTACTTTAAAAGGAAACACGCACACTGCACACACCAAGATCCACCATAGCCACCAGTCCAAGCTAAAAGAACAATGATGATGATAACCCCCCATTATATAAAAAGTGGCTTTATAATGAATTACTCCCTCCGTCCCACGAAGTTTGAACCCTATTCCTTTTTGGGGTGTCCCACGAAGTTTGAACCCTTTCCGTTTTTAGAAAAATTAAATTAATATAAGTTTGATTAGAATCTTAATTATTGTCAAATCCCATAAAAAATACTTACTTTTACTATTCTGCACAAATTCCAATGCATTATTACTTTCCTACACAAAGTCCCTTATATTTCTTTAACTCTTAATATTACAAAATTGATACAAATAAAAATTGTATAAAATATATATTCTAAAACTACACGATTAGACGATTCTAACAAGACCACACTTGAATATTTTTCTCAAATTACATCACTACGATAATATTAAGTCAAAGTTAAACAATAAATAGTATCAAAATTCATTATAATCTTAAACACAAATACCCACACCACTTTAACTACTAAACTCCACTACCTAAATTACCATGCCCAAAAGAAAGGCTTCAATCTTCGCGGGACGGAGGGAGTACTATAATGATATGACGGCAATAATTTGGCAATACAACAAATAAACTACACTTCTAATTTCTTTCTAACATACTGATATAATCTAGTTTTAGAAAAAGCTTTCACATGTAACGAGTGAACAGAAGGTTGTACCAAAACATATTTTCAACCGGACCAATTTACATAATAATTAGAAAAGAAATTAAAACTCAACAATGATCCAATAAATTATTAATTTTACCATTCTTTTTTTTTTTTTTCGTACACACTTCACCACTAGATCCTAAATCTAATATCCACTCATAAATGTACAACTTCATAGAATTCTCATACAGTACATTTATTACTATGATATATAATTTCAAACAACAAAAGTAATCAGTTCAAACAATCCATTAATCATTTTGTTAATTAACAAAAATTGCTAACCAGACAAAGTAATCTATAGGCTCATTGATTCAGGACAATTAGTGGAAAACAATAGTCCAAAGGCCAAACTCCTTTTTAATGCATCTCTTTCATGTAAGTGAACAATGTTTCATTAACTAAACTAAGAATAAACATAAATATGGTTCACAAAACTATGGTACACATGTGTAGTAATAGGGGGAGGGTAAATAGTGAAGAAAAATCAAAACATTGTCCTAAACCTTTTCTATGATATAACTTTAGTTCCCGAATGAGAACTTACTGTATGGTTTTATTATTGGCACAGATGTTGGGGAGGATGATGTTGGATTAATTATGCGTTCCAATTCTTCCTTATCTTCTGAATAAGCCTTGCTTAAAACTTCTTTGATTTCCATTGTCCGTTGCCTCTTCAAATCACTGTCCTCAGGAGACTCCTGTGCTGTTATCTCGGGATATTCTTCCTTATCCATGAGCTTGTTCAGTACAGCTGAACAGCGTGGGAAGAAGCGCTTTCCGAGTTCCACTACAACCATAGGAAACATTTTATAATACATATCAAAGTTAAAGAAGCATCACTTCAGCAATATCATATATATAATGGCCTTGGATAGTAATTAACAGATTTTATGCTGTGAAAAATCAATTGTTCAACAATTTCAACAAAGTGATAATTCAAAATGAAGAGGCAATGCCACATTATACAGAAGAAACAGCTTAGATGTCTTAGATTTACATTGTTGGTTATCACGACTAATTAAGTGGTGATTATACACAAAAAAACACTTATACAAGTACACATCTAGGGATTTTTAACTTTAATTAGTCAGCTGCCCAAAACTCACAGCACACCTTGAAGTAGTGCATACATACATTTTCTCATCATTCGTTTTTAGTTGTCCCATGCAGTTTATTGTACTGTACAGGTTTTGGACAAGTTTTCGAGATTTCAATAAATAAGCATAGTGTTTACAAAATTTTGTTTCAATCATCAGGACTCCAAGACATTCCACTAGCCTTGCTAATAGCATTGAGGAGGTATTGAGAGATGAGTTTAGTTAGTACGTTAAATTGTGTTTATGCCATGTTAATATCGTTGTGTTGCTTAATTGGTAGAAATTAAGTATATAAAACTAGAGACTACAGGTGCCAAACAGGGGTCTGGGTCCGGTGAAAATCATGCCTCATTACGGCTTCCTTTCTTTCTTTCTTTCTTCTTCTTTTTTCTTTTTCTTCTTCTTCTTCTTCTTTTTTCTTTTTCTTCTTTTTTCGATCACTATTTTCTTGTTTAGCACCATTTGCTTCCAACATTAGTTACTTGACAACTATAATGCTTCAAAATGACGGTTTGCCAAATCCAGAGTAAACTATTTAAGATACAACCGTGAAACATCCATCTTTTTCCAAGTTTTCGTAGTTTATATGCCAATATTGGATAAACAGGTAAATGAACTTCAAGAACATACTAACCAGTTTTGGACAGCGCTCTCATCCTTTTCAGATGTTCTTCTTTGATCTTGAAAGGTGCCTCATTCAAGTCCACCCCTGCCCTCTCTGCAACAGCCATATTCTTGTTGATTCCATTTAACTTGAATTCAGAAGTTCCATCAACTTGAGCAATATCCATGGCAACCTGTGCCTCCCTGGGGAATAGACGTTGGGCCAATGCAACTGAAAGGAAGACGTTCAATTAGTTCTCAACAATCAACATAACATTGAGAGATTAATTCAAAATCATTTTGAGTTGCACAGACTACAAAAAAACTGAATTTCAACGAATTTTCTCACAAATGTTAGAGTAACCAAATCAGCTACCTCATCAGCATGTGGAGAAGTTTGGGAAGATTATCATAGAAAATGGAACTTCAGAAGTAACGGCATTCAATATGCTCTAACTGACACATATAATCATTTATATATGCTTCACAGGAGTGTTAGATTAACGCATCTGATTTATGTAAGGTGCAAGACTTGAGTTTTAGGAGATCGAGATTTTATACCACATCCTTGATAATTCATGCAGGGGGAACTCGGGAAGGATATAAATTTAAGAAAGGCTAATAAATTCCGAAAATCATCAAGATGGCATTTTTGGTTATTTTTCTCTCTTAACTAATAAAATATAACATTTTCTTTCCTTCTAATAATAAATATCCATTTCACCCTCCACCACTAGGAATATATCATTTCTCTCCTTTTTTATAAATCCCTTGCACTACCCCCATGTGTAGATTATTAACAAATGGAGGTAGTATATCGTGGAGAAACAATCCCAAGCAGGGTACTATCATCCACTTGAGAAAGGTGAAAATACCTACTGGAGATATAATCTCTTTGCCTACTTTTAGATTCCCCCAAACTTTTTAAAAACCAATTAATTTCTCATTAAAGCACCAAAAGAAGTATTTGTTTAATTGAAATTACTAATGAATTCTGCATTAGATCTTCTGAAGAAGCATGTTATTAATTGATTACTAGGGAGGCATTTGGTTTAATCTAGGAATTTGAATTGCAACTGGACTTAAATCAAGTGGATTTAAGTTGAGATTTTCAGATAACCTATTGTTATGTAAGTTATAATTAATTCAAATCTTTACCCAGATATTTGATTCACAAGACTTATATTGCAAACTTGCATACCAAATGGGAGACTTTAAAATCCAAGGAAAGAACGCACAGCGCATTGGAGCACATTCTTGGAGAAAAACTAATTTTCCTATCAATAAATGAGTGATGCACTCAAACAGTTAGCATATACAAATCATTGAAATTATACATAAAGTAGAGGGCCCAGATTTACATGATTGACAAACATCCTGGTTCCATTTCAGATGCAAAGTAGGGGGCCAAGCCCAAGATTTAAATGATTGACAAACATTCTGGTTTCATTTCAGATGCAGATACCACTTAGCTATAATAACATTTTCTATTGTTTGAGTCAAAGCTATATTTCTTTCATCAAAGAAAAAGATTTCCTTTCACAACTTGAATTCAGCAACAACCATATAGGACCTGTTTTGAGACTCCACTCATGAACTTAAAGCTTACTGACTGATTAAGACTGTTCTGATGATAAAAAGAAAGAAATACAATATCTTAATCAATCAAGTGGTCTAATTTTATGAACAAATATAGAGCAAACTTAAGTGAGAATTCTGATCACTTAGACCTGCATATAAAATAGGGCTAGATGGCTATACTGTTAAATACATTTCTAATATGAATCAGATTTTGGGCAACATAAATTTACTCTAGAATCCACCATATACTCACTTAAAATATTACTATTGATTAAGACTCTGTTGACTTTTGATGATAAAATCACACAGCATCTTAATTGTGCAAGTGGGTCTAATTTTATGAACATATAGTGCAAACTTACGTGACAATCTTCTCACTTATCCTGAATGTAAGATAGGCCTGGATGTTTGGGTTAGGTGTATATTTCCAATGATTTAATAAACTATGACTGCAGTTTTGTCCTGCATAATTACTCTATAACTCCTCATCAACTCACTTAAAATATTTTCCAGAGTCCCTACTATATTCATGATGCATCAATCATTACACATTCAGTTTACGTGATTCCTTCAATCAAGCAATCACGCTGGAGTAGCACATTTATATCAACATTTTGTTGGAAAAAATGGAATTTAGATGTGGGCTTAAGGGCATACCCACATATAGTACAATTAAATCAGACAAATAAATAATAGCAGGTAGAATTACCTCTATGCTCAAGGTAAAGCCACCTTAAGCGCAAATCGTCACCAGCCATAGCAAGAGACATTGAAGCTTCTCCCAGTAATGGATCCTGTCTCTCAGCTTGTTCCAAAATCTCTATGCAAAGCCGATCCCCAGGAGTGGCTTTCCCTTCTTCTGCACTTTTATAATAATCAATAGCTCTAGTAAGCCTCTTGGAGATTTGAAGGGCTTTCCTGCCATCAGAAGTGACATCAGATGGGCTAGCTCCTTTAGTCAGCAGAGATACTATTATTTTTGGGTCTTTTCTCATTGCAGCAACATGAAGCACAGTATATCCTCTAGGATTCCTGAGGTTTATATCAGCAATTGCTAGGTCAAGAAGGTCTGTGGTGGTCTTTGAATCACAGTATGCAACAGCGTAGTGCAGTGCATATGCATCATCTAGATTGGTATTGTCTTCTCTGAGAAGCATTCTGACTAATTCAACATCATCAGATTCCAAAGCACGGTGTATCCTCTTAACATGCTTATCCACAAAACTGTTGCGTACAGGTGATTGTAAACCAAGTGCTATCCGTGACTCATTTATTTGTTTCACAAGATGAGGGGGCAACGCTTTATCAAGTGTTACGATATCCAGATCAGACTTGACAACAATATCAATGGACCGTGCAACCAAATTTTGACAAAGTGTCGCACACATGTTGGCAACAGATAAAACAATTAACACGTCGTCTGCCGTTGCCTTGTCAAGAATGTCCATCAGGATTTTCTGAGACGAAACAAGGGTGGGCAGTTAAAATTAGTAACTTGGGATTTGTCAAAATAATGTGCACGATATTCATCCACCAAGCAAATTACAAAGTAAATTTGCATTTTGTTTTTGTATCGAGGGGGAGAGAGGAATAATAAAAGCAAATTTATCAATTTTTGGAAATAGCCTATAATGAATTTCAAAGTCAACACAAAACTTCAGCAAGCTTCTCCCTATCATCACGTTCTCTCAGAACTTTATTTTGAGTGCAACTAAAAAATAGTCTGTTGTGCTACCTCACAAGGTTCAATTTCCAACTACAAATAACTAATGGAGTAAAAGTACCAGCGCTGAAACAAAAGCAAATCAAAGTCCTCATTGGTGTGTCCAAGAACTTAGACATATCATTAAACAAAGGAGCAAAAAACCGACTGACGGTCATTCGACATACATAGAGCTCATTCAACCACCCTTTGAACTCGTTGACACATATTCTTGGTTTTCGACAGAAAATCAATGCACAAAGTTCCCCACAACAGTAAAAGAACAGCCACAGCAAATGGAAACCAGTATGAGTCAACACTTAACAGAATTGTACCACCCAACAAATATGCAAGCCCACTTAACATCTCAATACAAAATGAATGGATCATGCTATTTCTCCATTTGAAAGTAATTTAAGGCTTCAATCACATGTTGAACACTAAATATGTAAACCTGCATCAATTCATAAACATTGCGTAGATTGACGAAACAGATAGTTAGGTACCAATACCTGAAACCTGGCGACTAGTTCGTTGATCTGAAACACAAAAGATGCATACAAGACCTCCAACTTGAAGCCTACAGCAGGCCAGCAGGCCAAATGCGAGCAGTCATCGTCCACGCACACGCAAACATCCTTAGGCGAAACCCTAACCTTGCCACTATAAACATACGCCAGCACCGTCACCAACGCGTCGAAGCCGACGTCATACTCCTTCAGCACTTCCTTCAGCTCGACTTTGGCTTTCCGGTCCTTATCCGCAAACAATTTCTTAAAAAAAGGACTCCTTGCCGACAATATGCACCGGTGCACAGGAATTTCCTTGCCAGATGCAGCAACCAGCCGCGCGTCGGCAAAGAAGTCAAAGTCCGGCGGGGAAGAACTGTCTAAGAAGATTGATTCCAGGGTATCGGATAGGCGTTTTAGTGCCGCGACGTCCGGCGGCAGGTGCTCCCCCGGCCGCGACAGCGTTGTCGATTCGTTACCGTTGCCGGGGTAGCAAGTGCTGCTGCTCCCGCCGCCGCTGATGTCATTCGAATCCGAAAACGCGGTTCGACTGTCCATATTGACCGAATCTACATTCACACACATAAATACATACACCAAATTACACGAAATATGAAAATTCCTATCTGAAATTGGATTGAGTATCTCCCGGTCTGCAGCCAATCGATCTATACAGGTAAATGAATACGATCATACATACGGAGCAACTGAATTTGAAGGATTGCAGTTGCAGATACATGAATGTAAACCGATTAAAACCTCGAAGGGGGAAGTCACCGGCAAGCTCAGCCGATTGACTAAAATATGGAGTATTTTTTTACAAATCCAAAAAAAAATATATATATATTGCTTACGTGGTGACGTCATAATTTTATAAGTATACGCTGCGTGCATCATCATCATCGTCATCTAAGATTAGAATTCGATCTGAACCGTTGATTAATTAGTTAGCTTTTTCTGTAGTCCTGGTCCTCCATTTCCCAATAAATTGCCATTTCGCACAGTATTAAATTTTTGAGGACTAAAGAGTAAAGAGTACTTTTAATTTGAAAGTTTAATTTCGCACAGTATTAAATTTTTTAGGACTAAAGAGGACTAAAGAGTAAAGAGTACTTTTAATTTGATTAATTAAGTTTAATTTTTGAGGACTAAAGAGTAAATTGCCATTTCGCACAGTATTAAATTTTTAAATTGCCAAAAAAAAAAAATTATATATATTCAAAGCTTTACGTGGTGTACAAAATGCTAACTGCTTGCTAAATTTTTCGTCTTTATGCGGCTATTTTTTTTTTGCTTGATCAGCCATCCAAGGCTAGGAAAGGTAGTACATACAAATAAAGATAAAAGCAAAAGCAAAAGCAAAATCAAAACATCCCTGAACAACTAGCAATCATCGGCCATCACCGGGGAACCAAGTCCCCAATGAGTCAGTTGCAAGCAAGCTCTTTACCGCGTCCGGAGGAAAAACCCAAGTCGTGTAGAACACTTCACTGTCCACCCCAAACGAGCCAAACCATCTGCTACGGAATTCCCTTCGCGCCAAATGTGACCAAAGTAGCATCTTTGAAATGTAGATCGTAAATCATCAATCTGAAGTAAGTAGGCTGCTAATGCATGAGTCCGGATTCTTGGTGAGTTGATCAGTCGCACTGCTTCGATCGAATCGGATAAACAATAGATATTAGTGATCCCCAACTCTTTTGCCAATTCCAGACCACCCAATACTCCAGCGACCTCTGCCTCTAGGATGGATGCATCTCCAATAAACCCCATGACACCTCCCAGCCATTGTCCCGAGTGCTCTCTCAAAACAGCCCCAAAACCTGCTCTAGACCGCTCAACCAGTCGAGATCCATCGGAGTGTAAAAACACTCCCTTCCATCCCACCATGTTCCAAGAAACCAGGCGTATGGGTGAGTCTTGCCCGCCTGTCCTGCTATTGATCCTTCCCAGCATTCCTTGCCAATGAGAAATTTGACGAATAATGGCGTGCAACTGTCTATTAGTTCCCTGGAAGACTCTTCGGCACCGCTCACGCCATATCAACCAAACAGCTACAATAAAAACATCCCCAAAGGCTTTGAACATTGCAAATAACCAGAATCTGATGTTATAAGTATCCATATCATTGAGATCCGAGGGGATTGTAATATTAAGTGATGTCCAAATTTGCTGCACCCAAGTACAATAAAACAAACAATGCACCCAATTTTCTGTATTAATGCCACAGATAGTGCATAATGGGCTATTAGCAAGGTGACGATGATACCTTAATTCATTGCATGGAATTGCTGCCCAACTTAATAACCACAAGAAGAGCCAGATTCTCTCTGGGAATAACGTACTCCAAAGCCACTTCCATCCCTTGGGCAGTGGTTGATCTCCCAGGAGGAATTTATAAACCGATGAAGAGGAATAGACCCCGTCAAAATTACCTTTCCACCTCCATCCATCCTGCAGCCCGGCATGTACTCGGGGTGGATCTTGCTTTAACAATTCCAGTCTGATCTCGTCAGGAATGATTGATCGAATGGGTGAGAGATCCCAGCCTTGACTTCCTATAATATCTTTAATCTTCAAATCGACATCACAATTTTCAACAAAGGAAAGTCTCGGCCCTAAAGCTCGGCCTTTGAACCATTTAGAGAACCACAAAGAACTATCTCCACTAGCTACCCGGAATTCAAATCCACCTGACAGTCGTAGAAGAGCTCGCCTAATGCTTCTCCATGTGAAAGAACCAACCTGTGGTAAAGAAGCCAAGTCCTCCTTCAAATGACAATATTTCCCTCGGAATTCCCTGACCCATAGTTTATCCCGGCCTTCAAAGAGGTCATGTCCAATCTTGCCAAGAAGCACAATGTTTCAGAGCTTTGCTTTGCATAGCCCCAATCCCCCATCTCATCTCGGAGTGGCAATTATATCCCATTTGACAAGATTTAATCCCTTGCCCTTTCGATCCTTCAACACCAACGTTCTAATGCGGCGATCTACATTTTTTGCAAATAGATTCCGGCAACCACCCTATTTGCATACAATACGAAGGTATTGCCGCGAGCACGTGCCTAGCAAGTGTTAATCTCCCTGCTTTATTGAGTAGCCTCATCGCCCAACATAAAATCTTGTTGTCCATGCGTTCAAGAATATGATCATACGCCTTAGCTTGAACTCTACCATGGTGCACAGGGAAGCCAAGATATTTTCCTAGATGATCTGTGAATGGTATAGCCATTAGATTAGTAATCCTTGCCTTATCTGCCGAGTTGACGCCCTTGGAAGAAAAACACCTCGACTTAGAAGGGTTCACTTTGAGCCCAGAATAAGATGCAAATTTATGGAGGGTAGTAGCCAGGGAGGAGAGACTATGATCATTGATCACCATACTGAGTATTAAGTCGTCTGCAAAAATCAAGTGTGAGATCCCACCACTGTGAGAGCTCAGTCGAACAGGTTCCCATCTATGGTTTACTACCTCAACGCAAATGGCCGCAGATAAACGTTCCATGACAATATTGAATAAATAGGGAGATAGAGGATCCCCTTGGCGTAACCCACGCTGAGGCCGAAACTCCTCTAAGGCTTCTCCATTCCAGAGAAGTGAGAAGGCTGGTGAAGTAACACACTTCATAATGATCTTGCAAAGAGCCACTGGCAAGCCCATCTGTTGTAAGCATTCCTCCAAGAATGGCCATCGAACATTGTCATAAACCTTCTCCAAGTCAATCTTTATGACAATAGCTTTAACATTAGAGCTGGCCCGAGAAAGAGTATAAACTAATTCCTGTAACAAAATCACATTATCCACCATTCCTCTTCCAGGAATAAAAGCTGATTGCAATGGTGAACTGTATTCCCCCATGACTGGCCTCAGACGATTGACAATCACCTTGGTTATAAATTTATATGCCACATTGCAAAGTGTAATGGGACAGAACTGCTTAAAATTGGATGGCACAGATACCTTAAGGATTAAACAAATATAAGCCCTTGCAAGGTGAGAATCAAAGGAACCTGTGTTAAAGGCTCCTCGAATCATTTCAATGATATCATTTCCAATAATATGCCAATATTTGCCATAGAATTCTGCTGGGAATCCGTCTGGGCCAGGAGCAGCAAGCGGCCTGAATTGTTTAAGGGCGAGCAGAACCTCCTCCTCCTGAACATCTGAGTGCTGGAAGTCCATTCCAATTTGAGCCAGGGAAGGCAAAGGCGGCAGTGGCTCTCTCATTGGATTATCATTTGGATCAGTGAACAATTTTAAAAAGAAATGCCTTGCCGAATTCTTAAGCATACCTGGGTCAGAACACCACACTCCGTCCTGCAAAAATAATCCATGCACCCTTTTACGATGGTGATGCATTTTGGCCTATGCATGAAAGAATTTTGAGTTGCGATCCCCCAAATGTATCCAACTCTCACGGGCTCTCTGGAACCAATAAACCTCCTCCTTTTTAGAATGTTCTGGTAGTCTTTTTGCAGCTTTTTTTTCCAAATCCAAATGCTAAACTGAGTCCACTCTTGCAAGGAAAGCATCAAGGCCAGCCAGTCGACAGAGAATCTTTTTCTTTTTGTTTCTGAGTTTTTGAATCTCCTGCCGACAATGTTGGATAGAAAGCGTTTGCATGCACTGTAGTCTCTCCCCCAGGGAACCCGATCTCGCCCATGCACAATCCACAAGATCTTTGTAGAGTGGATTCACTGCCCATATGGACTCCTATCGAAAAGGTTTAGTAGGTCCTGAAGTAACATTCTCCCCACAATATAACATGAGCGGAGCATGATCAGAGTTTGCCTTGGGCAATGTGACAACATGGCCATCTGGGAAGCGGTTGATCCAATCAAGATTAGCAATACCACGATCCAACCTTTTTTTTACAAACTAGACCTGGTTTGCTTGTCGAAACCATGTAAAGGTTGACCCCTCTGTACGAATGTTGAAAAGTCCAGCCGAAGTTAAACATTCCTTGAATTCATCCGCTCTTTTGCAATTATAAACTCCCCCAAAGACTTCCGAGGGCGCAAGAACTTCATTCCAATCTCCCAAAAGGAACCAAGGGGCAGTCACATGTTCTGCCAATCCCTGAATATATCCCCAATTATTCTTCTTCTGCTGATAATTGGGGTGACAATAGGTAGCAGTACAAAGCCATTCAACATCTCCTTCTCTTAGTAACACCGTGATGAACCGATCAGATATATCAAAACAATCATAATGAATTGCCAAATTCGATTGGCCAAGTATCCAGAGACCCCCGGCACGGCCAATTGACTCCTGAAGTAACAAAGAGATATACCCTAGACTGTAAATGAAATTTCTAACTCTATCAAACATGCCTTGAGGTTCAAAAATGAAAACCAAAGATGGTTTATAGCATCTGATATAATCCGAAAGGGAACGTCTCGCCCGGGGGTTCATAAGACCCCTAACATTCCACGCCAAGATAGAGAATCCTATAAAATTAGACATGAAAACCAGAATAAGGGGAAAAAAAAGGATGCCCTAGAATCCTGGCCTGGCTTACATCTTAACGAGCCTTTATGAAGGCCGCGAGGCCTCCACATCTATGGCATGCTCTTTCGTAGCTGAAGAAGCATGTGGTTCCTCTTTATCATCTTCTTGCTGAGTCCCCGAGCCGCTGCAAGAATCAGCAGACACTCCTGTGGACGATAACTCAAGAGCTTGTTTCAACGATTGAAATTGAGGATCCGGTTCCTTTTCCCCCCGATCCTCTGTTCTTACTCTTTTTGGCCCAGTAGCATGTTTGTGCCTGACTAGAGCCTTTCCTCTTTCCATGGGCTTTGGACAGTGTGGTATAGTCTGTATTGCCTTCCCCTTAGTATTTGGGCCGTAGTTAAGATCTGCTTGAAACTGAAAAATTTTCCATTTGGGCGTTTGTTGATGCACTCGGTCCAGATGTAGTTCCTTCCTCACGTGTCGTGGCTGGTTTTTCCGTGGCTTACGGCGCTGCACAATCATCCATTCCCCAAGGCACCGACTAGATTCCTCCAGGTTCTCCCCTTCACAGGAGCCCGCACTAGCGACGTCCTTATCCGGCCCCAATTCCACCTTTTTCTCAAAATTCTCTCCACATGTCCCTGAAGTCGACGTGGTGTTCCCAACTACTACCAGTTGGTTATCCGATGTTTTGGGTATTGGTTGCACAGAGCCCTCCGCCGGAGCCGCTCCCGTCTCCGACTGCCGATCTCCGTATTGACATCGCTCCTGAGTGTGCCCATAGCGTCCACATTGCATGCATACTACATGAAGACTCTCATAAGCAATCTTGATCACCTTTCCTTCTACCTCCACCTGACCGATGAGGGGATCATCTAAATTGAGCTCCACACACACTCGGGCTTACCTGCCCCTGGAAATATCCATTGTACTCTTATCAAATCTGAATGGAGTACCTACAGCAGATGCAACCGCCCGCAGTCCTTTTTCCTTGTAGAAAGCAAGCTTTAGTCCATGAAATTGAACCCGTGTATGAATGGTGTTCACTTTCGTATGTTCAGGATCAAAGTCGGGGGTCCACTTCATCACCGCCAAGCAATGATCGAAGATTGACCACGGCCCCTCCGTCAGCACCTTCTCACGATCCTCCGGAAGTTCAAACTTCACCAAAAAACATCCATATCCCACATCAAGAAGATCAAACTTACCTTTAGTTTTCCAAACCCTTATAAGCGAGTTTCTCATTGCCAGAAACCCAACAGAAAGGCCCAGCCCTTTGATGACTAACGTATCCATCCAGGGTCCATAGAGTTCCGCTAACACCGAGGGTTCAAATCGGATTTTGGGACATCGCTTATTTCTCCCTGATCTGTTAATAGTAGCTAACTTAGATTTAAGAAGATCACCCGACTCGTCCACTGCCGCCGCAGCTGCGGCTGTGTTGCCCATAATAGCATCACGGTAGGAAGGGGTAGAGCCGCTACCTTCATCGTATAGAGATGCCGGCGGCCGCCCTGGGGGAAAATTTACAGAGGGAAACTTTGACATCGTATTCATTGTCCGTCTCTTTATGCGACTATTTGATTCTTTATAACAAAAATAATAATTAAATTAATTTATGAAATTAAATAAATTTTGTTACACATTCATGTATATAGTTACGTGAACACAGATCCATGCATCAAGTAGTTAAATTGGATGTCTTCCTCCTTTGAGTAAATCTGCACTGCTGCCACTTCTTATGACTAAGGTTATTACCGTATATACCCATATACTCTATATATTTACATGCACAACAATTCTCTCAATAAAGTTCCATCTCTTTTATTCTATTTGTAATTTATGTGACATGGTTTCCCATCACCCATTTCTCATGTCTTTAATAGCTCCTCTAATAAAAAAAATAACACTCATAAAGTATGAGTAGTAGTAAAAAATTATGAAGTTGCTCTTATCTCCATGAAATCCTAATGTCCGCGGTTTGTGTGTCTTAGAGGGTGTTTGGTCAAAACACAAAAGTGCTAGAAGAGCTTTTCAATACCCGTCAAAATACTACTCCTAGTAATTCTGATCTTGCCGCCGACGACGATGAGTGAACTGATGAACCGGTCCACTTTCCTTGATTTGATTCTTCAATTCCCGGAAGCCTGTCCGATCTTCCGGCTATATTACTTTCTACTCGGATACATTGCACAGGACACAACTTTCTCCCTCACTCGGGCAGGCAGGCAGGGCATTGATGATATAATTCAGACGTATATATAGTAGGAGTGGATGTGGATTTCCCCATCGTCTTTTCTCGTTTCTTTGTGCTTTTATTTTTACTCTTGCATTACCAGATACATGTGTATACTATATCTGATCATAATTAGAAAACCTGCAATCCAGGCTGGATCAAGAAGAAATTCAACACGTACAGTAGTTTGTTTAATTTTAAAAAGATCAACTCATCATAGTTCATATACATGGGATTAGGAAAAGCACATTTCATTATATTCCATCTGTGTTGTGTTTGTTTCTCAGTGTTTTTTTTTTTGCTGAGGTTTTGCCCATACTTGATTACAGTATATATCTTGATACTCATTTGAAAAATTAGTATCTTCACGCACTTTTTTGCTTTTGCTATTGATGATATGGGATTCTATTGGGGCGGGCTGACTGGACTTCCACAACCAGTCGCGCTTGTGCTTGTGCGGGTGGAGCTCAATACTCTTTACTGTCATCAGATCCTACAAGCTGCATTCTCATCACTCTGTATTGAATTTTCTGGCTGGCGAAAAATGTCGCCAACTATGACAATTTTAGCAGCCGACAGCTCAGACGGGCCGGGGTGGGTTCCGGAGCGAAGTCCATGGCAAAAGGGCGGAAGAAGAAGAATTTATTGAGACCGAAGAATAGCTCTTCAAGCCCATGAAAAAGTTATAGCGCTGGTGTTAACGGTGAAAATTTGGGAGAAAGGAATCTCTTTTATTGATAAAATCGGGGGAAAGATTACAGGAAAAGTAGAAGACAAACTAAAGGAATTGAAAGAAAAACTGTAAAGGAATTGGAAAAATAGAAAGTAGTAAAATGCAGAAAAGCTGTAAAGAAAATAAAATGCGGCTCTCTGAGGAGTATTGGAGGTGTCCTCTGTGTGGTGCCACATTAAGCTTATATAGGGGTGGGAAACCTAGGGTTCCTTATGCCCATGGACGCTCCACCCGATATGTTTCCTTTGGTGGTGCTTCGTCCTGATTTGTTTCCTTTTGGTGGTGCCTCATCCTGATTCGTTTCCTTTGATGACGCCCACGGTGATACCTTCCTTGCATGTTGCACTTCACCCCGATCTACTTTCCTTGCAAGGTGTCTTACCCTACTGACTTGGGTTTATGGTTCCTCTTCCCCAGTCCCTTCTACCGGATATATCTTTATTGCAAGGTGTCTTACCCTACTGACTTGGGTTTAGGGTTCCTCTTCCTCAGTCCCTTCTACCGGATATATCGTTACGGACTGGGCTGAGCAATTTAGTAATTTGGGTCGGAAAGTGATGGGCTCAAATATTTTTTGGGTGATAACAGATGCCCCCCTTGCGCTTTCAGTCAATGGAACTGAGACTGAAAATGCGCATATATTTTGTTAATGCCGCCGTCGGCAACCTTTTTTTTATTATTTTTTTAACATATATGTGGCGGCAAGTACAATATTGGAAAAGGATTACACGAAAAGGACATGTACATTATAGGCCGCCATCAATTTAATTTTTTTTTTTAAATCATGCATGCCGCCATCCATTTTTATCATGCATTGCCGCCACCCATTTTCATCATGCATGCCGCCATCCACTTTTATCATGCATGCCGCCATCCATTTTTATTATGCATGCCGCCACCCATTTTTATCATGCATGCCGCCACCTTTTTTTTTTTTCTTTTTTTGGCCTCCATTCGCATCAAGCCAGGCATCATTCGCCTCCTTCCAGGCAACATTCGTATCCCTCTAGGCACCATTCGTATTACTTCAGGCACCATTCATATCACTCCATGCACCATTCGTATCACCCGGGCACCACTCATATTACTCCAGGCAGCATTGGCGTCACTCCAGGAACCATCGCCAGCCGCCATCGGATTCGCCCGGGCCTCCAGTCTCGAAGTCAAGGGCCGCCATCCAGATTCCGTCCGCCATCCTTCGAGCGCCGCCGCTGAGTTCCCGGGCCGCCACCCTGCTTCGAGCCGCCAGCAGCATTGCATCATCGAGAGAGAGCGCCGCAAACCTGCTTGATAGCCGCCATCTTCAAACGCCGCCAGCTTGTCCTCGGCCGCCATCTCATGCCCATGCTGCCACTCCTGGACAGTCCGCCACTACTGCCCAGGCCGCTGTTTATATTGCACGAAGCTAGGCCGCCGCTTGCTCGAGTCCTCAGCCGCCAGTCACCTTCATCGCAGCTAGAGAGCCGCCGCCACCCCTGGTGCTCGGGCCGCCAGCTTTGCTTCCAATGAGAGGCCGCCATCCCCTGTGAGAAGCCGTCATCCCTTGCGCTTGGAGGAAGCCGCCACTTGCTTCGAGGCCGCCATCTCTCAAGAGGTCGCCATCTCCGAGAGGCCGCCACTGCCATCAGCCTTGGCCGCCACCCCTCGCCCGGAGGGCCGCCACCTCTTGCACGAGGCCGCTACTTCCATCTTCCCGGAGGCCGCCAGCTACTTGGACAGAGAGAGGGCCGCCACCAGCATCAGAGGGAAAGGCCGCCATCCATCACCCTTCAGTCTCCGGAGGCCGCCAGCTACTTGGACAAAGGGAGGGTCGCCACCAGCATCAGAGGGAAAGGCCGCCATCCATCACCCTTCAGTCTCCGAAGGCCGCCAGCTACTTTCTTGACCAAGGGCCGCCAACATCGAGTTCGGGAGGCCGCCATCATCTACTTCGGGAGGCCGCCATCCCCATTCAGTCTCCAGAGGCCGCCAACTTGCATGGGCCGCTACCTACCTTCTGTCTCCGAGCCGTCATCCCTACTTGAGGAAGCCGCCGCCACCCTGTGTTCCGGGTCGCCATCTTCATCAAGCCCGGGAGAACCGCCATCAGGGGCCCGGACGCCAGGCTCCGGAAGCCGCTGCCATCAGGGATCGCCAGCCACCACTGCTCAGGCCGCCACTCCATCAGCTCAGGCCATCATACTCAGCCCGACGCCATCCTCAGTCATCGACTACTCGGCCTCCAAGGCCGCTGTCGACTGCATTCCAGGGTCACTATCCAGGGTTTTTACCACCCAAAGTTATTGCCTTGGCCATCACCCTTGGTTCGTCTTCCTCTTTATCATGTTCCAATTTCTCAAAACGAGTCCCATGTGTAGGTAGACGCTTCTCATCTTATTCCTCAAGGAACTTTTCCAAGCGGGCCGCTTTCTTGGCCAGCTGGGCAAGATCAGTGGAATCCTGCACAATTAAATGTTCTTTTAGTCTCGGCAACATATTAGCCACTGCTATATTGGCTATTTCCCTATCCGGGATTGCTATGGGGCATCGGCCTTTAAGCCGTTGTAATATACCGATAAAAGTACTTGCCGCCTCATCGACATATTGTTTGGCATTAGTAAGGTCTGCAAGGCTTACATGTGACAGTGGAGTGTAGAATCTATTACGGAATGCCCGTTCAAGGTCGACCCAATTTTGAATTGAGTTAGGCCGTAGAGAAGCAAACCATGTGAAGGCAGGTCCGGTGAGAGACGAGCTGAACAATCTTAATTTCAGCCAGTCATTGGTTGCTGCTTCCCCGCACTGAGTCGTGAACCTTCCCACATGCTCTAAAGTGGACTTGCCATCATCTTCCGAAAAGGTGGTGAATTCAGGCATCTTGAAACCCCTAGGGTAGGGCTGCATGGTGTCCACACAGTCAGGATATGGCTTCCTATACGTGGGCCGCTCCATCGGCATCAAATGAATCCCGAAGTGCTGCTGCATCATATCCGCGAGTAGCTCGGGTGAGATCACTGGTGCCTGTGTAGGGGGCATGTCAGTTTGAGCGGCAGGTGCCGCGGATACTCCACATGGTTGTGGTGCCTGTCTTCCTATGGTAGCTTGAGCAGGTATGGCGGCTGGTGCAATGGGTGCCGCCGCCACTCCACATGGCTGTGCCGCCTGCCCCCTAAGGTTGGTGGCATCCAACCAGGGTTTAGAGGCGCCGCCACATAGGGTGTATTTGGAACGTTCGGCACATGAGGTGCCGCATGTCGTGGCGCTGTGTTAGGTCCGACCGCCATACAGCCCGGTGTAGTGCTGGTTGCCATCAAAGGACTCGATGGAGCATAGATCGGCACGGGAGGTGCCGTGTAACCCAGATTCGGCATGTTGGGTGCCGCATAGGCATAAGTGGTCTGATAGGAGTATGGTGATAATGGCCAAAATTGACCATTATTTTCAATCTATTTCCGTGTCTAAACATGGGCATTTGATCGCATTCCGGTCTCATTTATATAAGAAAGCAGTTGAATTTAACAGATTTATGCAAGTTTGTATAAATAATAAGCTGTTATTGAAAAACAAAAAAATATTGTTTATTTTATTAAATATGTGTTAAAAAATCCAAAAACATGATAAAAATATTAAAAATCATACACTTGATTAATTTTGGTTCGATGTTGTCTATTCGGTGGAACACGGGTTCATTAAATGAAACACAAACCAAATAATCAAGTGGAATAAATATACACTTTACTTTATATTTTGATGTATATAATTTTAATTTTTTTGTTTATTTATTTATATTTCTGTTTTCTGCTATAAGTAAAAAATAATTGGTCCACTAATTAATTTTAATTAATTAATTGCAGGTGAATTGGCTTATGTCCAATTTAATTTGATCTGGCAGTTCAACCCAAGTATTCACTGAGCCCAACCACATTTTCAGTCCAAAATCCTTCAGGCCCAAAACTTGATCAAATTGGCCCAAGCAACAACAAATACCACCCCAAGCCCAATCACCAAAGCCCAACCCTAACCTAACCCTAACCCTAATTCCCTTTCCCGCCGCTGGCGCTGCTTCCACCGCCGGCCATCCCTCCGACCAGTCACCGCCAGTCACCACTGCCACCGCAGCCGGCGGCCCCCAAATCCGCCGCCCCCATCCTTCCCATCCATTCCGGCAGGCCTCATCCACTCCTCCGACGAACTCTCCATCTCGCACGGCCGCCGCCGCCTTCTCCATCGCCTTCAACACACCTCAACCGACCACCACCCTCTCCATTTCCAGATTCCAACGAGCACCCATCCCCCCTGCCGCCAGCGCCGCCGGCGCCGGCCGGCGGCCCTCACCGCCACCACCATTTTTCTTCACCTCCCTCCTGCAACCATCTCCGCCACCAGCCGCCGCCTCATCCTCCATTTCCACCGCCACAAATCCACCACCTTCAACCACCTCGCACCACCACCACTGTCCATCATCCCCACCATCTACAACAAACTCCCGCAACCATCACCGCCGCTGCCTCCTCCGTTTCGAAGCTCCGAGCGCCGCCGCCGCGCCACCACGACTCAACTCCTCCGCCGCTGCTCCCTCGTCTCCACCCTCATTTCGCCTCCACCACCGCTGCCCTCTCTTCACCCGCCTCCAACCTCCATCATCATCAACCATTACCAACACCCACAACCACCATCACTCCTTCCGCCACCATCCCTTATCCCTCCATACTCCAGCCACTGCCGCCGCTGCTCCAACCGTCGGCTACCATCGCCACCATCACCGCCGACTGCCTCCCATCCCAACAGCAGCCTTGCGCACGCCACCACGCCCTCACCGCCTCTCCTCCAAACAGTCCGCGCCGCCACTCGCGTCATCGCCTCACCGATCCACCTCATCTCCATCCTCGAATTTCAGAAAACCACACACAAAAGAAAATGGAAATGGAGGAAAGAAGGAGAAGAAAGAAATGGAAGGAGGAATGAGGAATGAGGAAAAGGAAAAATGGAAAGAAGAAGAAAGAATTTTGAAACTGGAATCGAGATCAGCAAGAGGAAAGAGAGAAGAAGAGGAGAAAGGAAAGAGAAAATCCCATCCGGTCGCGATCCAATGCCTCGCGACAGAGGCCTCGCGACCGGAAAAATAGCTAGCGACTATGAGAGAGGTATCACGACACATGTTTAGGGACAGACAAAATTGAGTCTCTATCGCGACACGGAGCCCTCGCGACACAGAAAATGAAACGCGACAGAGCTCTTTCGCGACAGAGACAGGAAATTAAAGCAGCATACAGAGGTCACGTGACCCCCACTTTCAAATTCCCACATGTGCTCTATTAATAGTGAAGCTCCATGGACTTGAGGTCCAGTTGGGTGGAAAATGTTTGTCTCACCTTGCTGGACTTGAGCTCCCGTCCCCTCCTGCGCAATCCCTGAAGCAAAAAAAATAATTTTATGTGTTGTGTCCCTAGCCAAATTGTTTCGCGACACAACATTTTGCTTAGCGACACGGGCCTAATGGGCCTAGGGCTTATTCTTTCCACTCTCTATAAATATATCATCCCACCCCCTTGAACAGCAACCTAGCTACACTTTAGTTTTTATTGTTCTTGGAGGCACCACTGTGCTCTCCAAAAATAGGTTAGAAAAGGTAGTTTAATTTACTTTTATGCAATGTAGGGGTAGACTTTAGCTTAGTTTTAATTCCTGTTTTGTAATAAATTAGTGTAGCTAGTGTTCACATTTTATTTTAGTTTATATTTTTGTATTTTGGGTTGAAAACACTTAATCAATGAGTGTTTTTAAACCATTTTTGGTTTTTGATAATTATATGAGAAAATGTTCCACAAAAATTTATTATGGATCACTTCCATAATATTAATTGCTTTATTTTTGCATTTTGATCACTTGACCATTTTTATTATTTCTAGTTAGGTTTAATGCTTTATTAAATTTAATAAATGCATAAACACTTGTATTTATCCATTGATAGATCTTAATGTGGGTTTTATTTTTAGTTTTGGTTTGTTAGCATAGTTGTTTTAGGATTACTCTCTATTTTTCTTCTTTTATATTCTGTTCATGTTCTGTCTAGTTCTAGGTAGTTTATTTTTGTACTTCATTTATTTTATTTGGTATCTCCAGCACTTTGGATCTAAAAAGGGATGTTATAAAGTGTTTGTGCATATTAAAAAATTGCATTTTCTATATTGTATTGCTCCACGTTGTAACCCCACGGGTTGCAACGTAATACCCCCAGATTGCAATATAGGGGTTATGCTGCCAAATTTTTTTAAAATTTTCAAACACCCAATCGCTAGACCCACCTGTCGCGAGACCACGTCTCGCGACACACATTTGAGTTTCGCGACTGGGGACCAAATACTTAGAAAATTTTAAAAAAACCTCGTGTCGCTAGATCCTTGTCGCGAGGCCACGCCTCGCGACACAACTTTTGTTTAGCGACACGAAGCACAAATTTCTAAAATGCCACCGGTCGCGAAACCCATGTCGCGAGCCTAGGCTCGCGACACAATTTATGGTCTCGCGACCGGGTCCCCATCTCTTTTGAAATCCAAAATTCTAACTTCCAACCCCCGTGTCGCCAGACCCGTGTCGCGAGGCCACGCCTCGCGACACAATTTTTGTCTAGCGACACGGAAACCCTAAATTTCTAAAAAATTAGTTTCTCTTATTTCCCACCTCTCATGTTGTGATCCTCCCGTCATGAACCCACGGTTCACGACGCAATTTCTGTTTCACGACATGCTTGGCACCCTCTTGCCAAATTTTTATTCTCCATCTCACTCCATTAATTAATTGAACCTTTATATTAATATTTTGAGGTTGAAATCCAATGATCTCAACCCATGATTAATTTGATATAAAGAACTTTGTTCAATTTCCCATTAAAAGATTCTTCTACAAGTGATTAAACTCTAATGATCTAAGTATATAATCCGGACTGTAATTAATTAATTATGGAATGAGAGATTATTTAGACCATAAAGAGTAATTATGGAATCATTTCCATACCCTTGCATGAGAAACCAATGTCTCTCATACAAGATGACCCAAAAAATATTTTCTTTTATTTATTTTGTCTTTTCCGTGTTGTGTTAAACAGCTAGTAAGAGATATAACAGACTAATGTTGGCGGGTACTCCAGACGGATAAACTAGCTCGTGGTCTGTATATTAATTACTAGATGTTATTTTGCATGGTCCGGATAGTGGTCGGTGGAAGCCTTGGTGGTTCGTCCATCCGGGATTATAATAGCTGCTCAGCTGACTCCTATCCGGATACAGTTTTCTTTTCTTTATTTTAATTTCAAACCCAAATCTGGTGCTGTAGTAATGTTAGATGATATATGCCAATGTCATCTAATAATTATTGTAGTAATAGAACATGTAGGTTTTCATCCAAATTCACAGATAGTGGAGTCTAAGATGACGGCGGCAACTGTCATTTAGGGCATTCCACTGTCTAAAAGTCATCTCACCTTAATAATTAGGGAACTGGACCACAGATAACTGCAATCCAATTAACCCTAATTATTTTGTCATCTTTTTAGCCAAAATTCTTCTCATCTCCGGCTATTTCATCTTTGTGTTCCAACTTCTGTCTAAACCCACCTTATATTTTGGGTTATTTAGTTTTACACTTCTCTATAAAATTATGCATGATACTATTATGTAAATATTGTGGTCATAATTATTTTGGGATCCTTCCCTTGGACATAGAAGTCGTGATTTAAATCAGATGTCTCATGATAAATTTCCAACAAAAAATCATTTATAAAATCTGGATCTAAGTAAGGGATAAATTCCTCAGTTATGACTAATTCATATCCGACTGGGGGTTTGAAACTTTTGACGAGTTTCGCCAACATGAGTAATTTTCTGAAAATTCCTTTACTGGTTTATTGCTTAAGGAGGAAACTGTGATTTCAAATGGTGCCTCGAGAGTCCCCGGCAACGGCGCCATGAAACTTTTGACGAGTTTCATTTTGCTACTGGGGGGTTGAAGAACCGTCTAAATACAATTTCCAAGTTCGGATTTATTAAATGAAAAGAGTTATGGTTGAGGGAAGGGGTTTAAGAATATATTAAGATTTCCCTTTTTATTACTCCTGTGGGGTTCAAACGGCGCTGTAGTTCTTCCAGCCATGAAATTTTTGACAAATATCACGGTGCAACAGGGATGGACCTTCAGTCTGTCACCCTGAAAGTCCCTGATATCTGCACCATGATGCTTCTCTTAATTTCATGTCAAGAAGATACCTGCCATGAAATTCTTGAACATCTTCCCACTGTATGAGTATTTTCCCAAAATGTTGTTTTTATTTACTCGTGTCAAGAAACTGTGCTCCCGAAAGCGCACGGGTCAAAATTGCAGTAATTTATAGTAAATACCGGATCGTTCACTAGAGGATGTGCGATGGAAGCAGGGCCCACGTCGTTTACTAAGATTTTCCACTCGGTTACTCGTTTCAAGTTTTGCAAGGATTTCTAACAACTACTTGACATAATTTAAACCAGATCATAAAAGCAGTAAAAATTATTCTACAAAGCATGGTAAACTAGATCGAAGAAAGCAATTAAATCTATACTACGAAAGCAATATAAAATTATGCTACACTATCTAGAAGGCAGGTTTAAATATGACAGAAAGGACAGGGAGGAAATAATAAAGATTGGACGAGATTCAGATGAAACACAATTAAACTTCCATTTTTTTTTGCACAGATCTTAGCTTGGGATAATCCTCTAGTTAGCTAACTCTCATGCTTTCTACACCATGTTCCCTTTAACAGACAGGTACTTACGGTAAGAATTTACATGCTCTTAAGACAACAATTTCTAAGATACCACAGACTTATAACTCCCTCCACAGGCCTTGTGAAGTTACATTACATATCTGTGGTGGATAAGCAACACCTAACATATCATTAGTTGACATGCCAAGTACTCCTATCATTCCCCCATGTCACACCCAAAGTTTCAAATCAAGCCCCAAACCATTCCATAACTCTCAAACCTTTTAACAGATGGACAGCCCCTAATTCTTCCGAGTGACCTCTATGAAAGCATTTAAAAGGAAAGCAGTAAGAAAGCTGTAAAGAAAGCATTTAAATCTATCACTCGGAAGCATTAAAAACGTCTCTTTCCGTTAGTATAAAAGAGCCCCTGGTCTTGGTGACCAGATGCAGATCAAGAACCCCCGAGATATCAATAAGCCACAGGGCTTACAATATCTGGGTAGTTATGAGATACAAACTAAATGAAACAGATCCATAAATGAACCTATTCCGGATGTACTCACTGAAGACTCAATTCTAGACTTTGGCAGAAGTAGATAGTAGTCGAAGGAATACTCGACCATACCTTAGAAATTCACCAAGGCCTATATGTTGTCCCTCCAATATTATTTATCACATCTCATCTACACCCAAGTGGATATTGACTTAATGCGATATCTAATATCAGATTTCCAACACACAGCAATTTTGAGAAACCAATGACTATTTGAAAATCATTCCCTAGACAGGTACTAAACTCTCAATTAAAACACAGATCCTTTTAGTCTAGATGAGACCTAATCGCTGACTCTGCTTCTAAGCTCTCAAAATCAACCCCAAGTGGAATATGAATTAGTCAGAACTGTTGAATTTATCCCTTACTCAGATCCGGATTTTATAAAGAAATTTTTGTTGGAAATTTATTATGCAACATCTGATTTATATCAAGTCTTCTGTGTCCAAGGGGAAGGATCCCCAAAATAATAATATGACCGGAACATCTACATAATAGTATCATGCATACAAGTATATGAAAAGGAAAATAAAATACCCCAAAATATATGGTGGGGTTAGACAGAATGCGATACACAAGATGGATTAGCCTGAGATGAGAAGAAATCGGCTAAAAAGGATGCCAGAGATAGTTGGGGTTTTCCGGGCTGCAAACATCTGCTGTCCGGTTCCCAATTATCCCAGATGACTGATTTTTAGACAGAAAGAATTCCAAACGACGGTGACCGCCGTCATTCAGTTTTCTTTTGTCTGTGAGTGGAAAAATAACCCACATATTTCTTGCTGTAATATTTCTCAACTGATGTTGGTCGACATCAGTTGATACTATTGCAACTTGAATTCAGGTTGAGAAATTAAGAAAAAGAAAATTAAAACTGTATCTGATTAGGAATTGGCTGAGTGACTAATCGAAACTCTTAGTGAAGAGAACGCTCGCCGAAGCTTCCACCAACCACTAACCAGATCATGCAAAATAACAGATTATGATTGACACACAGAAGACGGGTTAGTCGATATCCCTGTGAAGGGACCTTTCACCAACATTAATCTGTGGTGTTTCTCATTATCCGTTCATACACACAATGAACGAGAAAATTATGAAAGTAAGAAAATATTTTTGGTATTGTGTGGGTGTTAAGCACACAATAAGTGGACACTAGTAGGTTGAAATGTGTAATGGATAGAAATCAGATGAATTGGGCCTAGGCCCAATACATCCATGCAACTTACACAAATCATGAAAGAAAATATTTTTGGAGTTTTCAAAATAGAAGGGATAGTTCAATTCGAATTATTGGGATAATTCGAATTGAGAATGCATGAAGAATGAAGTATAAACTTACCCAATTAATCCTTGCAAAGGAATGAGATATCATCTAATTCGAATTGTTGAGCAATTCGAATTAATTCGAATTGGACAACTCGAATTGATGAAGTCATTTCCTTGCTCAAAATTGACTAAGGCATATACCTCAAGGTGAAGGTGAATTCGAATTGTCCAGCAATTCGAATTAATTCGAATTGGACAATTCGAATTGGTAATAGATGGAAAATAAACTAAGGCATGAAAGGATGGCAATGGATACAATGTGGTTTTCAAGCCAATTCAAATTATTGAGCAATTCGAATTAATTCGAATTGGATAATTCGAATTGGTTGGAAACCACATGAAGAGAATAATTTTTGGGTGTGCAATTCGAATTTCTTAGGCAATTCGAGATAATTCGAATTGCCTCAATTCGAATTACACACTTTCAAACAACAACAATTTTTGTTCTCACAAGTATGGGTTAGGTGAACACTGTACTGTAATGATGGGTTTAGATTTACTAAATCCCTCATCTCACATCAATGTCATTTCACAGCCACCCTAGTGAGATTTTCAAGAAATAAACAAACACATGTCTAGTGGGTATTGGCAAAATTCAAAACCTACTGCTACAAACAAGGGATCAAAGATCAAAGACCCTAAAACATCTAGTTATCTAAGAACTGCATGAATAAACTAAGAACACTCAAGTTATCTAAGGTAGCATGAAATAAGATTGGGGCAGGAAGAATAAAACCTAAATATAAATCATAACAAACCTTAAAAACATCTAAAACCTAAGAACACTTATTTGAAGCTCTAAGGCACTAAATCAAGCCAAAAACCCACCAAACATGCATTTATTAAGTTTGAATGTCAACTAGGACATAATAAATGTAACCTAGTTGAAACAAACAAACATACTAAGCATTTATTTCTAGGGAAAGCATTAAAGAGTGCCAAAACAAATGAATAAAACCATTTCTGGAAATTTTCCTTGTATTGACACTTTGAAAGCAAAAATAAAGAACCCAAAACCATCATTAGCTTGAAGGTAGGGTTTATTCTAACTAGAAAGCATGTAAAAATATGGAAAATGGCTACTCTAAGGGTTACACAAACTGCTTCTACACTAAACTAAGTTCAAAGCATGTAAAGATTACACTACTTGCAAGAAAAATAAACTAAACTAAACTAAACTACCTACCTAACCCTTAAGGGGTGTGGAACCTCCTGCTGTTCTTTTTGTCCCAAGCTGCTTTTTTGGTTAAATTCTTGATCTTTTTATTTTGTTGTGGAAGATCTGCTTTTATAGACAATCTTCAAAACCCTAGGCCCCCCAATGTTGTGCCCATGCTCCACAGCTTTGATGAATTTTTGAGTGCAGTTCGAATTATCTCAACCAATTCGAATTAATTCGAATTGTGAGATCTCTTCCTTGAGCTGGGATTTTGGCCTTCAGTTATCAATTCGAATTGTTGAGGATAATTCGAATTGGTCTTTTCTCGAATTGGATGAGGGTTTCTGCTTGGCTTCCTTGCACTTGTTGGCAATTCGAATTGTTTCGAATTGGACAATTCGAATTGCATCTTCTTCTTGCCTTTGGGTTTCTTCTCTCTTCATTCCCTAATTCGAATTAATTCGAACTTGAACAATTCGAATTAGACTTCTGCATCCCTTCCAACACTTAACCATTTCTTTGCTCTCTTTAGCAATTCGAATTGTTGTGCAATTCGAATTAATTCGAATTGCTCACAATTCGAATTATGCTTCAACACTTAACCAAATTTCAGTTGTGGGATTTTCAATCTTTTTCCCATCTTTTTGGATTTTTGTGGGCTCTTTTATTCTTTTGCCCATCTTTTCATTCCTTTTTCTTTTCTTTTTCCTTTTTTCATGTTTTTGGATTTTTCTAACACAAATACAATTTAAAATTGCATATTTTGTGTCTTTTTGTTACCGGCTCGATGTTTTTACAAACTCGCATTAATCTGTCAAATTCAACTGCTTTCTTATTGAAATAAGATGGAATCACGATCAAAATGTCCGTCTCAGACACGGAAATGGATTGGAAATAATGGACAATTTTGGCCATTATCAGGGTTGATTTTGGGAAATTAGAAGCAGAGTCAGCGATTAGGTCTCACCTAGACTGAAAGGATCTGTGTTTTAATTGAGAGTCTAGTACCTGTTTAGGGAATGGTTTTCAAATCAATTATTTTCCAAAATTGCTGTGTGTTGGGAATCTGATATTAAATGTTGCACTGAGATGGGGTCCACTTGGACTCAAATACGGTGTGATAGTTAATACTAGAGGAACAACATTCGGGCCTTGGTTATTTTCTGAGATAGGGTTGAGTACTCTTTCAACTGCTGTCCTCTTCTGCCAAAGCCTATTTTTGAGTCCTGAGTGAGTGCATCCGGAACGGACTAATTCACTAGTTCGTTTCATTAATTTGTATCTCATAACCACCCGGAAGGAAGTGAACACTGCGAGCGGTTCACCGAGAGCCGGGAATTCTTGATCCACATCCGGTCATTCTGACTGGGGGCTTTCTTTTACTACCAGGGTCAAACTTTCAAAAACCTCCGAGTGATAGGATTTTAAATGCTTTCTTTATCGCTTTCTTTTAAATGCATTCGTTAGAGGTCACTCGGTTGTTTTGAGAGTTGTGTAACTGCTACAAGGACTGATAGTTAAGGGATAGTTCAGGCTCGATTAAAATCTTTGGGTGTGACATGGGGGAATGATAGGAGTACTTGGCACGTCAACTAATGATTTGCCAGGTGTTGCTTGTCCACCACAGATAAATGACACGCTCTGACGGGAGCAGTTGTAAGTCTGTGGTATTTTAGAATTTGTTGTCTTAAGAGCATGTAAACTCTTACTGTAAGTACCTGTCTGTTAAAGGGAACATGGTGTAGAGAGCATGAGAGTTAGCTAACTTGAGGATTATCCCAAGCTGCGATTTGTGTTTTAAATATGGAAGTTTAATTGTGTTTCATCTGAATCTTGTCCAATCTTTATTCTTTTCTTCATGTCCCTTCTGTCATATTTTAAATCTGCTTTCTTAGAATAATCTTAACCGCTTTCTTAGAATAATTTTATTGCTTTCTTAGATTAAATTTAATTCGCTTTCTAGAATAATTTTATCTGCTTTATTTTAATTGCTTTCATAACTTAGTTTAAATTCTGTCAAGTAGTTGATAGTCAAAACACAACTTGAATCGAGTAACCGAGTGGAAAATCTTAGTAAACGACGTGGGCCCTGCTTCTATCGCACATCCTCCAGTGAACGATCCGGTCTTACTATAAATATTGCAATTTTTTTACTCCGTGCGATTTCGGGGGCACAGTTTCTTAACACGAGTAAATAAAAACGTAACAACCTATAAATATAT
Source organism: Hygrophila difformis (assembly GCA_030278955.1). Lineage (NCBI taxonomy): Eukaryota > Viridiplantae > Streptophyta > Magnoliopsida > Lamiales > Acanthaceae > Hygrophila > Hygrophila difformis. The sequence goes on from JAOANR010000009.1 coordinate 21,068,610, forward strand.
CCCTAATCGCAACTCCATCATCATAAATTGGTTTCATTGAATAATAAATCAAACCGGGATTATTATCTTTTTTAGAAAATACTCGTGTGGGAAATCTGTCAAAAGTTTCATATGGGAACATACTGGTCACGCCTCCGGACTCCTGGAGTGGCGGCTGGCCAGGTGTGGTTTCCCAAATCCGATGTTGGCCTCCTGACGACCCCGGGTATGGGGTGCTTGGCGGCACAGTAATGTCGTTTGTTGGAACATACAAAGAACCGCATATTCGGTCAGTTTGGTCGGCCATGGCAGCCGCAACACATCCATTAGGTGCTTTGTGAGTAAAGGCATAAACTCGGCCATCGATCAGTTATCGATAGCCGTATTTGCTCGGACAATGTAGGGGTCTGCATAATCCCCTGTAACGGTTGAGAGGTGCTCGCCGTCTCAATGGCGTCTTCAAACGGCGTTCGCACCGACGTCTTCTCTTATAAAGACATATCCTTAAATCGTTCTGTCAAATCAACAACTTTTCTGGATCTGAGACGCATACACTATTCGGATCGGATATGGTTTCCACTTCGAGTCTCATTGGGCGTGCCAATTTGTTAACGGTGAAAATTTGGGAGAAAGGAATCTCTTTTATTGATGAAATCGGGGGAAAGATTACAGGAAAAGTAGAAGACAAACTACAGGAATCGAAAGAAAAACTGTAAAGGAATTGGAAAAACAGAAAGCAGTAAAATGCAGAAAAGCTGTGAAGAAAATAAAATGCGGCTCTCTGAGGAGTATTGGAGGTGTCCTGTATATGGTGCCACATTAAGCTTATATAGGGGTGGGGAACCTAGGGTTCCTCATGCTCATGCCCATGAACGCTCCACCCGATTTGTTTCCTTTGGTGGTGCTTCGTCCTGATTTGTTTCCTTTTGGTGGTGCCTCATTCTGATTCGTTTCCTTTGATGACGCCCACGGTGATACCTTCCTTGCATGTTGCACTTCACCACAATCAGCTTTCCTTGCAAGGTGTCTTACCCTACTGACTTGGGTTTAGGGTTCCTCTTCCTCAGTCCTTTCTACTGGATATATCTTTATTGCAAGGTGTCTTACCCTACTGACTTGGGTTTAGGGTTCCTCTTCCTCAGTCCCTTCTACCGGCTATATCTTTACAGACTGGGCCGAGCAATTTAGTAATTTGGGTTGGAAAGTGATGGGCTCAAATATTTTTTGGGTGATAACAGCTGGAAACTGCACTTCCATTTCAAAGTCTGGTTCAAGACATCATGAAGAAGAAATCAGGATTTGATGAGGCCGGAAATATCTTTAGAAGAGGTATATATGGCCACAACATACATCTCTACTATGATGTCTTCTGGTCCGAGACCAAGAGTGAAAGTAGACAACCTTTCTTTTACTGGTGAGCACACGACATACATGATGAACCTCATTTGGTTTCTTCTTTAATTATCCTTCTTCTGCATATAACTTTTTAATTTGTTGTGCCAAGGTTAAATATTGTTGGAGATGCATGGGAAAGAAGTAAATCTCAGCAACTGCCCAAGGTGGAATGAAATTGTATAGCCAATAATGCATCAAATATTTAGGACATCTTATTTATTCAAACATATATGCGTATAGCACTCTTGTCAGTCATATGCAACTGTCATTCACATTGTTTGTGTTGTTTCCGAAGGCGGAAAGAATATATTTCGAGGTGATGATTGATGAAGACGAGAAGTTGGCGTACAAAAAAAGTGGCAAGCTAGTCGATACATACCTCAAAGGACAGACATTAAATGGATATCCGTTCCTAGGACGATAAGAACTCTGTATATTGGACAGAAGCAATAAGGCCTGTTTTAGCATTCGAGTTTCCTGGCCGGTGGTGTCATCACAGCTGCCGGAAGATTGATTGCCCGGGAGGGTGTCCTTGAGGCACGTATTATATTACAATCGAAAGAATACTCAAATGTTCGATACAAATATCATTACCTTCCTGACTTCCTATAATCTTTTATAACAACATTCTTTTCGAACTTTTTCAAGAGGCGATCGATTCGATTTGGCCGCACAGCGGGCGGCCACTACCATCCGACATAAGAGAACTTCAAAGAAATTCCTGAGAAGCTGTAACACCCTGGATTTGATAACCCAGGCCGGGATGCCACCGCCACACCTCCCTAGCAAGACACGAATTCTCCGAGTTTGCTAAAGAGATGCAAGGCTATGGGTATTAAAAAGAGTTTTTTTTTTCTTTTTTTAAAATAAGTCTGGAATTGCTAAAAAAAATAAAAATAATAATAATAATAATATAATGTAATATCATCCACACATGATAATAATAATAATAAGTTGCAGCGGAAATAAAGTTTATGCAGCGGAATTTAAAATATAGGGCCGATATGGCCAAAACACGGGTTAAACAGCCCCGTTCATGCAAGTCATGTAAAATAATTAACCAAATGTCCAAAATGATCCCCCATTGCATAATCATGCTCCGTACTCTATAATAGAAAGATGAACAACGGTTTTTTTTATCAGTATTATAAAATACTGAGTAACTCAATCCTAACATAGCAATAAAGGAGTTTAATTTTAATAATTAAGATTATACATCTAATCATGGATACAAAATATTTTATTTACCAATTAAAAAAAATAAGAATTTAATTTGCATACTTTAAAGACACATTTAAATTTCATAAATAATAATAATCTAAGCATGGGCCATTAATTTAAACATGAATTAAAAGCATGAATAATGACATAAATAATTAAATAAAAATCTAAGCTTTTTAATTTTCCCCCGTTACACCACCATCTGAACAACAATTAATTTAGCCGGCAATCCGGCGGCCGCAGCCAATTTCGTAAGTGTCATTTAGCCGGTGATCCGGCGGCCTCAACCTATTTCGTCATTTTTCATTTAGCCGGTAGCCCGGCGGCCGCAGCCTATCCGCCATACCCAGTACCACTCCGTCGAGCCTCGGGTAACCCATACGGATACACCCGAGAGGGTAGGCCCAAAATAAGATGCCGCTTTGGCAATAGTTCTCATATTTCGCGCGGGGTCACCATCGTCCATAAAGGCACGAAGTGAATAGTTTGGAGGGCACCCTGCAGAGCACTCACCCCCTAATTTTATTTAATCAATGTAACCGATATCGTTTCAACTTTAGTGTAACGGGATTTTCAAAGATATAAAAGATTTCGATCGTTTGTTTAGAAATTTCAAGATCTTCACAAGTTAAAACCGTTTGATGTCACAGTTTGCGCCTTTTCAGTTAAAAATTCAATACAAAGGAGATCGATCTGAAATTTTCCCAGTATCTCAAAAACATCCCGACGAATAACTTTCATGCTTCGAGTTTTTCGGAAATAAGAATGGAAGCATGTCAAAAATCCAGTTTTCTACGCAAACAACAAGCTGTCAGGATTCAGGTTCGTCACAGTTTCAAAATCCGATTTTTCGACTCATCAAATGGACTCCAAAAATTCTGAAATTTTATGGACACATACTAGACATGATTACCTACAACTTTTGTTTACATCACAAAGATTAGTTCGGACTAGAAATGGTAGAAATATGCTCATTAAGTTCGGTTAAGTGAACTGTCAATTTCTGAAAATTCCTTAAAAACGCAGAATATGTCCGACACGATTTGGGATATCAAAACTAGATGAAAATCTCTGAAATTTTTACACAATATAGCTTAAGATCTTAGAATCAAAATCTTAGTTTTAAGTTTTCCGGTTTGAACACTCGAAGTAGGAGTTTTGGTCGGATTTCAGAAAACACGTAGATCGGGGTTTTTAGGTTCGATTTCAATGTTTTGTTTTAGATTCAATGTTTCGGACCCCCTTAAACCACCCATATTGATATGGAAGGTATTGACTTACAGTAAGTGAGTTCTTGAACGTCCTAGGGTCGATGGATCGTCCAAAATCGCCACGGACGGATCTACGCAACACGTTCTTCTTCTCCTTTGGCCACGAACGTGTTTGCAAGTAAAGATCCGCAAGTTAGAATGATGGTTATGATCTTAAAACAATAACGAAACCTGATTTACATCTTACCAACAATCCAAAGCCAGCAATCCTTGATCTACACACTTCCTCGGTCGGATTTGGTTGCCGGAAAATCGTCGGAAAGTTGTCGGAAGGTAAGAACTTGTGTTTTTTGTTTTTGGGAGAGTTTGGGATGAAACAAGGGTGTGGATGGCTGATAATGGGGTGTTATGATCATATAATATCAACCAAAATCTGCTCCCCCCGAATTAAATCAAGATCCCCACGTTGGGACTCGAAATTATGGCAAGAAAGTCGCCAAAATGCGACAAGGCAGGCTGTCCTGTCTCAGCCCGCGGTGTCGGCGCGGTTTGGCTCCAGACCGCGCGGCGACCGCGCGGCTCCGGCCTGGGCCGGGTCATGCGATCCGTCGGGCCTTTTCTCCTCTCTTTCGGACTTCTATTCTTCTACGTTTTCGGGCTCGATTTTTCGGGTCGTTCTCGGATTATGATTCCTATCTTAAATCTTTTTCGACTTAAATTGATTTCGTGTTTGAAATCTTAAGTCCGTCGGTTTTGGATTCGTCGGCTTCTAATTCGTCGTCTTTTGACTCCCGTGTAATAATTTATCTAGTTAAATTATTCCGACTTCACAGGTTATTGGAATTAAAATTCTTTTCTTTCTTGAATTTAATTCCATTTCTTTTGACTCGATTCATGGAATGTCTTCGGCTTCCTTTCCCTCTTTTTATTCCATTTTGAATTTTTTTTTTAAAATCTATCGGCGTTTCATTTCTGAGCAATAATTTATTGCGATAAATTATTTTCTTCTTCTCGGAGATATTTCGACCTTGATCGGATTAAGAAATAATTTTATTCCTTTGGACGCCGCTAAAATCCCGGGTATTACAGTCTACCCCCTTTAAGAATCAACTTCGCCCTCGAAGTTGCGCACGACTTATTGCTCGATTGATTGATTGATTGGTTGTTGATTGTTATTGTTTGACTGAACCCAGAATTGAAATTTCCAAGTTGCCTACGTACCCTGTAAAGGGATCAAGTCATTACGTAGTTCAAAATAATTTGAATTTGTTTATTTGGGATACAAAATATTCGGGTCGTTACATTCTCCCCCCCCCCTTAAGATTACAGTTATATCCCCATAACTGTGGTTGCACCGTCTTGGAATAGGGTCGGGTAACGCTCCTTCATGTCGGCTTCTAACTCCCATGTCGCCTTTTCACTTTCATGGTTCGACCAAAGAACCTTGACCATTCTCACGGTTTTGTTCCTTGTTACTCTCTCCTTAACCTCGAGTATTTGTACCGGAACTTCCTCGTAGCTCAAGTCATCATCCAATTCAATTCCTTCCGGTTGGAGTACATGGGTCGGATCGTGCACATACTTCTTCAATTGTGATACGTGGAACACATTGTGAACTCGAGCCAATTGTGGCGGTAAGGCTAGACGATATGCTAGATTCCCGACTTTTTCTAGAATTTCATAAGGTCCTATATATCGTGGACTTAGCTTTCCTCGTTTGACAAAACGCATAACCCCCTTCATCGGTGATATCTTTAACATGACCTTATCTCCAACTTGAAATTCTAGGTCTTGCCGTCTCACATCGGCATAACTTTTCTGTCGGTCTTGGGCCGCTTTCAACTTTACTTGAATCACTTTGATCTGTTGGGTCATATCTTCTATGAGTTGTGGTCCCGCTACCACAGTCTTATCACTCCCTTCCCAACTCAACGGACTTCGGCACTTTCGACCATACAATGCTTCGAATGGTGCCATGCCGATGCTAGCATGGTAGCTATTGTTGTAGGAAAATTCAATTAAGGGTAAATGATTTTCCCAGCTACCCTTAAACTCTAGGACACACGCTCTCAGCATGTCCTCCAATGTTTGGATTGTTCTCTCAGTTTGTCCATCCGTCATTGGGTGGAATGCGGTACTCATCTTAATCTGCGTACCGAGAGCTTTCTGTAACTTGATCCAAAAGTGAGAGACAAATCTACTATCTCTATCGGGGATAATGTCATGTGGTACCCCGTGTCGTCGTACCACATTGTCAATATACGCTCTTGCTAATTGGTCCATGGTCCAAGTGTCCTTCATTGGGATAAAAATGGCCGTCTTTGTTAGCCTATCGACAATCACCCATATCTTATTCATCCCTCTAGGTGATCGTGGTAATCCCGAAACGAAATCCATCGAGATACTATCCCACTTCCAACTCAGGATTTCCAATGGTTGCATCAATCCTAAGGGTTTTTGTCGCACGGCTTTGACCTTTTGGCACGTGAGGCATCTCGCTTCAAATTCTGCCACTTCATTCTTCATCCTCGGCCACCAGTAAATCTTTCTCAAATCCTTATATAATTTTTCGCCTCCAGGGTGAACCGAGTAAGTTGTGTTATGCCCTTCTTCCATCAATCTTTGTTTTATCTCCACGCATTTCTGTGGTACACACCATCTTCCCTTGAAACGAATGCTTCCATCCTCATGGATAGCAAATCCTATCGCCTTCCCGTTGGCGATGTTCTCCTTAATCCTTTCCAACTTTGTGTCGCCCGGTTGGGCGAGTTTGATCTCGTCAAATATGGTCGATTCGACTACCATTGCGTTGACGACCACTTCATTTACAGTGCCCGAATGCACTAGCTCTAAGCTCAATCTTGCCAAGTCCATATACAATGCCGGCGGAATTACCAACGAATTCGCCACATGTTGGGTCTTCCGGCTTAAGGCATCGGATACCACGTTGGCCTTCCCTTCGTGGTAAGAAATTTCGAGATCATAGTCCTTGATTAGTTCCAACCACCTCCGCTGCCTAAGATTTAACTCCTTTTGAGTGAATATGTATTTGAGGCTTTTGTGGTCAGTGAACATCCGACACTTTCTCCCATAGAGGTAATGTCTCCATATTTTCAAAGCGAACACGACTGCCGCCAACTCCAAGTCGTGTGTCGGGTAGTTCGCTTCATGAGGTTTCAATTGTCGCGATGCGATGCAATGACTCTCGAGTCTTGCATCAAAACACATCCTAGACCTTCCTTCGAAGCGTCACTGTAAACCTCGAAGTCACCATTCTCTGATGGTAGTGCTAATACGGGCGTAGTGGTGAGTCGCTTTTTCAGTTCTTGAAACGCGGACTCACACTCTCCGGTCCAGTCGTATTTCACCCCTTTCTTCAACAGCTGGGTCAACGGGCGTGCGATTTTCGAGAAGTCTTTCACAAATCGCCTATAATAACCAGTTGGTCCAAGGAAGCTCCGTATTTCAGTTGGACTCGTCGGCGATACCCACTCTGTCACCGCCGAAATTTTTGCCGGATCCACTGAAACTCCAGTGGCGGATACTATGTGCCCAAGGAATGCTACTTCCTTCAACCAAAAGTCGCATTTGGATAGTTTTCCATAGAGTTGGTTGTTGCGCAAAATCCCTAACACTTGGTGCAAATGTTGGGAATGCTCCCCCTAGCTTCTCGAGTAGATCAGGATGTCGTCGATGAACACCACGACGCATTGATCTAACAATTTCCTAAATACATCGTTCATGAGGTTCATGAACATTGCAGGTGCATTTGTTAACCCAAAGGATAATACTGTGAACTCGTAGTGTCCATAACGAGTTCGGAATGCCGTCTTCGGGATATCCTTCTCCGCAATCCTCAGCTGGTGATAACCGGATCGCAAGTCGATCTTTGAGAACACCGACGCTCCCTTCAATAGATCAAATAAGTCCTCAATCCTCGGTAATGGATACTTGTTCTTGATGGTCACTTGATTGAGTCCTCTGTAGTCGATGCAAAGGCGTAGTCCTCCGTCCTTCTTTTTAACAAATAAGACCGGCGCTCCCCACGGGGATGTACTTGGTCTTATGTATCCTTTCTCCAACAACTCTTCGAGTTGTTCCTTTAACTCTTTCATTTCCAGTGGCGCCATGCGGTAAGGAGCCTTTGAAACAGGTTCCGTTCCCGAAATGAGATCTATCGTGAATTCAAGATCTCTCTCAGGTGGCATACCAGGGATGTCTTCAGGAAATACGTTTGGGTATTCTCTTACCACTGGGATGTTGTCAACCTTGCTCTCTTCCGCCTCAAGGTTGTGAACATAGCATGCATACAACGCGTATCCCTTACGCATTAAGCTACGAAGCTTGAGAGCGTTAACAACCTTGTTGCTCCTCTTAGGGGGTTGAGAGTAAAAGATGACTCTCTTTCCCCTACCTTTCGACATGGTGATCTTCTGCTTCTGACATTCTATCACCGCTTTATACCGGGTCAACCAATCCATTCCTAGTATGACGTCAAAGCCCCTTAAATTAAATTCTACCAAGTTTGCGAAGAATTCTATGTTCTTGATAACTATCGGAATTCCGTTATAACGTCTAGAGCATGATACTACTTCTCCGGAAGGTAGTTGAATTTCTAAGTTAATCAGTTCGCACTTAGGTAGATCTAGTTCAGGTAAGACTCTTGATGATATAATCGAACAACTAGCTCCTGAGTCAAACAGAACTTTAAGGGGTGTACTTAAAACATGGAACGTACCTGCCATCACGTCACCCTGCATAGGCACATCTGCTTGGTTGATAACATTCAACCGCCCCATTGGCCGTCCTTGATTCCCTGCTGATCCCGGTTCGGGTTCTGATTCTGTTGCTGATTTGGATTCTGTGGAGGGCGTTGATTTTGGTTGAAATTCTGATTTTGAGGGGGTCTGTACCCTTGATTGTTACCGTTCCGCCCATTTTGATTACGAGGCTGTGCTGGCCCCATAACCAAGTCCTCCCGCTTGGTGATGTTTTCAATTCGAGTCCGGCACTCATTCACCCGATGACCAAGTCGACCACACCGGTAGCATGCGCCCTGTTGGGGGCATCCCCTAGTCAAGTGAGGTCTCCCACATCTTGGGCATGGTGGCACAGGGTTACCTTGGAAAAAGGTTCTCCCATCATTTCCCCTATTGTTGTTCTGGGGGGTCTGTTCAGGCCTCCCCGAAAGTTGTTTCCTCCAGAATTGTTACCGGATCGACTATCCATGTTCCTCTTATCTTGTCCCTGAGGTCCCCGGCTGGACTCTCCACTCATTCTCCTCTTCAGTTGTTGCACACTTGCGACAGCCACCGCACGATCATACACTGCTTGCATGTCCGGGTAATGGACGCCAGTGATCACTTCCCGTATGGTCAAGTTCAACCCCATCTCGAATTTTTGTGCCTTCTCTACGTCTGTCGGTACTAGTCTTGTTGCAAAGCGCACCAACTCCTTGAATCGAGTGTAATACTCTTGTACAGTCTGCCCGCCTTGTTTTAATGACAAAAACTCCTCGTACATGGCCGCCTTCGTACTCAGGGGTAAATTCGGTCCCTGAGCAGTTCCATCATTTCAGTCCATGAATAGAGCTCCTCGTCCTCTCGTATCTTTCCCTGGGTGGCTTGCCACCAGTCGTCTGCTTCACCTCCCAAGTAGTATGAGGCTACATGCACCTTTTCCCCTTCCGGGCACTTAACCGCGCTTAACAACTTGTCGAAGGTCCTAATCCACTCCTCTAGTTTTGCAGGGTCTTCCTCGCCGGCGTAGTGCGGCGGGTGGTAATGGGTTCACCATGGCTAGGTAATTAATGCGAGCTTGTGGTGGAGGTGCCGCAGCCGCTTGGCCCTGGTTCACCTGCGCGTTCCCTAGCGCAATGAGAACCTCTTCTAGAGTGCGTAGGCGATTACCCATATTGTTTGGTATAGGGCCTGCTGGCTCTTCCTGAACGTGTACACCTACGTTTGGTATCGGCATGTCGGGCTGCCTAGGTATTTCATTGGTATTGGGAGGAATGGGCTGGACAAGCGGTCTCCCTCTCGGTGCCATTCTGTTGCAAGGACAAGAGATTTAGATTTTAAGGAAAATATAATAGAGGGTTTATATAATGATTTTCTTTTAATAAGTGGTATTAGTGGATTTTTTTTTCTTCGAGACCCCAGGGTCTAGTGTTTCAGGGTTTAGGGTTTAAGGTACCCTTATTTGATTGTTATCTCTTTATTAAATACATATATGTTGTTGGGACTCGAGGTACTCGTTAATCAGTCTTATCATAAGGTTGATCACGTTCGCGTTTGGTTCGGCCATCTAATGTCAACAAGGTAGGTTAGAGTTAGAACATGCCAAATGTAAAGTTAGGAGATGCAAAAATTTAAATCTTTATGCAAGTATGCATATGCAATCCCCCCAATGAGTTTTAATTTATATAAGCATTTATTTATCCATGGGTTTTAAAAATAATTTATCCTCATGGATAATCTAGAAATAAGGAAAAAGGTTTGGGCCACTATATTGGGCCAAAAGTAATAAATTCCTGGGCTCAAATAAAAATATAGGTATTGGGCTAAGAAAAATATTTGGGCTTAGTAAATAAAAATATTGTGCTAAAATTTTTGTGCTCAAAAAAATTAAGATTTTAAATAAATAGTAAGTAGAATGATTGGGCCAAAAACTTGGGCTCAAAATAATAGTTTAAAATAATAGTGGTTTTAAAGAGTAATGGTTTAAAAATAATACTGGTTTAAAAATAATAATAATAGATTTTAAAAATATTCGGGGCTCTTTTTTTAAAATGATAGCTTTAAAATATTCCGGGCTCTGACCATCCTGTAACACCCCGGATTTGATAACCCAGGCCGGGATGCCACCGCCACACCTCCCTAGCAAGACACGAATTCTCCGAGTTTGCTAAAGAGATGCAAGGCTATGGGTATTGAAAAGAGTTTTTTTTTCTTTTTTTAAAATAAGTCCGGAATTGCTAAAAAAAATAAAAAAAATGATAATAATATAGTGTAATATCATCCACACATGATAATAATAATAATAATAAGTTGCAGCGGAAATAAAGTTTATGCAGCGGAGTTTAAAATATAGGGCTGACATGGCCAAAACACGGGTTAAACAGGCCCGTTCATACCAGTCATGTAAAATAATTAACTAAATGTCCAAAATGATCCCCCAATGCATGATCATGCTCCGTACTCTGTAATAGAAATATGAACAACGTTTTTTTTATCAGTATTATAAAATACTGAGTAAGTCAATCCCAACATAGCAATAAAGGGGTTTAATTTTAATAATTAAGATTATACATCTAATCATGCATACAAAACATTTTATTTACCAATTAAAAAAATAAGAATTTAATTTGCATACTTTAAAGACACATTTAAATTTCATAAATAATAATAATCTAAGCATGGGCCATTAATTTAAACATGAATTAAAGGCATGAATAATGACATAAATAATTAAATAAAAATCTAAGCTTTTTAATTTTCCCCCGTTACACCACCATCTCAACAATAATTAATTTAGCCAGCAATCCGGCGGCCGCAGCCAATTTCGTAAGTGTCATTTAGCCGGTGATCCGGCGGCCTCAGCCTATTTCGTCATTTTTCATTTAGCCGGTAGCCCGGCGGCCGCAGCCTATCTGCCATACCCAGTACCACTCCGCCGAGCCTCGGGTAACCCATACGGATACACCCGAGAGGGTAGGCCCAAAATAAGATGTCGTTTTGGCAATAGTTCTCATATTTCGCGCGGGGTCACCATCGTCCATAAAGGCACAAAGTGAATAGTTAGGAGGGCACCCTGCAGAGCACTCACCCCCTAATTTTGTTTAATCAATGTAACCGATATCGTTTCAACTTTAGTGTAACGGGATTTTCAAAGATATAACAAGATTTCAATCGTTTGTTTAGAAATTTCAAGATCTTCACAAGTTAAAACCGTTTGATGTCACAGTTTGTGCCTTTTCAGTTTAAAAATTCAATACAAAGGCGATCGATCTGAAATTTTCACAGTATCTCAAAAACATCCCACCGAACAACTTTCATGCTTCGAGTTTTTCGGAAATAAGAATGGAAGCATGTCAAAAATCCAGTTTTCTACGCAAACAACAAGCTGTCAGGATTCAGGTTCGTCACAGTTTCAAAATCCGATTTTTCGACTCATCAAATGGACTCCAAAAATTCTGAAATTTTATGGACACATACTAGACATGATTACCTACAACTTTTGTTTACATCACAAAGATTAGTTTGGACTAGAAATGGTAGAAATATGCTCATTAAGTTCGGTTAAGTGAACTGTCAATTTCTGAAAATTCCTTAAAAACGCAGAATATGTCCGACATGATTTGGGGTATCAAAACTCGATAAAAATCTCTGAAATTTTTACAAAATATAGCTTAAGATCTTAGAATCAAAATCTTAGTTTTAAGTTTTCCGGTTTGAACAATCGAAGTAGGAGTTTTGGTCGGATTTCAGAAAACACGTAGATCGGGGTTTTTAGGTTCGATTTCAACGTTTCGTTTTAGATTCAATGTTTCGGACGCCCTTAAACCACCCATATTGATATGGAAGGTATTGACTTACAGTAAGTGAGTTCTTGAACGTCCTAGGGTCGATGGATTCGTCCAAAATCGCCACAGACGGATCTACGCAACACGTTCTTCTTCTCCTTTGGCCACGAACGTGTTTGCAAGTAAAGATCCGCAAGTTAGAATGATGGTTATGATCTTAAAACAATAACGAAACCTGATTTACATCTTACCAACAATCCAAAGCCTACAATCCTTGATCTACACACTTCCTCGGTCGGATTTGGTTGCCGGAAAATCGTCGGAAAGTCGTCGGAAGGTAAGAACTTGTGTTTTTGGTTTTTGGGAGAGTTTGGGATGAAACAAGGGTGTGGATGGCTGATAATGGGGTGTTATGATCATATAATATCAACCAAAATCTGCTCCCCCCGAATTAAATCAAGATCCCCACGTTAGGACCCGAAATTATGGCAAGAAAGTCGCCAAAACGCGACAAGGCAGGCTGTCCTGTCTCACCCCGCGGTGTCGGCGCGGTTTGGCTCCAGACCGCGCGGCTCCGGCCTGGACTACGGCCTGGGCCGGGTCATGCGATCCGTCGGGCCTTTTCTCCTCTCTTTCGGACTTCTATTCTTCTACGTTTTCGGGCTCGATTTTTCGGGTCATTCTCGGATTATGATTCCTATCTTAAATCTTTTTCAACTTAAATTGATTTCGTGTTTGAAATCTTAAGTCCGTCGGTTTTGGATTCGTCGGCTTCTAATTCGTCGTCTTTTGACTCCCGTGTAATAATTTATCTAGTTAAATTATTACGACTTCACAGGTTCTTGGAATTAAAATTCTTTTCTTTCTTGAATTTAATTCCATTTCTTTTGACTCGATTCATGGAATGTCTTCGGCTTCCTTTCCCTCTTTTTATTCCATTTTGAATTTTTTTTAAATCTATCGGCGTTTCATATCTGAGCAATAATTTATTGCGATAAAATATTTTCTTCTTCTCGGAGATATTTCGACCTTGATCGGATTAAGAAATAATTTTATTCCTTTGGACGCCGCTAAAATCCCGGGTATTACAGAAGCTTCCTCAAATTTGAGTTACTATTCAAAAATGTGACAAAAACATAAAATGAATTTGATTTTAGTATACCATTGGAAAGAAAATGCTGCCCTGTTTTGGATTTTAGTATACAATAAATGGATATCCCTTCTTAGGACGATGAGAAGTTGAGAACTTTGTACATTGGACATAAGCAGGGGTGTATGTATTCTAGTACAATGTGGGTCAATTCACCCACCAAAAATAATACTCCCTTCGTCCCATGTAATGTGTCCTGTTTGACTTCTTCATACTGTTTATTGTTCAGCTTTGACTCAATTTTATTGTAAGTATATATTTGGCAAAATAGTCGAGCTGGGTTTTATTAAAATCGTATGATAACGTAGTTTAAGAATATATATCTATCTATATAATAAATCCTTAATACTTTTTGGCATGTGCAGACTCTTTTGTCCTTATTAAAATTAATTCAACCTTCTTAATTTTAAAGGGTTAATCAGTTATTATATGCTATTTTTCATATCAACGGTCCTTATAAAAACACATAGGCAGACTGATAGCTGTTGAGTAATCGCTGAGTAATGCCATGTCATCTTCCACGTCACCAATATCTATGTTTAGAATACAAATCTATCTATTAATATAACAAAATCGTGAGAAAATCTTCATATATATTTAAAAAAGATATAATTATTTTTATATAAATTATTTTGATTGCATATATAAATCAATCTATTAATATAACAACTTTTTTGATACATACTTCATATAAATTATTTTTTTGGATTACCTATATATAATTGTAACACTCCGTAAAATTTAAAATAAATAAATAAATAAATAATTTTTTTTAGAATTTAATATTTTTAAAACCGTTTCATAAATTTAATTTCTATCGATCATTAGAGGAAATGAAATGGGGTCATATGCATACATGACATAGAAGGGTAAATTTTTATGCCCAAAAGTTGCATATGAGTTAATTGTGTAAGATTTAATTATTTACTAGAAAATGTGTTGGTGTTCATATTTTTTTTTTCACATGCTTAGTACTATTCGAAATGCGGCTTTGACTACTATACATATTGCGGCTAGTACTATTCGAAATGCGGCTATGACTACTATGCATATTGTGGCTAGTACTATTCGAAATGCGGCTTTGACTACTATGCATATTGCGGCTAGTACTATTCGAAATGCGGCTATTGACTACTATGCATATTGCGTCTAGTACTATTCAAAATGCGGCGTTGACTACTATGCATATTGCGGCTTGAAATGTCTATAAATAAAGGCAAAATTTTTCATTTCAATTCATACCAAACTAAATCATTTCATCATAATCCTAAAGAGAACAAGAAACACCAAGTCTAGTGTAGGCTTTTCTTAGTGAGTAGTTTTTCTCTTTCCTAAAGTTTTCGTGGGTTTACCGAAGCTCTCGGCACTCCTAGCAATTGAAGGAGCATCCAACATTGTAAGTTAATTCATCCATATTCAGTTTTGGTGCCCTAGAACTCGTCCATAATGTTCCAAAATTCGAAATCATTGTTGTTCGCAAATCTGACAGTTTCTGTGTTCTCTAAAGATTCTCTTGTTTCGATATTTTCAAATCTGAATTTTGCAAAACATTCTAAATGAAAGTTATAGATATATGTGTGTAGGATTTAGGGTTAAAATTTCGTAATTTTTGGTCCATAGAGTCATCGTCAGTTTTTAAATTACAGAGATTGCGCATTAGATTTCAAATTCTGCGATTTGGATCTTTTATGAAAATCTTTCTATATCATGATCTTTGATTCCGAATTTTCCAAATCTTTCTTCATACAAAATTTAGATCTATGACTTTTTAACACAACTGCAAAATTTCAGAATTTTTCGTTGAGTGGATTTTTCCCAGAATATTTTTAACTCCGACCGCGCGGCTGTGAGCACGATTTTCTGAAACCCTAACTTGATCGAGTTAATTTTCGTATTTCCCTTTGGAATCTTCTTTAGGTTCTTTATGAGAAATATTTCATTCTAGTATAGAATATTTCTGAAAAATTTCATAATTTTTGAATGAGTTTTGATATTTTTAACACTCGTTGAAATATAAGCCGCTGTTGTTGAAATCCTGACAGCAAGGTAGTTTTACAAAGATCACGACTTTTGACCTGTTTTCATACCTTATTTTGAAAAGTGCAAAACATGAAACTTATTCATCTATGTGTTGAGTATCCACAGTTCAAATTTCAGAGCAAACGCCTTTCGTATGAATTTTTAAAGCTGTTTGGCGTAAATTGCGACATAAGAAATGGTGATGTTGCACCTATTATGAAATTGTTGGATTTTGAGATCCGTGAATTGATATTTTCAGATTTATGATAAGTTGATATGGGGGTTTGTAGTTGAAATGATATTTGGCATTGTTGAATACCCTTATATGTAACACCCCGGATTTGATTTCCCAGGCCAGGGCATTACCGCCACACTTTTCTAAACAAGACCCGAACCAAGTCGAGCTCATCTAGAAAAATGCTAAGGCTAAGTTGTATCAAATTTTTAAACAATTTATAAACTATTCAATCATGCCCGAATTAAAATCAGAGTATCTCATGCATCACAGTAATAATCAGTGCGGAAGCTAAAAACAAGTAAAAACGTGGGCCAAACAGACGGCCAAAACCAAAGTCCAAAGTCCAGTGCAGAAATTTTAAACAACGGTAAAATGCGACAAGTCTTTATTTTTGAGAATCCCATCCCCAACGTGCCATCACTTACTATGCGAAAAAGAGAGAACAACAATTTTATCAGTACAAACGGTACTGAGTAAGTTAATGTATAGCATGACAAACTTTAAAGTTTTAGAAGAGTAATAAAAAGATGGAATTTTAATATTTAAAAATAAACGAGAAAATAATTTACGGCAATTTTCCACTTTACCAATTACACCAATACCAATGCTCATTTTGATCGAGGACATCCAAAAATTACCCGCTTGGGCGCTTATGTCCACAAGCTGCCGGTATCAACGATCCTGGGCCTTAGCCGTTTGGGATCAATTACCCGCTTGGGCACTTATGTCCACAAGCCGACGGTATTGTAACACCCCGGTTTTGGTAACCCAGGCCAGGATGCCACCGCCACACCTCCCTAGCAAGACACGGTTTCTCCGAGCTCACTAAAGAGATGCAAGGCTATGGTTTTTCAGAATTAAAAATATTCAAACAGCCCATCCATATATAATTTAAAATTAATACATCAAAGTTGCAGCGGAAATATAAATTGTGCAGCGGAAATAAAGTATGAGGGCCGACATGGCCAAAACACGGGTTAAACAGGCCCGTTCATGCAAATTCTAGTCTAACGCAAAATTTAAAATATAATGTAATCCCCAAAAATTCCCAGTATGCATATGATGATGCATATTCTTCAACTCTGAAAGAAAAAGAGGATAAATGGTTTGGGTCAGCAAAAACGCGCTGAGTAAGTTAACACATAGCATGGGTTAGGGGTTTCAAAGCCTTTAATTAAATTTTATTAAAAACATTTCTTGTAGGTAATTCACAATTTGAGTTAATCATCCACTATAAATAAATGGCATGATTTAAGACATGAATAATGCCGTAAGTAAGTAAATAAAAATTTGAGCTTTTAAAAATTCTCCCCGATACGCCACCATCTCAACAATGTTTAATTTAGCCGGCAATTCGGCGGCCGCAGCCAATTTCATAAAATCTGAGCTTTTTAATATATTTCCCGTTACGCCATCATCTCAACAATATATCATTTAGCCGGTGATCCGGCGGCCGCAGCCGTATCGCATTTCAAGTACTTCATTGGCCATCTTGGCACAGTTTCTCATGTCTCATGTTTCAAGTTTATATTTCAATCCCATTCGGCAAGCATTATATTTCAATTGCCTTTCGGCAAGCAAGATATTTCAATTGCCTTTCGGCAAGCAAGATATTTCAATTGCCTTTCGGCAAGCAAGATATTTCAATTGCCTTTCGGCAAGCAAGATATTTCAATTGCCTTTCGGCAAGCAAGATATTTCAATTGTATTTTATCTCAAAGGGATTCCCAATCATTTAAACCTTAAAGGCTAATTTCATGTTTCGACAAGATTTCAAGATCTCTCAAGTTTAAAACCGATCGATGTCACAGTTTACGCCTTTTTGGTTTAAAAATCCATTTCTTAGGCGATTGATTTGAAATTTGTACATCATCTCAAAAACATCCCAACGAACAACTTTCGTGTTTTAAGTTTTTCGGAAAAACGATGGGAAGCATGTCAAAAATCAAGTTTTCTTCAGAAACAAAAAGCTGTCAGGATTCAGGTTTGACAACGTTAAAAGATTTGACTTTTTATCATATCGAATGGACTCCAAAAATTCTGAAATTTTACAGAGACATACTAGACATGATTTCAAACAACTTTTGTTTAGAACTCAAAGATTGGATCGGACTAGAAATGATAGGAATAAGCTCCTCAAGATCGGTTATGAAATCTGTCATCCTTTGACAATTCCTAAAAACGCAGAATATGTCCGATACGATTTGGGGTATCAAAACTTGATGAAAATTTCTGAAATTTTTACACAATATAGCTTATGATCTTAGGATCAAAATCTTAGTTTTGAGTTTTCAGGTTTGAACACTCGAAGTATTAGAAATATGCTCATCAAGTTCGGTTAAGAAATCTGTCATGGTTCTTGACATCGGTTCTAACGCAGATCGGATCGGCTCGAGTTTGGAGGTTCAAATCTCAATGAAAAATTCTAAAAACTTACAGTAATATTCCAAACTCATAGATCTACAATTCTTATGTTCAACTCCAATCCTAGATCGGTCTAGATCTAAGGTCAAAATAACCAACAAGTTTGAATAAAGAATCTATCACTATTTCAAGATCTAAGTCGATGGCAGGTCTGTTCATGGTCGTTTTCGGATATCAAAACACGATGAAAAATTATGAAATTTTTACAGTAGCTAGATTAATGTCTTAGGAATGTTTTTTATGTTTTGGGTTTTTCCGTTTGAAGACTTTTAAGGGTTTGAAAAATTCATACGAAAACGCTGCGCTGAGGGTTTTCTCTTGTTGACAGATTTTTATTAATTTCCTTGAGTTGAATCTCTATGTTTGGTTGCATTTTAAGTCACCCAAAACCATAGTAAGGTTAACTTACAGTGGGGATGATGTCTAGGAAGTCACGGGGTCGTCCGGAATCCACGGGATGTCACGAACGAATCTCTTCCACCCGATTTATTCTTCCCTTGGCTCCGATTTGTGTTCGAATATGAAGATTCGTAAGTTAGTATGATGTTTATGATCTTAAAATCATAAGGAAACTTGAATAACATCTTACCAACAATCCAAAGCCTGCAATCCTTGATCTACACACTTCCTTGGTTGGATTTGGTTGCCGGAAACTCGTCGGAAAGTCGCCGGAAGTTCGTCGGAAGAGTGTTTGGCTTTTGGGAGAGTTTTTGGAGAGTTTGGGGTGAATGATTGATGAAAATGGCTGAGAATGGGGATGGGATTGATTACATAACATCCAAAAAGATGCCACACCCGTGATAGATCAAGATTCCCACCTTTGGGACCCAAAAAATGGCAAAAAGTCCCAAAAACACATAAATCCCGACTGCTACAGTAGCATGCTACAGTAGCGTGCTACAGTAGCATGCTACAGTAACTTTTTTTTTTTTTTTTTATATATATATATATTAAGATTCTTATCTTAAAAAAAATCATAATGTGGGAATTTTTGTGATCTTGTAAGTCATACATAGCTTCAAAAAGGAATATATTCTTTATTTGAAAATGACAAGATATGATTAATATTCCACCCTACAATTTCAAACCATAGTCAAATTATTCCCAATTATATTATGGCATTCTAGAATAATTCATAAAAAAAAATATGGGTAGAATGATTAATCAAGGATATATAGAAAATAGATAATTCTCATTATAATTTAAACATGTAAATATATACATGTATATACATGTGTACATGTTTGGAAAGATTATTTCAAGACCAAGGTATATATGTGTATATAAACTTGTATATGGATTTAAAATATTCTATGAACCATATACTTATTACACTTGATATTGAAATCCATATATTTATTTGAAAAGACAAATATATATAATTTTTCAAAGTATGTTTTGTAGAAAATAATATACTAATCTTTAAGCACATATTTGAACATATAAATATATATAGATTTGATTAAAAATCTACTTAGTGAATTGATCAAAATATATATATTCATACATATATATCGGGCAATTTCTATGGTATTACAATCTACCCTCCTTAAGAATCAACTTCGTCCCCGAAGTTGCGCGACTTATTGACCGATTGATTGATTGCGATTGTATCATTGTGTTTTGTTGTTTGATATTATTTGACTGAACCCAGAATTGAAATTTCCAAGTTGCCTACGTACCCCGTGAAGGGATCAAGTCATTACGTAGTTCAAAAAGAATTTATTTGGGATACAAAATATTCGAGTTTCAAAAATAAATGCTTATGCATTCTTACGGGGTATCATATATAAACTTGTATATGGATTTAAAATATTCTATGAACCATATACTTATTACACTTGATATTGAAATCCATATATTTATTTGAAAAGACAAATATATATAATTTTTCAAAGTATGTTTTGTAGAAAATAATATACTAATCTTTAAGCACATATTTGAACATATAAATATATATAGATTTGATTAAAAATCTACTTAGTGAATTGATCAAAATATATATATTCATACATATATATCGGGCAATTTCTATGGTATTACAATCTACCCTCCTTAAGAATCAACTTCGTCCCCGAAGTTGCGCGACTTATTGACCGATTGATTGATTGCGATTGTATCATTGTGTTTTGTTGTTTGATATTATTTGACTGAACCCAGAATTGAAATTTCCAAGTTGCCTACGTACCCCGTGAAGGGATCAAGTCATTACGTAGTTCAAAAAGAATTTATTTGGGATACAAAATATTCGAGTTTCAAAAATAAATGCTTATGCATTCTTACGGGGTATTACATCCTCTCCCCCTTAGGACTCCAGTTATGTCCCCATAACTGCCTATTCAGTACTCTCAAGAGGTTTCGGGTTTTGGTCTTTATTCTGAGGGTGTTGGTGCCTTTGGTTGTTGCCACCTTGACCGTCTGGGTTTCGTGGTTGCTTAGGTCGAGTAGTCACATCCTCTCTCTTGTCGATGTTCTCTCTCCGTGTCCGGCAATCACGCAGCTGATGACCATGTCGACCACATCGAAGGCATGCTCCAGGTTGAGGGCATCCTCTCGCATAATGCAGTTTACCACACTTTGGACATGGTGGCGCATAGTCACCATGGTTGAAGACTATCCCCTTTTTCTCCCCATTGTCATTTTGATGTTGTCCTTTCGTGTTTCCATCGAAATGGTCCTTATCCACCTTGTATTCTCCTTGTGGTCCTTGGTTAGCCTCATCTACCGGTTTCCGTTTCAGTCCTTGGACTCGTGCAACCGCTACCGCACGATCATAAACCGTCTGCAGGTTCGTGAATTGTCCTACTGCAAGTATCTCCCGGATACTAAGGTTCAGACCCATCTCAAATTTCTGAGCCTTGTCAGAGTCGGTTGGTACTATCCTCGTAGCAAATCGTACCAATTCCTTAAACCGGGTGTAATACTCCTGCACCGTTCGTCCCTCTTGCTTCAGTGATAAGAACTCTTCGTACATTGCCGCCTTGGTGCTCATGGGGTAGAATCGGTCCCTTAGGCCCTCCTTAAGTTCATTCCACGAATAAGTTTCTTCAGCTTCCTCTAAATTCCTCTGGAGGTTTTGCCACCACTCATCGGCTTCGCCTCCTAAGTAGTAGGTTGCTACTCGTATCCTTGCCTCATCAGGACATTTGATAGCATCCAAGAGCTTATCAAATGTACGGATCCACCCCTCTAGTTTGGCGGGGTCCTCCTGCCCATCGTAGCGTGGTGGTTGATAGGGATTCACCAACGCTAGATAGTTGGGTTGAGCTACGGGTGGAGGTACTGTTTGTGTCCTATGCACCTCGGCATTTCCTAATGCCACTAGGACTTCCTCCATAGTCCTTAGACGTTCTTCCATGTTGTTGGGTGTAGGAGGCACTTGTTCTTCTAGGTTCTGAGGACTTCCACTGTTGTTGGACGTGTTGGGGAGGGTAGCGTCAGTGCCATTTGGACTAACTTTCCTCGGCTTTCTCCTAGGTGCCCTTCTGTTATTAAGCACGCGAAGATGAGTTCCTAAGTGATCAAGATCTAGGACTAAGGCAAAGTCAGTCTTTAGCAAGCGCTCCTAAGTCAAGATCATGTCAAGTTCTAAGGTAGGAGTGTTTCTTATCACCGATAATTCACATAAAAAAAAGAGTTAGTGCAAAGATTTATGTATGCATATCCCCCCAATAAAAAAAAAAATTTTATGCATGCATTTATTTATCCATGGGTTTTAAAAATAAATTTATTCCATTGATAGATTAAAATAAGGATAAAAGGTTTGGGCCACTATATTGGGCCGAAAGAAATAAATTATTTGGGCTTTAACTCCAAAATAATAATTGGGCTCTTTATAATATAATAGCTTCAAAATAATCCGGGCTCTGATACCAACTTGTAACACCCCGGTTTTGGTAACCCAGGCCAGGATGCCACCGCCACACCTCCCTAGCAAGACACGGTTTCTCCGAGCTCACTAAAGAGATGCAAGGCTATGGTTTTTCAGAATTAAAAATATTCAAACAGCCCATCCATATATAATTTAAAATTAATACATCAAAGTTGCAGCGGAAATATAAATTGTGCAGCGGAAATAAAGTATGAGGGCCGACATGGCCAAAACACGGGTTAAACAGGCCCGTTCATGCAAATTCTAGTCTAACGCAAAATTTAAAATATAATGTAATCCCCAAAAATTCCCAGTATGCATATGATGATGCATATTCTTCAACTCTGAAAGAAAAAGAGGATAAATGGTTTGGGTCAGCAAAAACGCGCTGAGTAAGTTAACACATAGCATGGGTTAGGGGTTTCAAAGCCTTTAATTAAATTTTATTAAAAACATTTCTTGTAGGTAATTCACAATTTGAGTTAATCATCCACTATAAATAAATGGCATGATTTAAGACATGAATAATGCCGTAAGTAAGTAAATAAAAATTTGAGCTTTTAAAAATTCTCCCCGATACGCCACCATCTCAACAATGTTTAATTTAGCCGGCAATCCGGCGGCCGCAGCCAATTTCATAAAATCTGAGCTTTTTAATATATTTCCCGTTACGCCATCATCTCAACAATATATCATTTAGCCGGTGATCCGGCGGCCGCAGCCGTATCGCATTTCAAGTACTTCATTGGCCATCTTGGCACAGTTTCTCATGTCTCATGTTTCAAGTTTATATTTCAATCCCATTCGGCAAGCATTATATTTCAATTGCCTTTCGGCAAGCAAGATATTTCAATTGCCTTTCGGCAAGCAAGATATTTCAATTGCCTTTCGGCAAGCAAGATATTTCAATTGCCTTTCGGCAAGCAAGATATTTCAATTGCCTTTCGGCAAGCAAGATATTTCAATTGTATTTTATCTCAAAGGGATTCCCAATCATTTAAACCTTAAAGGCTAATTTCATGTTTCGACAAGATTTCAAGATCTCTCAAGTTTAAAACCGATCGATGTCACAGTTTACGCCTTTTTGGTTTAAAAATCCATTTCTTAGGCGATTGATTTGAAATTTGTACATCATCTCAAAAACATCCCAACGAACAACTTTCGTGTTTTAAGTTTTTCGGAAAAACGATGGGAAGCATGTCAAAAATCAAGTTTTCTTCAGAAACAAAAAGCTGTCAGGATTCAGGTTTGACAACGTTAAAAGATTTGACTTTTTATCATATCGAATGGACTCCAAAAATTCTGAAATTTTACAGAGACATACTAGACATGATTTCAAACAACTTTTGTTTAGAACTCAAAGATTGGATCGGACTAGAAATGATAGGAATAAGCTCCTCAAGATCGGTTATGAAATCTGTCATCCTTTGACAATTCCTAAAAACGCAGAATATGTCCGATACGATTTGGGGTATCAAAACTTGATGAAAATTTCTGAAATTTTTACACAATATAGCTTATGATCTTAGGATCAAAATCTTAGTTTTGAGTTTTCAGGTTTGAACACTCGAAGTATTAGAAATATGCTCATCAAGTTCGGTTAAGAAATCTGTCATGGTTCTTGACATCGGTTCTAACGCAGATCGGATCGGCTCGAGTTTGGAGGTTCAAATCTCAATGAAAAATTCTAAAAACTTACAGTAATATTCCAAACTCATAGATCTACAATTCTTATGTTCAACTCCAATCCTAGATCGGTCTAGATCTAAGGTCAAAATAACCAACAAGTTTGAATAAAGAATCTATCACTATTTCAAGATCTAAGTCGATGGCAGGTCTGTTCATGGTCGTTTTCGGATATCAAAACACGATGAAAAATTATGAAATTTTTACAGTAGCTAGATTAATGTCTTAGGAATGTTTTTTATGTTTTGGGTTTTTCCGTTTGAAGACTTTTAAGGGTTTGAAAAATTCATACGAAAACGCTGCGCTGAGGGTTTTCTCTTGTTGACAGATTTTTATTAATTTCCTTGAGTTGAATCTCTATGTTTGGTTGCATTTTAAGTCACCCAAAACCATAGTAAGGTTAACTTACAGTGGGGATGATGTCTAGGAAGTCACGGGGTCGTCCGGAATCCACGGGATGTCACGAACGAATCTCTTCCACCCGATTTATTCTTCCCTTGGCTCCGATTTGTGTTCGAATATGAAGATTCGTAAGTTAGTATGATGTTTATGATCTTAAAATCATAAGGAAACTTGAATAACATCTTACCAACAATCCAAAGCCTGCAATCCTTGATCTACACACTTCCTTGGTTGGATTTGGTTGCCGGAAACTCGTCGGAAAGTCGCCGGAAGTTCGTCGGAAGAGTGTTTGGCTTTTGGGAGAGTTTTTGGAGAGTTTGGGGTGAATGATTGATGAAAATGGCTGAGAATGGGGATGGGATTGATTACATAACATCCAAAAAGATGCCACACCCGTGATAGATCAAGATTCCCACCTTTGGGACCCAAAAAATGGCAAAAAGTCCCAAAAACACATAAATCCCGACTGCTACAGTAGCATGCTACAGTAGCGTGCTACAGTAGCATGCTACAGTAACTTTTTTTTTTTTTTATATATATATATATTAAGATTCTTATCTTAAAAAAAATCATAATGTGGGAATTTTTGTGATCTTGTAAGTCATACATAGCTTCAAAAAGGAATATATTCTTTATTTGAAAATGACAAGATATGATTAATATTCCACCCTACAATTTCAAACCATAGTCAAATTATTCCCAATTATATTATGGCATTCTAGAATAATTCATAAAAAAAAATATGGGTAGAATGATTAATCAAGGATATATAGAAAATAGATAATTCTCATTATAATTTAAACATGTAAATATATACATGTATATACATGTGTACATGTTTGGAAAGATTATTTCAAGACCAAGGTATATATGTGTATATAAACTTGTATATGGATTTAAAATATTCTATGAACCATATACTTATTACACTTGATATTGAAATCCATATATTTATTTGAAAAGACAAATATATATAATTTTTCAAAGTATGTTTTGTAGAAAATAATATACTAATCTTTAAGCACATATTTGAACATATAAATATATATAGATTTGATTAAAAATCTACTTAGTGAATTGATCAAAATATATATATTCATACATATATATCGGGCAATTTCTATGGTATTACAGGTATCCACAATGTGAGTGTAGCGGACCCTATACAGACACACTCCTGAGCCCTAGGTAACCCCTACGGATACACCTAGGAGTATAGACTCATACAATCACGCAACAATATTTACCTTGGCGCCGTTTTGGCCACCAAAAGAGGGGGCGGCCCAACGAGCCCACGCCAAGTGCACTTACCCTCCAAAATTGGGCATCTAACTCGATCAAAACTCACAAAGTTTCAAAATCCACATTTTAATCATTACAACCCATAACTACATTTCCAGATTTCATAAGATTCACAAAAGAGTAGCAATCGATTCATTAACCATCCAAACGTACGAAACCAAGTTTTACCGGTAAAAAACACACCGTAGCAGTTTTCAAATTCGTACTAGGAAATGTAGTAAAACTTTGTAGAAAATTCTGAAAATTTTACAGGTGCTAGGAGACATCAAAATAAATGTTTTTCTCAGAAATAGGCCTTAGCAAATTCGGACTCTAAGTTGCCCAAAAAAAATCATTTCAGAAACTCATTTTCAAAGGGTGCAGAGATCACTGTTCATTCGACCACAGTTTATTTAAAAATCCATAACAATTCGAAGATTGATCCAAAAATTCTGAAATTTCACAGGAATAAACTAGACACAAAGATGAAAAATTCTCATGAAGAAACTAACCATCAAAAACGATTGTAGCTAGGAGTAATACGGACAACAACACTGACTATTTCTATGAAACGAATTCTGTCAACACAAACTCAGAAAATACCAGATGCTTTTACGACTCCTAAATCATGTCAAAAAATTTTGAAAATTTACAGAGATCATCTTTAAAGTGTTAGGAACATCTTTCATTTAGAACCGTTTTGCTAAAAACGAACGGATCTTGATGAAAAACGCTGAACAAGTAAAACTATTCGGATAGAAACCCTAAATGGCAGTTTTGGCATAGGATAGAAATCGAACTATAACTCAATGAATACTCAACCACAAGCTCTAAAATTCGAAATGCACAACACCAACTTACTTCTCAAGAGTGTAGTGTCGAAATCCTCCTTGGTTGTACTCCCAAATTCGTCCGGAACAGCCTCTCACTTCCAAGATCTACCGAATGAATCCTATATTGAGAGTTATAGAAGAAGATCTCTAATAAGAAGGATGGATTCGAGTTTGAAAGACCAAGAACTAGATTAGAACCCTTACCAACTTGTAGATGAAGGGATTGGGAGCCTAGATCTCGCCCACACCACTGCTACAAGGAAGAACACTCTCAAAGTACTCCCAACTCTCCAAGGGAAATCTGATTTTCGGATTAGTGTGAATGGGGGGTTTTGGGGACTGATTTGGGATAAGAATGGGATACTTAGGACTTCTAAAAGAGGTGTTAATGCATCTAGGGAGTGTAGGGAGTGTGAATGCAGTCATACCTCGGATTATGGAGCCCCCATTACTACTTAATCATCCCACAAACTTATCCATCCCCCAACACCTATCTTATGCATGAACCTCCCTTGATTTAACTAAGTAGAGGCTCTAGATCATTCTAGAACTATCCAATGGTTCCCCAATACACCCACCAACATCTGGAAAAGGGTTTGGAATAGATTCAAAGCATCAAGATCGAACTAAATGCAAAATCCGAGCCAAAACGCGTAAGCAGCGTTTGAAACGCTGCCTACTGGAGGGTGGCGCGCTGGTGGCGCGCCACCGCGCAGCCACCGCGCCACTCCAGGCTGCGATTTTCTTTTTTTTTTTAATTATTATGATTTTTAAATTTCTTAAAAAATCATAATATGAATTATCCATGATTGTTGGATAATCCGATAACTCTCTTCGAGTTGCTCTCGACCGAAAATATTTAATTCCGCTCTCTCGGAATTATTTCGGTTGCGATAGTTAAATCCAATTAATTTTCGGATTTAATAACCGATGTTGATTTCTCGGGTATTACAGTCTACCCTCCTTAGAAATCAACTTCGTCCTCGAAGTTGGGTCGCACTTCGGAAAGATAATAATCGGCACAAAGAAATTATTGAGGCTCGCAATTTAAAATTCTTACCTCGCATGCGACGACTCTTGTGTGGGGTGTCACATCCTCTCCCCCTTAGGACTGCAGTTATGTCCCCATAACTGCTCCTGGGTCGCTTCGGAAAAGGTTGGGATATCTTTGCTTCATATCCGCTTCCAATTCCCACGTTGCTTCCTCGGTGCCATGATTTGACCATAGGATCTTCACCATCCTCACGGTCTTGTTCCTTGTGACCCTTTCCTTGACATCAAGTATCTCGATCGGATACTCCTTGTATGTCAGGTCGTCATCCAGCTCGATCACATCGGGTTACAACACATGAGTTGGATCGTGCACATATTTCTTTAATTGAGAAACGTGAAATACGTTGTGCACTCGCGACAATTCTGGTGGAAGTGCCAACCGATAAGCTAAGGTACCTACGCGATCCAGAATCTCGTACGGACCGATGTAGCGAGGACTCAGCTTTCCTCGTTTACCGAATCGCATCACCCCCTTCATGGGCGACACTTTCAGCATGACCTTGTCTCCCACCTCAAATTCTAACTCTTGCCGCCTAGTGTCGACGTAACTCTTCTGTCTGTGTTGTGCGGCTTTCATTTTCTGTTGAACCACCTTGATTTGTCTGCGCATATCCTCAATGAGTTGTGGTCCAACAACTACCGAATCATCATCCTTCGTCCAGCACAACGGACTACGACACTTCCGTCCGTAAAGCGCTTCGAACGGTGCCATGCCTATGCTAGCGTGATAACTGTTGTTGTACGAGAATTCAATCAACGGCAAGTGGTCTTCCCAGCTTCCCTTGAATTCGAGTACGCACGCTCTTAGCATGTCTTCGAGCGTCTGAATCGTGCGCTCAGTCTGACCGTCCGTCATCGGATGAAAAGCTGTGCTCATCTTGATTTGGGTTCCTAAGGCTTCTTGTAGTTTAGTCCAGAAGTTGGAGACGAACCTACTATCTCGGTCTGAGATAATATCATGCGGTACTCCGTGCCTTCGAACTACGTTTTCGACGTATGCCTTAGCCAGTTGATCCATCGACCAATTTTCCTTCATTGGTATGAAAATGGCGGTCTTCGTTAACCGATCAACTATTACCCAAATCTTATTCATTCCTCGGGGAGATCTTGGCAACCCCGAAACAAAATCCATGGAGATGCTGTCCCATTTCCAGCTGGGGATCTCCAATGGCTTTACCAACCCTAACGGTTTTTGTCTCACTGCCTTCACCTTCTGGCGGGTTATACACTTGGCCACAAAATCGGCAACATCCTTCTTCATCCGTGGCCACCAATAGATTTTCTTTAAGTCCTTGTACAACTTATCCCCACCAGGGTGGACTGAATAAGGTGTACTGTGGCCTTCTTCCATGAGTCTTCTCTTCAGTTCCTCGCACTTATGAGGATCGCACCATCTTCCTTTAAAACGGACACTTCCGTCTTCATGGATCGTGAATCCTACCGCCTTTCCCTCACCTATCTTTCCTTTGATCCTCTGGAGATTCTCGTCGTCCGGTTGGGCTTCTCGAATCTCGTCAAATACGGTAGATTCAAATGTTATGGCGTTCACTGTCTCCACCACAGTCCCATAATGGACTAGTTCAGTATCTAACTTAGCTAGGTCCATATACAGTCCCGAAGGTAGAATGAGTGTGTTCGCCGTGTGCCTCGTCTTGCGACTCAACGCATCCGCTACGACGTTCGCCTTGCCTTCATGGTAGGCTATATCCAGATCGTAATCCTTGATCAGCTCGAGCCATCTCCTCTGCCTCATATTTAACTCTTTCTGAGTAAATATATACTTGAGGCTCTTGTGATCTGTAAACATCCGACAAGTTCGTCCATATAGATAGTGTCGCCAGATCTTAAGAGCGAACACTACCGCTGCTAGTTCCAGATCATGTGTCGGGTAGTTTACTTCGTGTGTCTTGAGTTGCCTTGATGCATAAGCAATCACCCTTTGGTTTTGCATTAGTACGCAACCAAGACCTTCCTTTGAGGCGTCGCTATACACCTCATAATCTTCAGCCTCCGATGGCAGTGCTAAAACCGGTGCTGATGTGAGTCTCCCCTTAAGCTCACGGAATGACTGTTCACACTCAGCTGACCAATCAAACTTTAATCCTTTCTTCAGCAATTGGGTCATTGGTCTCGCAATTTTTGAAAAGTCTTTCACGAATCTTCGGTAGTATCCGGCTAGACCTAGGAAACTTCTTACCTCAGTCTGGTTTGTTGGTGCCGGCCAATCAGACACTGCCGATATCTTCGCCGGGTCGACTGATACTCCTTTAGCCGATACTATATGACCTAGAAAAGCGACTTCATTCTTCCAAAACTCGCACTTTGACAGTTTCGCATAGAGTTGATTTTTCCTCAAAAGTCCGAGTACTTGGTGCAAATGACTACTATGCTCTTCTTCATTCCTCGAGTAAACTAGGATGTCGTCGATGAATACGACTACACATGAGTCTAGTAACTCTCGGAAAACGCTATTCATGAGGTTCATGAATATTGCGGGAGCATTAGTCAGACCGAAAGACATTACGGTGAATTCGTAGTGTCCATATCTTGTTCGGAATGCTGTCTTGGGTATATCGTTCTCGGCGATACGCAATTGGTGGTATCCCGACCTTAGATCAACTTTTGAAAATACCGACGCTCCTTTCAGTTGATCGAAGAGATCTTCGATCCTAGGTAGCGGGTACTTGTTCTTAATCGTCACTTGATTAAGACCTCTGTAGTCGATGCACAATCGGAGTCCGCCGTCCTTCTTTTTCACGAACAGGACTGGAGCTCCCCATGGTGATGTGCTCGGCCGAATATATCCCTTTGATAACAACTCCTCGAGTTGTTCTTTCAGCTCCTTCATCTCAGCAGGCGCCATTCGATATGGTGCCTTCGACACCTGTTCGATTCCGGGTACGAGATCGATCGTAAACTCAACTTCCCGCTCAGGAGGCATTCCTGGGATATCTTCCGGGAAGACATCTGGGTATTCGTTCACGACGGGGATACTGTCGATCTTGCTCTCTTCGCCTTCCAGATTATGCACGTAGCACGCGTACAGTTGGTATCCCTTCTGCATGAGATTGCAGAACTTTACTGCATTTACTACATTGGCACTCTTCTTCTGAGGCTGCACGTAGTAAATGACTTTCTTTCCGCGACTCTTCGCCAACGAGATCTTCTGCTTCTGGCACTCGATGATAGCCTTGTATCGCGCCAACCAGTCCATTCCCAAAATGATGTCGAAATCCTTAAGGTCAAATTCTATGAGATTCGCAAAGAATTCAGTGTTCTTGATTACTATCGGGACCCCGTCGTATCGTTTGGAACACGATACTACCTTACCCGATGGTAATTGGATTCCTAAGTCAATGTTATTTGGCGCTGGTAGATCTAACGCAGATATAATTCTCGTGGAAATCAAAGAGCAACTCGCTCCTGAGTCAAATAAGACCTTGACAGGTACGCTTAAAGCAGTAAACGTACCTTCGATCACATCGCCTTGAGCAGCTAAGTCAGCTTGATTTATCACATTCAGGCGTCCTACTGGCCTTCCTTGATTCCCATGCTGGTTTGGATTCTGAGGTGGCCTCTGTGCCTGCGGGGGTCTCTGTCCTTGGTTGTCCTGTTGGTTTGGCCCAGCTGGCCTGTTTCCCTGAGGACGATTTATCAGGTCCAACCTCTTGTCAATGCGGTCCTCCCTCGTCCGGCATTCCTTTTTCATGTGGCCTTCTCGGCCACACCGGTAACAGTGCCCCGGTCTTGGGCATTCACGCACCAAGTGCGGAATGTTGCATTCCCGGCATCTGGGTATGAAGGCGCCCTGGTTATCCGGCCTCCAACCTCCTTGGCCTCCTCGGTTGAGCTCTCTGTTATCTGGCTTCCTATGACCATCATTTCTCCCTTGGTCATTTCCCCTTCTGAAGTGATTTCCAGTGTTATTGTTCCGGTTCTTCTTATCAAAGTTGTTTAGGCCCTTGCTCGTCTCTCCATGGTCCTTGCGCTTCAGCTGTTGCACTCGTGCAATTGCCACTGCACGATCATAAACAGCCTGTAGAGTTGTGTGCTGTCCGCCAACCAAGATCTCTCTGATGCCGAGGTTCAGCCCCATCTCGAATTTCTGGGCTTTATCAGCATCGGTTGGTACCAGCCTTGGAGCGAATCGGACGAGCTCTTTAAACTTCGCATAGTATTCTTGAACTGTCTGGGTGCCTTGTCGGAGATTAATAAATTCCTCATACTTAGCAGTTTTTGTACTGAGGGGATAGAACCTTTCCCTCATCATCTCCTTAAACTCTTCCGAGAAATAGACGTGTTCACCATCGGCAAGTCCTTCTTGGCGGTTTTGCCACCATTCGTCAGCTTCTCCACTCAAGTAGTATACAGCCACTCCTACTTTCTCATTTGCGGGACACCTGACGGCAGTAAGCAGCTTGTCAAAAGTCCTTAACCAGTCTTCCAGCTTTGCGGGATCCTCCTGTCCCTCATAATGGGGCGGCTGGTAAGGGTTTACCATCGCCAAATAATTTATTCGAGCTGCTGGGGGTGGTACTGCTGCCTGTGCTCGGTTAACTTCAGCGTTTCCTAGAGCAATGAGGACTTGTTCAACTGTCCTCAATCGCTCATCAAGTGCGTTGGCAACAGGGTTAGCTTGAACTCCAGGATTCGGCGGGTTCGCACCAGCTGGAGCATTAGCGTTCTCATTCACTGGAATCTCGACTCGAGGTCTCCCTCTTGGCGGCATTCTGATGATCAAGCACGCAGAGGTTAGATTCGCAGTTAACATCGGTTAGTAGCCACGTTAGACTATGGTTAGAACTCAATCTCATAGGTTCTAAGTGCTAAAGACCACTGGGATGGGCAAGGAAGGAAAGAGAAATACTAAATACGAAATTCCACTAGATAATAACGATTTAATAACAAGGCTACATCATCATATAATGCTAGGTCACCACTACATAAAATGTGGTACCACCAAGGAAATCAATATGTGGTAATACTAGGTACG
This sequence comes from Hygrophila difformis, assembly GCA_030278955.1. Lineage (NCBI taxonomy): Eukaryota > Viridiplantae > Streptophyta > Magnoliopsida > Lamiales > Acanthaceae > Hygrophila > Hygrophila difformis. The sequence goes on from JAOANR010000009.1 coordinate 21,100,890, forward strand.
GGAATAAAAGGAAATACTAGTAGCGATAAGCAAGTAAAAGTCCATCTCAGAAACCACATACAACTCCTAAAGCAAGTAATCCGGGGAGTAGCCGAGCATCCTACGATCGGCCTCTACCTCCTCATCGGTATCAAGAGGCAGTGGAGGGTTCTCCACAACCTCCTCGGGGTCCTCTTCTTCAACGTTGATGAACTCATCCGGGTCAAACTCCTCCTCATCTTCCATCTCTGGCTCAGGGTTAAGCTGGTTTTGCAGCCCAACTATGACCTCCTCCAATGCAAATATGCGTCCCTGCAGCATGTGCACGTGGTGTCGGCAATCCTCAAACTCCGCTGCAAGAGCATCGTGGCGAGCAGCCATCTGGGTACTCCTAATAGTCATAGCCTCCATCCTCTCTTCTATTGCCACAATCCTATTCCTATCGTTTGCGGCATCCCTAGTGATATGGCGAAGTTCGTGCGTAATATCCGACATGGAGCACAACAAACGCATGATGGAATCCTGTAATCTTGGGTCGGCCATCTAACATGCAAATTTTTACATTAAGGGATATGCTATACATAAAAATAATTTTGTTAATGCACATGCTTCCCCCCAAAAATAGTACTATATTTTTAAGACTTGTCGAATTTTCAAGATATACTTTTCCATGGGTTTTAAAAATAAAATTCCCTTTTTCCATGGAGATAATACTCAAAATGCTTAAAAATAATATTGAATAATTTGGGCCTCTATAGTGGGCCGAAAATAAAGCTTTTTTAAAAAAATTTTCGGGCTCTGATACCACTTTGTAACACCCCGGATTTGATTTCCCAGGCCAGGGCATTACCGCCACACTTTTCTAAACAAGACCCGAACCAAGTCGAGCTCATCTAGATAAATGCTAAGGCTAAGTTGTATCAAATTTTTAAACAATTTAAAAACTATTCAATCATGCCCGAATTAAAATCAGAGTATCTCATGCATCACAGTAATAATCAATGCGGAAGCTAAAAACAAGTAAAAACATGGGCCAAACAGACGGCCAAAACCAAAGTCCAAAGTCTAGTGCAGAAATTTTAAACAACGGTAAAATGCGACAAGTCTTTATTTTTGAGAATCTCATCCCAACGTGCCATCACTTACTCTGCGAAAAAGAGAGAACAACAATTTTATCAGTACAAACGGTACTGAGTAAGTTAATGTATAGCATGACAAACTTTAAAGTTTTAGAAGAGTAATAAAAAAATGGAATTTTAATATTTAAAAATAAACGAGAAAATAATTTACGGCAATTTTCCACTTTACCAATTACACCAATACCAATGCTCATTTTGATCGAGGACATCCAAAAATTACCCGCTTGGGCGCTTATGTCCACAAGCTGCCGGTATCAACGATCCTGGGCCTTAGCCGTTTGGGATCAATTACCCGCTTGGGCGCTTATGTCCACAAGCCGACGGTATCCACAATGTGAGTGTAGCGGACCCTATACAGACACACTCCGGAGCCCTAGGTAACCCCTACGGATATACCTAGGAGTATAGACTCATACAATCACGCAACAATATTTACCTTGGCGCCGTTTTGGCCACCAAAAGAGGGGGCGGCCCAACGAGCCCACGCCAAGTGCACTTACCCTCCAAAATTGGGCATCTAACTCGATCAAAACTCACAAAGTTTCAAAATCCACATTTTAATCATTACAACCCATAACTACATTTCCAGATTTCATAAGATTCACAAAAGAGTAGCAATCAACTCATTAACCATCCAAACGTACGAAACCAAGTTTTACCGGTAAAGAACACACCGTAGCAGTTTTCAAATTCGTACTAGGAAATGTAGTAAAACTTTGTAGAAAATTCTGAAAATTTTACAGGTGCTAGGAGACATCAAAATAAATGTTTTTCTCAGAAATAGGCCTTAGCAAATTCGGACTCTAAGTTGCCCAAAAAAAATCATTTCAGAAACTCATTTTCAAAGGGTGCAGAGATCACTGTTCATTCGACCACAGTTTATTTAAAAATCCATAACAATTCGAAGAGTGATCCAAAAATTCTGAAATTTCACAGGAATAAACTAGACACATAGATGAACAATTCTCATGAAGAAACTAACCATCAAAAACGATTGTAGCTAGGAGTAATACGGACAATAACACTGACTATTTCTATGAAACGAATTCTGTCAACACAAACTCAGAAAATACCAGATGCTTTTACGACGCTTAAATCATGTCAAAAAATTTTGAAAATTTACAGATATCATCTTTAAAGTGTTAGGAACATCTTTCATTTAGAAACGTTTTGCTAAAAACGAACGGATCTTGATGAAAAACGCTGAACAAGTAAAACTATTCGGATAGAAACCCTAAATGGCAGTTTTGGCATAGGATAGAAATCAAACTATAACTCAATGAATACTCAACCACAAGCTCAAAAATTCGAAATGCACAACACCAACTTACTTCTCAAGAGTGTAGTGTCGAAATCCTCCTTGGTTGTACTCCCAAATTCGTCCGGAACAGCCTCTCACTTCCAAGATCTACCGAATGAATCCTATATTGAGAGTTATAGAAGAAGATCTCTAATAAGAAGGATGGATTCGAGTTTGAAAGACCAAGAACTAGATTAGAACCCTTACCAACTTGTAGATGAAGGGATTGGGAGCCTAGATCTCGCCCACACCACTGCTACAAGGAAGAACACTCTCAAAGTACTCTCAACTCTCCAAGGGAAATCTGATTTTCGGATTAGTGTGAATGGGGGGTTTTGGGGACTGATTTGGGATAAGAATGGGATACTTAGGACTTCTAAAAGAGGTGTTAATGCATCTAGGGAGTGTAGGGAGTGTGAATGCAGTCATACCTCGGATTATGGAGCCCCCATTACTACTTAATCATCCCACAAACTTATCCATCCCCCAACACCTATCTTATGCATGAACCTCCCTTGATTTAACTAAGTAGAGGCTCTAGATCCTTCTAGAACCATCCAATGGTTCCCCAATACACCCACCAACATCTGGAAAAGGGTTTGGAATAGATTCAAAGCATCAAGATCGAACTAAATGCAAAATCCGAGCCAAAACGCGTAAGCAGCGTTTGAAACGCTGCCTACTGGAGGGTGGCGCGCTGGTGGCGCGCCCGCGCAGCCACCGCGCCACTCCAGGCTGCGATTTTCTTTTATTTTTTAATTATTATGATTTTTAAATTTCTTAAAAAATCATAATATGAATTATCCATGATTGTTGGATAATCCGATAACTCTCTTCGAGTTGCTCTCGACCGAAAATATTTAATTCCGCTCTCTCGGAATTATTTCGGTTGCGATAGTTAAATCCAATTAATTTTCGGATTTAATAACCGATGTTGATTTCTCGGGTATTACATTATATGAAATTACTCCCTTGAGATTGTCGAAAAATCTTTTAAAGAGAATATTATTTGGATAATTGTGAGTTAGGGAGAGAGATGGTGAAGTAGAGTTGCAATTGGAGGCTTCTTGTGGAATATAGTTAAACAAGAAAATTTATCTGCTCGTCGCCTGCATTGTGTTGTTAACCCCAAGCCTACGGTAACAGTAAGTAGATTCTTACTCTCTGGAGTAAGCCCAAATTATTTTAGCTTAAGCATAAATTTTTAAATACCGCTTTATTATATTTTAAATTTATGCTTATTGCTCCCTACTGTTTTTAGAATATTGGTATGCTATTTTTTTACTGTGCCTAATATTTGTTGCAACTATTCTCAAAATCCTACGGATTTTTGAGCGCGCATTGTTACGGGGGTGGGACTGTGTGTGGGTCGCTGCTGCCCAACTCCCTCGTTTGTTGTGCATATTTTAGCCACGCGGGGACCACTGGGGTTATTCAGCCCGATGCCATTACCTTATCTCACAGTGGGTTGAGGAAATTTCTTACCTCCCCCACACCCTTGAGTGTATGTGCGAATTGGGCCCTACGGCGGGGAACCTGCACATCATGGTGGCTGAGATAATTATTTCTCGGTAATACATATTGTTATATTATCTATTCCCGGGATATAGTATAATATTTCGTATATGTATAAATTATCCTCGTTTAAGCATGCCTTATTCCATAAATGTCATTTTTAATTATTTCTGCAACTCGACCTCCTCCGGGAGTAAAGGTCTACTTACTCGGCGATATTTTTCGCTGACTCTACACTTATAATATCCCTTTTTCAGGTTTTGATAACCGTGAGGACCAGTAGGCATTTTTACGACATCGGGCACGGTTCGGGTATTATTGGAAAAATATGTATTTTTAATTATCCTTGGCTGGAGTGTACTTGGCATATGTGTTCTACTATTCTCAAAAAAAATTATTTGGGTTTTATCCCACTCGCACAAATAATGTGCCTTACTGTTTTAAAACAATGCGTTTAGCGTTTTTAATAGTATTCTTTTTGAAATACGAAGTAGACAACCTCTTTTAAATCAAAACTCCACGTATTGTTTTCGTTGAGCTCATTAGCGGAACGCATTCCTTTGTTTTGGTTATGCAAATCAAACTTTTATAAATAAGCTTATTTTATATTTGTTACAGTATTATAAGCTTCTGTGCGAGTTATATGCCAGCTTATCTTGAAAATGGTTAGCATATATATTAAACTCTGATTATTTGTAAGTATGTCTGCTAGCCTCAGCGTATTTCGGACGGCCCGGAATACGTGGCGGTGACATCGGCTCATTTTTCCCAAGCTTTGCTTCCGCTGTTGCTTTAGGGAAAATGGGGGTGTTACAGTTTGGTATCAGAGAGGTTTTGCTCTATGAAAATTGTGCATTTAAATATTTTTGAAAGCATTATTTCTATAAAAAGAAGTGCATTTAAATTATTAAAATTTTTGCACGAAAATATTTTCTGAAACATTTTTTTGCTTTAAGTAGTGCATTTAAAAGTTTTGCCCGAAAATATTTTTTTGAAAGATATGCCAAGTACTATTTTTTATTTATATTTTGGGATGGGAACACACCCATATGCATATAGGCACGAGCAGAAATCTTTGCTTAATATGTGTTTATTTATATTAAGATTTTTTTTCCGATATCGGATTCAACTCTATTAGCACTCCTTAGCACTGTAGACGCCTTAGACTTATAGGGTTTTGAACTAGTCGTTAAAGCAATAATAAACGAATAGTAAATGCGCCAAGATTGGGAGGTAGAAGCTGACATAAAGGATAAATACCCGGAACTATTTGACGAGATTAGGGACGGAGTGTGACTCGGTTATTATGTAATGGGAGTATGTTATTGAACTACTTTTTATACTACCGAGTTTTTTTTTTTCCAAAGTTTATGGTGAGGCTTCGAGGACGAAGCCTTGTTTTAAGGAGGGTAGACTGTAACACTCCGTAAAATTTAAAATAAATAAATAAATAAATAATTTTTTTTTTAGAATTTAATATTTTTAAAACCGTTTCATAAATTTAATTTCTATCGATCATTAGAGGAAATGAAATGGGGTCATATGCATACATGACATAGTAGGGTAAATTTTTATGCCCAAAAGTTGCATATGAGTTAATTGTGTAAGATTTAATTATTTACTAGAAAATGTGTTGGTGTTCATATTTTTTTTTTCACATGCTTAGTACTATTCGAAATGCGGCTTTGACTACTATACATATTGCGGCTAGTACTATTCGAAATGCGGCTTTGACTACTATGCATATTGCGGCTAGTACTATTTGAAATGCGGCTTTGACTACTATGCATATTGCGGCTAGTACTATTCGAAATGCGGCTATTGACTACTATGCATATTGCGTCTAGTACTATTCAAAATGCGGCGTTGACTACTATGCATATTGCGGCTAGAAATGTCTATAAATAAAGGCAAAATTTTTCATTTCAATTCATACCAAACTAAATCATTTCATCATAATCCTAAAGAGAACAAGAAACACCAAGTCTAGTGTAGGCTTTTCTTAGTGAGTAGTTTTTCTCCTTCCTAAAGTTTTCGTGGGTTTACCGAAGCTCTCGGCACTCCTAGCAATTGAAGGAGCATCCAACATTGTAAGTTAATTCATCCATATTCAGTTTTGGTGCCCTAGAACTCGTCCATAATGTTCCAAAATTCGAAATCATTGTTGTTCGCAAATCTGACAGTTTCTGTGTTCTCTAAATATTCTCTTGTTTCGATATTTTCAAATCTGAATTTTGCAAAACATTCTAAATGAAATTTATAGATATATGTGTGTAGGACTTAGGGTTAAAATTTCATAGTTTTTGGTCCATAGAGTCATCGTCAGTTTTTAAATTACAGAGATTGCGCATTAGATTTCAAATTCTGCGATTTGGATCTTTTATGAAAATCTTTCTATATCATGATCTTTGATTCCAAATTTTCCAAATCTTTCTTCATACAAAATTTAGATCTATGACTTTTTAACACAACTGCAAAATTTCAGAATTTTTCGTTGAGTGGATTTTTCCCAGAATATTTTTAACTCCGACCGCGCGGCTGTGAGCGCGATTTTCTGAAACCCTAACTTGATCGAGTTAATTTTCGTATTTCCCTTTGGAATCTTCTTTAGGTTCTTTATGAGAAATATTTCATTCTAGTATAGAATATTTCTGAAAAATTTCATAATTTTTGAATGAGTTTTGATATTTTTAACACTCGTTGAAATGTAAGCCGCTGTTGTTGAAATCCTGACAGCAAGGTAGTTTTACAAAGATCACGACTTTTGACCTGTTTTCGTACCTTATTTTGAAAAGTGCAAAACATGAAACTTATTCATCTATGTGTTGAGTATCTACAGTTCAAATTTCAGAGCAAACGCCTTTCGTATGAATTTTTAAAGCTGTTTGGCGTAAATTGCGACATAAGAAATGGTGATGTTGCACCTATTATGAAATTGTTGGATTTTGAGATCCGTGAAATGATATTTTCAGATTTATGATAAGTTGATATGGGGGTTTGTAGTTAAAATGATATTTGGCATTGTTGAATAACCTTATATGAAATTACTCCCTTGAGATTGTCGAAAAATCTTTTAAAGAGAATATTATTTGGATAATTGTGAGTTAGGGAGAGAGATGGTGAAGTAGAGTTGCAATTGGAGGCTTCTTGTGGAATATAGTTAAACAAGAAAATTTATCTGCTCGTCGCCTGCATTGTGTTGTTAACCCCAAGCCTACGGTAACAGTAAGTAGATTCTTACTCTTTGGAGTAAGCCCAAATTATTTTAGCTTAAGCATAAATTTTTAAATACCGCTTTATTATATTTTAAATTTATGCTTATTGCTCCCTACTGTTTTTAGAATATTGGTATGCTATTTTTTTACTGTGCCTAATATTTGTTGCAACTATTCTCAAAATCCTACGGATTTTTGAGCGCGCATTGTTACGGGGGTGGGACTGTGTGTGGGTCGCTGCTGCCCAACTCCCTCGTTTGTTGTGCATATTTTAGCCACGCGGGGACCACTGGGGTTATTCAGCCCGATGCCATTACCTTATCTCACAGTGGGTTGAGGAAATTTCTTACCTCCCCCACACCCTTGAGTGTATGTGCGAATTGGGCCCTACGGCGGGGAACCTGCACATCACGGTGGCTGAGATAATTATTTCTCGGTAACGCATATTGTTATATTATCTGTTCCCGGGATATAGTATAATATTTCGTATATGTATAAATTATCCTCGTTTAAGCATGCCTTATTCCATAAATGTCATTTTTAATTATTTCTGCAACTCGACCTCCTCCGGGAGTAAAGGTCTACTTACTCGGCGATATTTTTCGATGACTCTACACTTTTAATATCCCTTTTTCAGGTTTTGATAACCGTGAGGACCAGTAGGCATTTTTACGACATCGGGCACGGTTCGGGTATTATTGGAAAAATATGTATTTTTAATTATCCTTGGCTGGAGTGTACTTGGCATATGTGTTCTACTATTCTCAAAAAAAATTATTTGGGTTTTATCCCACTCGCACAAATAATGTGCCTTACTGTTTTAAAACAATGCGTTTAGTGTAACACCCCGGTTTTTGGTCACCCAGGTCGGGATGTCACCGCCACATCTCCCTAGTAAGACACGGTTTCTCCGAGCTTACTAAAGAGATGCAAGGCTAGGTATTGCAGTAATTAAACCATTTAAAGCATTCAAAATAGCCCATACAATATAATTCGAAAATAATAATAGCATAGCGCAGCGGAAATATTTAGTTTAGTACAATATCGCAGCGGAAAATATAAAAGGGGCCGACATGGCCAAAACACGGGTTAAACAGGCCCGTTCATAATATAGTCTAAGTACGAAATTTAAAAGCAAAATAAGTGTTCCCCAAAATCCCATGCATGAATCGTGCTCACACATGCTCATTCCACATATTCTGTAAGGAAAGGAATAAAAATGGTTTTGGTCAGCAAAATTGCTGAGTAAGTTAACACATGCATGATCGTAGGGTTTAAAAGCCATTAATTTAATAATTTAACAAAAGCATGATAATAACATAATATACAATTTAATCTAATCAAGTATCCAATAGCCTAAATTATCTCAGGGCTCTATTTAATAACACATATCACATGGTTTAATCACAAAAGCCATAATTTAAATAAAGTATTTAAATAATTTAATTGGATAACAACATAATTTAATCTAATTTAATTTAATTTAGAATCCCCATTACATTCCCGATTTGGTATTTCAAAGTTTCACGATAGCATCGCGATGTCAACAAGTTTAGCCGGTAGCCCGGCGGCCGCAACCGTATCAGCCATACCCAGTACCACTCCGGAGCCTCGAGAAACCCATACGGATATTCACGAGAGTGTAGGCTCTAAGTTTCGCCGTTTAGGCAATCCATATCTCAAATTTAGCGCGCGGGGTCACCATCGTCCATTACGGCACGAAGTGAATCGTTAGGGGGCACCCTGCAGAGCACTCACCCCTAATTTTAATTTATCAAGTTTGTAAGGGGATTTAGTTTTTAAAATCTGCCTTCCATTGTATTAATTTCGAAATAATATCTCAATTCGTTTCAACCCTAAAGGTTAATTCCATGTTTCAACAAGATTTTAAGATTTCGTTTCGGTAAATCACAGTTTACTCCAAAATTCGTCTAAAATCAAATTTAATTCCAAAAATTCCAAAATTTCATATCTGACTCGGAAACATCAAGATCTACAACTTTCGTGTTTTAACTTTTTCAATCCGAGATACCTAAGTAGGTCAAAATCGCCAATTTTCGCATAAGAAGAAATCTGTCCGAGTTTAATGCATCACAGTTTAAAGATTTCAAATTCTACCATATCAATTCAACTCCAAATTTAATGAAATTTGACAGGGATCATCTTACAACATTTATCTACAACTTTCATGTTCGGCCAAAGATCTAAAACAGCCTAGATCCTATGTCAAAAACGTGATCAAGATCATTCCTAAGTTCTGTCCAAGATTTCGAGATCTAGAATCAAACAGTTCGGTTTCAACGGGTTTTCACATATCAAATCAACTCCAAAAATTCTCAAATTTTTACAGTAGCTAGGTCTAAGTCTTAGGAACGTTTTTTATGTTTTAAGTTTTTCCGTTTGAGTTCGTTTTAAGGGTCGGAAAAATTCACCAAATCTGTTGCGTCGGTAGAAAAACAAAAGTGGACAGATTTATGGTTCTTGTTGAATCTTTTAGGTTTCGAATGTTTTAAAATCTCCCAAAACCATGTAAGGTTAACTTACAGTGTCTATGAACGTCGGGGATGTCTAGTTCGGAGGCGTGGCTTCCAGATCACCGTTTCTCCTCTCCGTTCGTCGGGTTCTACGATCTAGATTCGATACGGGGTGTAGAAAGAAAAGAACCGAAGTTAGAATCCGTTTTCGGATTGAAACGTGAAAAGATTTATCGGACTAGAGCTTACCACAACGTTTGGAGACCTTGGATTTTCGTCCAAAGCTGCTGCCTCCGTTTGGTGCTTTCCGTCGACTCCGAATTTAGGGTTTCGAACGTATAGAAGATTGTAGGGTTTTGTAAACTTGTTTGGGGCTCCCAAGGGGCTTATTTATAGAATTCTAAATCCCTAGGGCGTCCACAACCGACCTAAAGGTCTGGAGTCGAGAGATGTTCAACCGAAAGTCGAAAAATCCGCGTTCGGGCGAGAGATTCACGCAACAAACGAATCTGTGGGGTGGCGCGATCGTGGCGCGCTAAACCACCTTCACCGCGCGGCCACCGCGCCGACTTCGCCTGGACTTCGGTCCGGGCGGGTCGTGCGATCCGTCGTGCTTTTCCGCCTCTCTTTCGGGTTTCTATCCCTCTATGCTCCCGAATTCCGATTTCCGGGGTATATTCGGGTTCATACTTTCTCTCTAATTTTATTCTCAGTCTAATTGGATGTTTTGGACTCGAATACTCGAGTTCATTAGTGTCGGGTTTTGGTGTACCATTTATCCATCCTTTTATTGAATTAAATTCCTTTAATTCCTTTTTAAGTAAAAATCTCATTTCTCATTTCCTTATCTTTATTTATTTCTTTTATTTGCTGGATTTGTTTATTTATTTATAGTATTTATTTTATTTATTATGTATTTATTTAATTATTGTTTTATTTTATGTTGGAAAATTCTCGGGTATTACAGTCTACCCTCCTTAAGAATCAACTTCGTCCTCGAAGTTGTGTTTCGGCTTTTCTCGTCTCGTGCTAAGGTCTTGTGTTTGTTTTATTATGTTGTGACTGAACTTAGAATTAAAACTTCTAAGCTGCCTACGTACCCGGTAAAGGGATCAAGCCATAACGTAGTTCAAAAGAAAAATGCACGAAAAATTAGGGGGTATGACATCCTCTCCCCCTTAAGATTGCAGTTATGTCCCCATAACTGTGTCGGAATCGGTTTGGAACAATGTCGGGTATCGTTCCCTCATATCGGATTCTACTTCCCAAGTTGCCGTCTCACTTTCGTGATTTGACCAAAGAACCTTGATCATTTTGATGGTTTTGTTCCTCGTTCCTCGTTCCTTAGTATCGAGAATACGCACTGGGACTTCTTCGTAAGTCAAATCTTCATCGAGCTCAATTATCTCCGGTTGAAGTACATGTGTCGGGTCCGGCACATACTTCTTTAGTTGCGAGACATGGAAGACATTATGAACTCTATCTAAGTGTGGCGGTAAAGCCAATCGGTAGGCTAGAGTTCCGACTCGTTCTAGAATTTCGTAAGGTCCTATGTATCGAGGACTTAACTTCCCTCGTCTGCCAAAGCGCATCACCCCCTTCATGGGTGATATCTTTAGCATGACCCTATCTCCCACTTGAAATTCTAGGTCTCGTCGTCTCACGTCGGCATATCTCTTTTGACGGTCTTGTGCGGCTTTCATCTTTCCTTGAATCACTTTGATTTGTTGAGCCATGTCTTCGATAAGTTGTGGTCCCACTACCACGGACTTATCGTTTTCTTCCCAGCTCAAAGGGCTTCGGCACTTTCGTCCATACAATGCCTCGAAAGGTGCCATGCCGATACTCGCATGGTAACTATTATTATAGGAAAACTCAATCAAGGGTAAATGAGATTCCCAATTTCCTTTGAATTCCAACACGCATGCTCTCAGCATGTCTTCTAGTGTTTGGATTGTCCTTTCGGTTTGTCCATCCGTCATCGGGTGGAATGCGGTGCTCATTTTGATTTGAGTACCGAGAGCTTTTTGTAACTCCGTCCAGAAGTGAGAGACAAATCTACTGTCTCTATCGGAAATGATATCATGTGGTACTCCATGTCGTCGTACCACATTATCAATATAGGCTCGGGCCAATTGGTCCATAGTCCACGTGTCTTTCATTGGGATAAATATGGCTGTCTTCGTTAGCCTATCCACAATCACCCAAATCTTGTTCATGCCTTTAGGTGATCGGGGTAATCCCGAGACAAAGTCCATTGAGATGCTATCCCACTTCCAACTTGGAATCTCTAGTGGTTGCATCAATCCTAAATGTTTATGTCGCACTGCCTTAACCTTTTGGCAGGTGAGACATCTCGCCACGAAATTTGCCACTTTCTTCTTCATTCCCAGCCACCAATAGATCTTCTTCAGATCCTTGTATAGCTTGTCACCTCCGGGATGTACGGAATATGGCGTGTTGTGCCCTTCCTCCATCAACCTTTGCTTCAATTCGGCACATTTAAGAGGCACACACCATCTATCTTTAAAACGGATGCTTCCATCCTCGTGGACAGCAAATCCTATTGCCTTTCCTTCGGCAATATACCCTTTTATCTTCTCGAGTTTCGGGTCGCCCGGTTGAGCGAGTCGAATCTCGTCTAATATTGGAGTCTCTACGACCATGGCATTGACCGTTTCTCTCACTGTGCCAGGATGCACAAGTTCTAACTCCAATCTTGCCAAATCCATGTACAATGCCGGCGGAATTACCAACGAGTTTGTCACGTGTTGGGTTTTCCGACTTAGGGCATCGGCTACCACATTCGCCTTCCCCTCGTGGTATGCTATCTCTAAATCGTAGTCTTTAATAAGTTCCAACCACCTTCGCTGTCTCAAATTCAACTCCTTCTGAGTGAATATATATTTCAAGCTCTTGTGGTCGGTGAACATTCGACACTTCCGCCCATAAAGATAATGTCTCCATATCTTTAGAGCGAAAACGACCGCTGCCAACTCCAGGTCATGTGTCAGATAATTTTCCTCGTGAGGTTTTAGTTGGCGTGATGCATAGGCTACGACTCTCGAGTCTTGCATCAAGACACAACCTAAACCTTCCTTCGAAGCATCGCTATATACTTCGAAGTCACCATTTTCTGATGGTAATGTTAATACGGGTGTGGTTGTGAGTCGTTTCTTCAGCTCTTGAAACGATGTCTCACATGCTTCGGTCCACTCGTATTTTGCTCCTTTCTTAAGTAGCTGGGTCAAAGGACGTGCAATCCTTGAAAAGTCCTTCACAAATCGTCTATAATATCCGGCTAATCCAAGGAAACTCCTTATTTCCGTTGGACTTTTCGGAGTTGCCCATCCAGTTACGGCAGAAACTTTTGCTGGATCCACTGATACTCCATCAGCGGATACTATGTGTCCGAGAAATGCCACTTCTTTTAGCCAGAAGTCACATTTCGACAGCTTGTCGTATAGCTGATTTCTTCGCAAGATTTCCAACACTTGATGTAAGTGTTTTGCATGCTCCTCCTCGCTCTTCGAGTAGATCAGGATGTCGTCGATGAACACTACGACGCACTGATCTAACAATTCTCGGAACACATTGTTCATGAGATTCATGAACATGGCCGGAGCATTTGTTAACCCGAAGGATAACACTGTGAACTCGTAATGGCCATATCGCGTTCGAAATGCCGTCTTCGGAATGTCCTTCTCGGCGATCCTCAATTGATGATACCCAGATCGCAAATCGATCTTCGAGAATACTGAAGCTCCCTTCAGTTGATCAAACAGATCCTCTATCGGTAGGGGGTATTTATTCTTAATGGTCACTTGGTTTAGTCCTCGGTAATCTATGCAAAGACGTAGTCCTCCGTCTTTCTTCTTGACAAACAAAACCGGTGCTCCCCAAGGGGACGTACTCGGTCTTATGTAACCTTTTCCCAATAACTCCTCGAGTTGTTCCTTTAACTCCTTCATTTCCAGTGGTGCCATCCGGTACGGAGCTTTTGAGACAGGCTCTGTCCCCGGAATGAGATCTATCGTGAATTCAAGATCTCTCTCAGGTGGCATGCCCGGAACGTCTTCAGGGAACACGTCCGGGTATTCTCTTACCACTGGTATGCTATCAACCTTGTTCTGTTCCGCCTCAAGGTTGTGCACATAGCACGCATATAGTTCATACCCCTTACGCATCAAGTTACTTAGTTTAAGTGCACTAACGATTTTGTTACTTTTCTCAAGGGGCTGAGAGTAAAAGATAACTCTCTTTCCCCTACTTTTTGACAAGGTGATCTTTTGCTTTTGGCATTCGATCACCGCTTTATACTGGGATAGCCAATCCATCCCCAGTATGATGTCAAAGTCTCTTAAGTTAAATTCTACCAAGTTCGCGAAGAATTCTACGTTCTTTATCACTATAGGAATTCCGTTATATCGTTTAGAGCAAGACACTACTTCTCCAGAAGGCAATTGAATTCCTAAGCTAATTCTCTCGCACTTAGGTAGATCTAACTCAGGCACTATCCTTGATGCTATAATTGAGCAACTAGCTCCAGAATCAAATAGAATTCTAAGGGGCGTATTCAACACATAAAATGTACCTGCCATCACTTCTCCTTGCGCAGGCACGTCCGCTTGGTTCACTACGTTCAGCCTCCCCATAGGGCGTCCCTGATTGCCCTGCTGATTCGCATTCGGCTGTTGATTTTGTTGCTGGTTTTGATTCTGTGGGGGCGGAGGTCGTTGGTTCTGGTTCTGGTTTTGCGGCCTATTTTGAGGGGGTCTGTACCCTTGGTTATTGTCGTTTCGCCCGTTTTGGTTTTGAGGCTGTTCTTGCCCCGCGACCAAATCGTCCCTCTTCGTTATGTTCTCGAGCCTAGTTCGACAATCCCGTCGAACGTGACCCATTCGACCGCATCGGTAACAGGCGCCTTGTTGCGGGCATCCCCTTGCCAGATGGGGTCGTCCACATCTCGGGCAAGGCGGTACCGGATCTTCCTGGTTGAACCTCCTCCCAGTGTTGTTTTGTTGGGGCCTATTTGACCCTCTGCGCTGCTCGTTCCTTCCAGTGTTGTTCTCGTTTCTCGAGTCTCGGCTTCTCTTGTCTTGAGGACCCCTGCTGGACTCCCCACTCACCCTTCTTTTCAGCTGCTGCACGCGTGCTACCGCCACAGCGCGATCGTATACGGCTTGCAAATCGGGGTAGTGTACCCCCGCGATCACTTCGCGCACAGACAGGTTCAGTCCCATCTCGAACTTCTGTGCCTTTTCCGCATCAGTAGGCACTAGCCTTGGTGCGAACCTCACCAGCTCCTTGAAGCGTGTGTAGTATTCTTGCACCGTTTGGCTCCCTTGCTTCAGTGACAGGAATTCTTCGTACATGGAAGCTTTGGTACTCAAGGGATAGAATCGATCCCTGAGTAGTTCCATCATCTCCATCCACGAGTAAGGCTCGTCATCTTCAGTCAGTTTGGCTTGCGTTGCTTGCCACCAGTCGTCAGCTTCGCCTCCCAAGTAGTATGAAGCGACATGTACCCTCTCTCCTTCCGGACATTTGACCGCTCCCAGCAGCTTGTCAAAAGTCCGGATCAATTCCTCCAGTTTAGCTGGATCCTCCTCACCAGCATAGTGGGGCGGCTGGTAGGGATTCACCATCGCCAGGTAGTTAGGGCGAGCTTGGGGCGGAGGTACCGCCGCAGCTTGACCCTGGTTGACTTGCGCATTTCCGAGGGCAATCAACACTTCCTCTATCGTCCTAAGACGATCGCCCACATTGTTCGGTGCGGGGGCGTCCTGCGCACCTTGGGGTTGTTCCTCATCAGGTTGAATTGGTTCAGTGACGTTTGGTGGTGTTTCAGTAGGTGTTTCAGTGGTGGTTTGGGGAGCGGGTTGGGCTCTGCCTCTTCCTCTTCCTCTGGGTGCCATTCTGGTACAAATAGGATAGATTAGGACCTTGTGAATTTAGTATATAGCCTAAGCGATCCATATAGATGTATATGTGTATTGCCATTTAGCACGTGGTGCTTTGTTCGTATTAAGAAGCATCGTATGCTTCGGGGTTTAATTTTTATTTTGTTTTGTTTTGTTTTGATTTAAAAAAAATAAATCGGGCATTTTATTTCCTCAAAAGAAATTTTAGTACAAAAGTAGAAATATTTTTCTAGCAAAACAATGTCTAACAATAGAATCTCTAGTGCCTCATGGCGTCTCCCGGTGGGGTAGCAGGATCTTCTTCCGGATCTTCCTCCTCCGAACTCGGCGGTAGTAGGTCGTCAAAGATAGTGTTTAAGTCTTGCCCGTGGGCATCGATGTATTCCTTTAGTATTAAGTTTTGTGTAGTGAGGGTTTGGACTTGGCGTTCGAGTTGGTTTATGCGGTGATGATCCGCCTCTCTCAAGTTGCCCATGTGATGTAAATTGGTCTCCAACTGAGCCATACGGTACTTCATTTGCTCTAGGGTTTGGTGGGAATCGAGATGTACACTCATCATCCTGACCATCAACTGCATCATGTCCGGACTAGCCATCTAGCGCAAGCAAGAGATCTAAGTTAATATTCGCCAAGATTCTAAGTTCAATTCGCCAAGATTCTAGGTTCGAGTTTCCAAGATTCTAAGTTCAAGTTTCGCCAAGATGCTAAGTTCAAGTTTTGCCAAGATTCTAAGTTCAAGTTTCGCCAAGATTCTAAGTTCAAGTTTCGCCAAGATTCTAAGTTCAAGTTTCCAAGATTCTAAGTTCATAGCAGAGATGCAACATGCATATGCAAATGATATTTCCCCCCAATAATAATTTAATGCACCATATATATATATTTTTCCCATGGGTTTTAAAAAAAAATTTCTCCATGGAAATAATAATTTAAAATTTAAAATAATAGTCAAAATACTAATAATAGTTGAAAAATAGTAATGGTTTAAAAATAATAGTTTCAAAATAGCCGGGCTCTGATACCAACTTGTAACACCCCGGTTTTTGGTCACCCAGGTCGGGATGTCACCGCCACATCTCCCTAGTAAGACACGGTTTCTCCGAGCTTACTAAAGAGATGCAAGGCTAGGTATTGCAGTAATTAAACCATTTAAAGCATTCAAAATAGCCCATACAATATAATTCGAAAATAATAATAGCATAGCGCAGCGGAAATATTTAGTTTAGTACAATATCGCAGCGGAAAATATAAAAGGGGCCGACATGGCCAAAACACGGGTTAAACAAGCCCGTTCATAATATAGTCTAAGTACGAAATTTAAAAGCAAAATAAGTGTTCCCCAAAATCCCATGCATGAATCGTGCTCACACATGCTCATTCCACATATTCTGTAAGGAAAGGAATAAAAATGGTTTTGGTCAGCAAAATTGCTGAGTAAGTTAACACATGCATGATCGTAGGGTTTAAAAGCCATTAATTTAATAATTTAACAAAAGCATGATAATAACATAATATACAATTTAATCTAATCAAGTATCCAATAGCCTAAATTATCTCATGGCTCTATTTAATAACACATATCACATGGTTTAATCACAAAAGCCATAATTTAAATAAAGCATTTAAATAATTTAATTGGACAACAACATAATTTAATCTAATTTAATTTAATTTAGAATCCCCATTACATTTCCGATTTGGTATTTCAAAGTTTCACGATAGCATCGCGATGTCAACAAGTTTAGCCGGTAGCCCGGCGGCCGCAACCGTATCAGCCATACCCAGTACCACTCCGGAGCCTCGGGAAACCCATACGGATATTCACGAGAGTGTAGGCTCTAAGTTTCGCCGTTTAGGCAATCCATATCTCAAATTTAGCGCGCGGGGTCACCATCGTCCATTACGGCACGAAGTGAATCGTTAGGGGGCACCCTGCAGAGCACTCACCCCTAATTTTAATTTATCAAGTTTGTAAGGGGATTTAGTTTTTAAAATCTGCCTTCCATTGTATTAATTTCGAAATAATATCTCAATTCGTTTCAACCCTAAAGGTTAATTCCATGTTTCAACAAGATTTCAAGATTTCGTTTCGGTAAATCACAGTTTACTCCAAAATTCGTCTAAAATCAAATTTAATTCCAAAAATTCCAAAATTTCATATCTGACTCCGAAACATCAAGATCTACAACTTTCGTGTTTTAACTTTTTCAATCCGAGATACCTAAGTAGGTCAAAATCGCCAATTTTCGCATACGAAGAAATCTGTCCGAGTTTAATGCATCACAGTTTAAAGATTTCAAGTTCTACCATATCAATTCAACTCCAAATTTAATGAAATTTGACAGGGATCATCTTAAGACATTTATCTACAACTTTCATGTTCGGCTAAAGATCTAAAACAGCCTAGATCCTATGTCAAAAACGTGATCAAGATCATTCCTAAGTTCTGTCCAAGATTTCGAGATCTAGAATCAAACAGTTCGGTTTCAATGGGTTTTCACATAACAAATCAACTCCAAAAATTCTCAAATTTTTACAGTAGCTAGGTCTACGTCTTAGGAATGTTTTTCGTGTTTTACGTTTTTCCGTTTGAGTTCGTTTTAAGGGTCGGAAAAATTCACCAAATCTGTTGCGTCGGTAGAAAAACAAAAGTGGACAGATTTATGGTTCTTGTTGAATCTTTTAGGTTTCGAATGTTTTAAAATCTCCCAAAACCATGTAAGGTTAACTTACAGTGTCTATGAACGTCGGGGATGTCTAGTTCGGAGGCGTGGCTTCCAGATCACCGTTTCTCCTCTCCGTTCGTCGGGTTCTACGATCTAGATTCGATACGGGGTGTAGAAAGAAAAGAACCGAAGTTAGAATCCGTTTTCGGATTGAAACGTGAATAGATTTATCGGACTAGAGCTTACCACAACGTTTGGAGACCTTGGATTTTCGTCCAAAGCTGCTGCCTCCGTTTGGTGCTTTCCGTCGACTCCGAATTTAGGGTTTCGAACGTATAGAAGATTGTAGGGTTTTGTAAACTTGTTTGGGGCTCCCAAGGGGCTTATTTATTGAATTCTAAATCCCTAGGGCATCCACAACCGACCTAAAGGTTTGGAGTCGAGAGATGTTCAACCGAAAGTCGAAAAATCCGCGTTCGGGCGAGAGATTCACGCAACAAACGAATCTGTGGGGTGGCGCGGTCGTGGCGCGCTAAACCACCTTCACCGCGCGGCCACCGCGCCGACTTCGCCTGGACTTCGGTCCGGGCGGGTCGTGCGATCCGTCGTGCTTTTCCGCCTCTCTTTCGGGTTTCTATCCCTCTATGCTCCCGAATTCCGATTTCCGGGGTATATTCGGGTTCATACTTTCTCTCTAATTTTATTCTCAGTCTAATTGGATGTTTTGGACTCGAATACTCGAGTTCATTAGTGTCGGGTTTTGGTGTACCATTTATCCATCCTTTTATTGAATTAAATTCCTTTAATTCCTTTTTAAGTAAAAATCTCATTTCTCATTTCCTTATCTTTATTTATTTCTTTTATTTGCTGGATTTGTTTATTTATTTATAGTATTTATTTTATTTATTATGTATTTATTTAATTATTGTTTTATTTTATGTTGGAAAATTCTCGGGTATTACATTTAGCGTTTTTAATAGTATTCTTTTTGAAATACGAAGTAGACAACCTCTTTTAAATCAAAACTCCACGTATTGTTTTCGTTGAGCTCATTAGCGGAACGCATTCCTTTGTTTTGGTTATGCAAATCAAACTTTTATAAATAAGCTTATTTTATACTTGTTACAGTATTATAAGCTTCTGTGCGAGTTATATGCCAGCTTATCTTGAAAATGGTTAGCATATATATTAAACTCTGATTATTTGTAAGTATGTCTGCTAGCCTTAGCGTATTTCGGACGGCCCGGAATACGTGGCGGTGACATCGGCTCATTTTTCCCAAGCTTTGCTTCCGCTGTTGCTTTAGGAAAAATGGGGGTGTTACAATAATATTGAATAATATTATATCAAATAATATTGATACATATAATATATTTTTTAAAAAAAAATTATTTCATTCAAAATATATATTGAATAATTAAATTTAAGAAATGTTGTGAACTATAAAAATTTAATAAATTTTATATCCTAATTTTTTACCTGGCTTATATTGAAATTAAACAATATAAATGAAGTAAATATATAATTTTTAAATTATAGTAAATACATTTATCATATCAATTATTTATAAACATAAAACTATATAATATTAATTCTTTGATCAAATATATAATAGTATAGGAGTATTTAAGAAATATTAACATATTATAATATTAATAAATAAATATAATTAGGTTAAAAATATGTGTCTAAAATATAATCCTATATCAATATAAGGAATTCAAAATAATAGATTTCAAACATTTGTAATCAATGACATATTTTAAATATAAATATTTCATTAAAAATATGGTGTAAACATTAAATTGACCTTAAAAAACTGATAATATAAAATAACTAATCACTTAAAACTTCCATACCAGTTTAGCCAAATTCTACATAATTTTTTTTCTTTCTAAAGAAGAAAATAAATAAAAGGAATAAAAAAAAGACTAAAACGTATCATAGTTTAATTGTTAGACATAATATCCTTAATCCTTATTTATTTCAATATAAATATAAATGTATATGAATGTAACACCCCCATTTTCCCTAAAGATGCAGCGGAAGAAAAGAGCGGGAACAATGGGTGGGGTGCTACCGCCACGTATTC
Organism: Hygrophila difformis; assembly: GCA_030278955.1. Taxonomy (NCBI): domain Eukaryota; kingdom Viridiplantae; phylum Streptophyta; class Magnoliopsida; order Lamiales; family Acanthaceae; genus Hygrophila; species Hygrophila difformis. The sequence continues at coordinate 21,121,191 of JAOANR010000009.1, forward strand.
CGGACTGCCCGAAATACGCTAAGGCTAGCATAAATAATTGCAGAAAATCAGAATTGAATGTATATGCTAACCACGTTCCGGACAAGCTAGCATATAATTCACAAAGAAGCTTATATACTATGAGAAGTATAAAATAAGCTTAATAAAAATGTTTGGTATAGCGTAACCAAACGGAGGACTGCATTCCTCAAAGCGCGCAATAACAATAATGGAGTAAATCCATGGAAGTTTTATTTCATAAAAAGGGGTTGTCTATTTCATACTCAAAAATACTGTTAAACGCATAATGCATTGTTTAAAACAGTAGGGCACCATATTTGCATAACCGGGATGAAACCCAAATATTTGTTCATACTTCACAAATAATTTTCTATGCCAAGTAATATATTATTATCAAAGGGGGTTTTTAAAATATACATATTTACGTGAATAATACCCCAAACCGTGCCCGTGCAAAAGATGCCTTGCAGATCTCAAAAACCTGAAAGGAAATGGTGAAAAGTGTAGAGTCAGCGAAAACAATCGCTGAGTAAGTAGACGTTTACTCCCGGAGGAGGTAGGGTTGCAGAAATAATTTAAAGACAGCAGTTATGGTAATGGTATGCTGAAACGAGAAGTAATTTAAGCACAGACAAAATCCATATAAATCTAATCCCGGGAAGAGACAATATGACACTATGCGTTACCAAGAAATAAATTTCTCAGCCAACATGATGTGCAGGTTCCCCGTTGTAGGGCCCAAATCTCACATACATTCAAGGGTTGTGGTGGAGGTAAGAAATTTCCTCGAACCACACTGAATCGAGAAATGGCATCGTGCTGATTTCCATCAGTCCCCATAAGTCGTGTATTACAGGCAAACGGCGGAGGATTCACATCTGTCCCCGTAAGTCGTGTAGCACAAGCTAACGGCGGAGGTGGCAGCAACGACCCAAAACTTGGACCCAACCCCGTAACAATGCGCGCTCAAAAATCCATAGGACATTGAGAATAATTGCAAGTATTGTAAAGCACAGTAAAATGGCATACCAATAATCCAAAAGCAGTATGGAGCTATAAGCATCAATTTAAAAGTAATAAAACGGTATTTAAAATTTATGCTTAAGCTAAAATAATTTGGCTTTACTCCAAAGAGTAAAAATCTACTTACAGTCACCGTGGATGGAATGAACACAACACACGCACAGGCCTACGAGCAGATATCCCTTTACAGCTATTTGACTAGCAAAAATTATAATATTAACATCATTTGCTATAATGATATTTTAATGGAAATAATACTAAAATTTTCCAATTTAACAAATCTTACCCGAGCACTCTCACGGACTAGCTATCTGTACTAATCCTTAGGAACAAGCAGCAAAAATCCACTCGAAATGACTGCTTAAATATCTCTACCAATACTACTAAAACTCTATCAACACTAAACTAAGGAAAACTAAAATAAAGAACAGAACCAAGGAAAAAGAGGATGAGTTTGGCGTGAGTTTTTGGGCTGCTATGGAGGGGTTTAAATAGGCCAGTCTGATGCGAATAAAAACAAGTGTACATCCACTTTTTTTAGCCTTTGCCCGGCACCAGATATAGCATTTCCTTTTTTCTCCATCTGCTCGCATTAATTGCCCCTGCATTTATCTAGTCAACTCTGCCCCCTCCCCATTTTTGGATTCTTTTGTCTTATATCTACCCAACTTGCAGAACTCAGTCTGCAATTCTCTCTTTTCTGTTCCCCATCTCTTTTGTTTTCTTTCTTTTGGTTTCTCTTGAGCAGCTCCGGCAGGCAGACGGCGGGAACGGGGAAAGGGAAGGGCGGCGGCGGTGGGTTCGCCGGCGGCAGTGGCCCTCTCTCTTCTTCCTCCTCTCTTTTCTCTCATATGGTAGCTCCGACAGGTGGCGGCGATGATACCGACGAGCGGCGGCCGGCGACAGCGGCGGTCTCCCTCTCTTGCGCCTCCTCTTCTCTCTCGTTCCCCCCTCTTCTTCCTCTCTCCCTCACTGTTTCTTTCTCCCCTTTTTGTTGTTTTGGTTTCTGATTTGTTGGAGTTTGGGAGATGGAGGTGACGAAAGGTGTTGCTGTGGTGGGGGCAGCAGGTGTGGCGGTGGTGGCTTGGGAGGGAAATGTGAGTCACAGTGGTGGTGAGGGCATGGGGGTTCAAACGGCGGCCTTGGGGGTGGCTGTGGCTCGGCGATGGCGTCTAAACGAAAAGGGTGGCAGTGAGCTCGATGGTGGTGCGGAGCTGTTGGCCGGAGGGGCGGCGGCCATGGTGATTTGAGACTTGGGAAGCCGATTGGATTTGGTGGTGGTGGGGGGCTGTTGAGGTGGTGATGGCGCGCTGGAATCGGTGACGGGGTTCGTAGGGGGATGAGGGTGGTGGTGAGGCGGCCGCGGACTGGTGGTTGTGGTGGCTGAGAGCCACGGCGGCGGCGCCGCCAAGGGTGGCGGCGGCAAGGGCAGCCATGGGGATTCGGGTTAGGGTTTTGGGAGTTATTGGGCCACATCCATTTGGGCTAGGGTTGGGCTACTCAATTGGATTAAAATCATTATTAGTTTATTGAACTTAATATTATTAATTTTAACTCATGGACTTAATAGTATGGCCCAAACCAATTAATTATGGACTTAATAAATATTTAAGCTTTATTCTTATCTTATCTAATAACAATTAATATAAGCCTTAAATAATCTTATATCCATAATTTAGTTTAATGGATTTAAAACTATATATTGACTTGCACAATTAGCAAAAATAGTACAAGTCTTAAATCCATAAAATTTGGACAATTTGCTAATTAATAGTGTGGCAATTTATAATTTAATCGGTTAATCAATTTAATTAAATTTTCTTAAATCCAAGTCCCATAATATTATTTTGAGGCATAAGAATTTACGGACCTTAAGTTTAATTGAAATCATTCAATAATAGTTACTTGTTTGATCAGGCTCCATTTGTTAATTCTTTTTTTGAAAAATACTACTTCTTCTCTTATAAATAATTCAAAATTTCTTTGAGAAATTTTGAACATTCATTTATTAAAAGTCATTTTTTTTTTCAAATTTTATGAAGTGTTATAGTCTACCCTCCTTAAAATAAGGCTTCGTCCTCGAAGCCTCACGACAGAACTTGTGTAATTCATAATCAGATTATATTTCCTAAAATTACACTTTATAGAAAACTTTTACCGTGTTACCTATTAATTACAATTTCTTCAATCGGCCAAAGACATTTATTCTTGATATCTGCTTGATCTCCTTAGGTCCTACTTCTACATTGCAAGAATCATCCAATTCAATTCCGTCGGTTTTCCTAAACAATCTTATACTTTGGTCCTTAATTATTGAGGTCAAATATGGGTTGGTTCATCTTTCTCGTGACACTTTCTTTACCGAAGTATGCTAACGGCTCCGTGCTTCATTCCCTTCGTAGGGAGATAAAGATAGACTATCGCATTTAATTATTTATCCGTTCCCCATATCTTAATAAGCCTCGGTCAAAAAGATCCATCGATATGCTATCTTATATCTGTTTTGGGGTTTTCAATAACTCAATTTAAATTGACGGGCTTCAATTGTGTATACTCTAATCCATAATAAATCCCACTGTTCTTGTTGGTAAGGTGTTGCTCTTAGAAAAATTTATTTATTAATTTTCAAACTCTTGGTCAGTCTTGTTTGATACTTGATCCATCAATTATTTACAACACTTGGAATGTTCTTAAAGTTTGAAAATATTATTTTGAATTCCTCGTTCAACCTAGAATAGACAAAATTAACTCCTTTGGAAAATCCAACTCAGCTCATCCTTAATCGAAAATGTTAACGTCTAAAGTCACCACTAATCATCTTTAGTTGTACTCATGGGAATTTCCCAATTATTTTTAAGTTCTCATCCCTTGAAAATTCCAAATGTTAGTTAAATTTCCGTTACGGTTTGTCCGCCCAAGGGCTCGTCCAATTTACATAGGGCTTATAATAGAAGGAAGTCACTCGTCACCTAATAAGAGTAGGTTAGGTCCTAAATACCCATAACCTTGAAAATCCTTGTAAGTGTCCAACTTACATTGCTAAGCTAAAATAATGACATTGACTAATGATATTCTTAGGTCCAATGCCGCGTTTAGCAAGTCCTCAAATACATACCAAGCTCAATATGTATAAACAAATTTTTCCTAGTTATTTCCAATTGTCAGGTTAGATTCGAGCGTTTAGCCTTGGAAATTAACAGTAGGTTTCCACCTTACCATGTCTTCTCGTTAATTATTTCTTTAATAGGTCATCTTAATAGGTATTCATTCCTTTCAAATAACAGTAATTCCAATGAAGAATTCCCTTGCTTGGTGGGTTACCACCTTGGTAAATGACATTTCCAACTAAAAATTATCCGCCATATTTTGGTAATTATGAAATTTAAAATTCATAGGGTGAGAAATTCCCCTTCCTCAAGTACGAACTTTTTCCTTGGCAGTCTATAGTTTTGTTTTAATCATAGGAGAAAATAAAATCCTCGGGTTATAGGCTCTTGTATCCTTTTAAAGGAACGTTTACTTAAACAACATATCTGAGAATCCTATCGAGGTAGATACAAAGTAATTCCAACTACTCAATCAAGCCTTAAGTAGTAGGCCATCTTAACAGGATTTTGTTCCAAATAAATATCCAACTTTCCTTGCCAAATTGACATGTAAATTTAGGAAAATTCGTAAATGTTTTATAAAATTCGTTGTGAGTTTAAAACCTTTTGGTGCTCTTTCGTAGCACTCGCGTCTTATCTTTAAGACCATATAGTATTTAGGAAATTCTTATTCCTAGTCATCCGCATGATCATCGTGTTAACATATAATTTGTGCGCTTATAAGTCTAAGGCATAAACTTATGTTGACTAAGGCAAGAACGCAAATCGCACTAAGGCATAAAATAATTTGTGATACGACGATTTCTTATATAGATCGAGGAAGGGTCATAGACCATTTCAATACCCTGTTACCACTTGGTAGTTACAACTCTGGGGTAACGTTCCCATACCTTTCCAATGGTAAAAATAAAAGCAATTGTGAATATCGTCACCTATTGTAGGCATCATCTTACGTAATAAGGCAACTGAACTGAGAAGCCAAGGAGCTAGTGCAACACTAGTAGGTTATCCAAAACACGTCTAGGGGTAGATACTAAGGCAATACTTAGCAAAATAACCATAAGATAATCGGAGAGAGACTCTAGCTCGGAGTCCAACACATTGGAATAATCCTTGTCAAAAATGAACTTGTAATAATCCAAAATTCTGCTCGTGCCTATATGCATAATGTGTGTGTGTTCCCATCCCCAAATAAAAACTTTTTTTTTTAAAAAAAAATACTTGGCATAGTCTTTTCAAAATATTTCGTGCAAAAATTTCAATAATTTAAATGCACTACTTCTTTAGAGCAAAAATGGCTCTTCAAAAATATTCTTCGTGCAAAAATTGCAGTAATTCATATGCACTAATCCGAATGCTTACAAATGCTTTTCGTGTAAGATTTTAATAATTTCAATACACGACTTGTATAGCCACCTGGCTTTTAAAAATAACTTTTGGTGCATGAATTTTAAAAATTTCAGATGCACAATACCAAGAGAAAAACGCTCTGATACCAAACTGTAACACCCCCATTTTCCCTAAAGATGCAGCGGAAGAAAAGAGCGGGAACAATGGGTGGGGTGCTACCGCCACGTATTCCGGACTGCCCGAAATACGCTAAGGCTAGCATAAATAATTGCAGAAAATCAGAATTGAATGTATATGCTAACCACGTTCCGGACAAGCTAGCATATAATTCACAAAGAAGCTTATATACTATGAGAAGTATAAAATAAGCTTAATAAAAATGTTTGGTATAGCGTAACCAAACGGAGGACTGCATTCCTCAAAGCGCGCAATAACAATAATGGAGTAAATCCATGGAAGTTTTATTTCATAAAAAGGGGTTGTCTATTTCATACTCAAAAATACTGTTAAACGCATAATGCATTGTTTAAAACAGTAGGGCACCATATTTGCATAACCGGGATGAAACCCAAATATTTGTTCATACTTCACAAATAATTTTCTATGCCAAGTAATATATTATTATCAAAGGGGGTTTTTAAAATATACATATTTACGTGAATAATACCCCAAACCATGCCCGTGCAAAAGATGCCTTGCAGATCTCAAAAACCTGAAAGGAAATGGTGAAAAGTGTAGAGTCAGCGAAAACAATCGCTGAGTAAGTAGACGTTTACTCCCGGAGGAGGTAGGGTTGCAGAAATAATTTAAAGACAGCAGTTATGGTAATGGTATGCTGAAACGAGAAGTAATTTAAGCACAGACAAAATCCATATAAATCTAATCCCGGGAAGAGACAATATGACACTATGCGTTACCAAGAAATAAATTTCTCAGCCAACATGATGTGCAGGTTCCCCGTTGTAGGGACCAAATCTCACATACATTCAAGGGTTGTGGTGGAGGTAAGAAATTTCCTCGAACCACACTGAATCGAGAAATGGCATCGTGCTGATTTCCATCAGTCCCCATAAGTCGTGTATTACAGGCAAACGGCGGAGGATTCACATCTGTCCCCGTAAGTCGTGTAGCACAAGCTAACGGCGGAGGTGGCAGCAACGACCCAAAACTTGGACCCAACCCCGTAACAATGCGCGCTCAAAAATCCATAGGACATTGAGAATAATTGCAAGTATTGTAAAGCACAGTAAAATGGCATACCAATAATCCAAAAGCAGTAGGGAGCTATAAGCATCAATTTAAAAGTAATAAAACGGTATTTAAAATTTATGCTTAAGCTAAAATAATTTGGCTTTACTCCAAAGAGTAAAAATCTACTTACAGTCACCGTGGATGGAATGAACACAACACACGCACAGGCCTACGAGCAGATATCCCTTTACAGCTATTTGACTAGCAAAAATTATAATATTAACATCATTTGCTATAATGATATTTTAATGGAAATAATACTAAAATTTTCCAATTTAATAAATCTTACCCGAGCACTCTCACGGACTAGCTATCTGTACTAATCCTTAGGAACAAGCAGCAAAAATCCACTCGAAATGACTGCTTAAATATCTCTACCAATACTACTAAAACTCTATCAACACTAAACTAAGGAAAACTAAAATAAAGAACAGAACCAAGGAAAAAGAGGATGAGTTTGGCGTGAGTTTTTGGGCTGCTATGGAGGGGTTTAAATAGGCCAGTCTGATGCGAATAAAAACAAGTGTACATCCACTTTTTTTTAGCCTTTGCCCGGCACCAGATATAGCATTTCCTTTTTTCTCCATCTGCTCGCATTAATTGCCCCTGCATTTATCTAGTCAACTCTGCCCCCTCCCCATTTTTGGATTCTTTTGTCTTATATCTATCCAACTTGCAGAACTCAGTCTGCAATTCTCTCTTTTCTGTTCCCCATCTCTTTTGTTTTCTTTCTTTTGGTTTCTCTTGAGCAGCTCCGGCAGGCAGACGGCGGGAACGGAGAAAGGGAAGGGCGGCGGCGGTGGGTTCGCCGGCGGCAGTGGCCCTCTCTCTTCTTCCTCCTCTCTTTTCTCTCGTATGGTAGCTCCGACAGGTGGCGGCGATGATACCGACGAGCGGCGGCCGGCGACAGCGGCGGTCTCCCTCTCTTGCGCCTCCTCTTCTCTCTCGTTCCCCCCTCTTCTTCCTCTCTCCCTCACTGTTTCTTTCTCCCCTTTTTGTTGTTTTGGTTTCTGATTTGTTGGAGTTTGGGAGATGGAGGTGACGAAAGGTGTTGCTGTGGTGGGGGCAGCAGGTGTGGCGGTGGTGGCTTGGGAGGGAAATGTGAGTCACAGTGGTGGTGAGGGCATGGGGGTTCAAACGGCGGCCTTGGGGGTGGCTGTGGCTCGGCGATGGCGTCTAAACGAAAAGGGTGGCAGTGAGCTCGATGGTGGTGCGGAGCTGTTGGCCGGAGGGGCGGCGGCCATGGTGATTTGAGACTTGGGAAGCCGATTGGATTTGGTGGTGGTGTGGGGCTGTTGAGGTGGTGATGGCGCGCTGGAATCGGTGACGGGGTTCGTAGGGGGATGAGGGTGGTGGTTAGGCGGCCGCGGACTGGTGGTTGTGGTGGCTGAGAGCCACGGCGGCGGCGCCGCCAAGGGTGGCGGCGGCAAGGGCAGCCATGGGGATTCGGGTTAGGGTTTTGGGAGTTATTGGGCCACATCCATTTGGGCTAGGGTTGGGCTACTCAATTGGATTAAAATCATTATTAGTTTATTGAACTTAATATTATTAATTTTAACTCATGGACTTAATAGTATGGCCCAAACCAATTAATTATGGACTTAATAAATATTTAAGCTTTATTCTTATCTTATCTAATAACAATTAATATAAGCCTTAAATAATCTTATATCCATAATTTAGTTTAATGGATTTAAAACTATATATTGACTTGCACAATTAGCAAAAATAGTACAAGTCTTAAATCCTTAAAATTTGGACAATTTGCTAATTAATAGTGTGGCAATTTATAATTTAATCGGTTAATCAATTTAATTAAATTTTCTTAAATCCAAAGTCCCATAATATTATTTTGAGGCATAAGAATTTACGGACCTTAAGTTTAATTGAAATCATTCAATAATAGTTACTTGTTTGATCAGGCTCCATTTGTTAATTCTTTTTTTGAAAAATACTACTTCTTCTCTTATAAATAATTCAAAATTTCTTTGAGAAATTTTGAACATTTATTTATTAAAAGTCATTTTTTTTTCAAATTTTATGAAGTGTTATAATGAAATTCAAAGTAAATTTTTATACAATTTTTTATATATAAGTAATTTATATTGTAAAAGTATATAAGAAGTATTTTAATATAAACAATTGCAAAGATTTGTGGGAATCATAATTAATTTTGGATTGTAGCAATATTTTTACCCAAAAGCTCTAATATTTTTTTAGGTGATCATGACGATCAAACATGATACAAAACATGCAAATATAAACTTTCAATCAAACATATTTACCATTTTATTTTTCACAAAGAATAATCTAAAGTGAATATTTAACATAAATATAAATATACAATACTAAACTTATCAAGTTTTCCACTTGCTCTCATTATTTTAGATATGAAAGCGAAACTATTTATATTTAATTTTTTAACAGTAAAAATAATTTATTTTATATTATGTTCATTTGGTTGTGGCTTTGAATTTTTCTTCAATCCTCTTATTCTCTCATTTATTTCCCTTTTAAATTTTTGTTACATGCATTTCAACCACCATTTTAAGAAAAAAAACCTTTTTTTTTTGGAGAACAAGTCTGAGAAAGGCGGGCAAAGAGAAAAAAGAAAAAGAAAAAACGAAAACATAAACAAAAGACTTGAATCTCATGTAATTCAAAAAGAAAAAAAATATATATTCTCATTTTATATCCTCATATAAGTTCAATCATTATACGCTCATTTTTAGATCAAAGGCTCTTATTAAAAATGTGGGAAGATTGATAGCTGCTGAGTAATTGCTGAGTAATGTCATATAATCAAACACGTCATCAGCAAAAAAATAAATAAAAATTAAACATCAATAAATTCGTCCATTCTTTTCTATGTTCCTCTCATCCTCTGTCTTCACCAAACGATCCGAGGTTTTCTCTACTAACTTTACTTCAATGCCAATAGTGACTCGCTTCAAGAGCTCTGCGGATTGCTTGGATAATTCATTCTGGTTGTGCATGCATACTCCCGATTTTTACACTTAAGGGTATTATATTGGCATTCCTATCATTGTGTTTGATGTAATGCCCCAAAGAACAATCTATTAATTTTGTTCAGAACAATAAAATCAAAGAATTAAGTGGTACGGAGATTCAAAATCTGAGGAACTTTCTACAAAAGATGCAGCTTCATCATTGGAGCCATGCTCGACAAAGTAGCCACATGTTAATAGTGAGTCTCCTTGGAGCATATAAACATAAAATATTGGATAATGTAGTAATTCTAATTTCTACCATCCTCTTGCACGAACATAATTTGGACAAAGAAAGGTTAAGTTCTACCAATTGCTTGGTCATTATTTGTTGACCAATGGAACAAATGGATAAAAAGTTTTCTTAAATGCTAAATTGATTGTTTCTTTTACAGCTAAAGTCATTGCAGCAGTGTTCACTTCTGTTGTTCTATCGATTGAATTGTAACACCCCGGATTTGGTCACCCAGGCCGGGACGCTACCGCCACACCCTTCCAAACAAGACCCGATCAAATCGAGCTTATTTAAAAGGATGCTAAGGCTTAAGTTGCATCATCGACTTAAAAATATTTAAAAACCATTCAAATAAGCCCGAAGTTTAATCAGAGTATAACACACATAATAATAATAATAATAAGCAGTGCGGAAGCAAAAATAAACAGGGCCAAAACATGCGGCCAAAACCAGAGTCTAAGTCCAATGCATAAATTAAAATAAATAAAATGCGACAAGTCTTCTTTTTTAAAAAAAATGGAAATCCCATCCCTCCATGCGATGCTTACTCTGCGAAATCTGAAAGGAAAAAAATAAAACAACAATTTATCAGTACAAAGGTACTGCGTAAGTTAATATATAGCACAACGAATTTTAAAAGTTTTTAGGAGAATATACAAAGTAATATATTTATTTAAAAGACGAGTAAATAAATTAATTAAAAATTCTTACACATATGCCACGAACATTTTACCAATGTTAGTTATGATCGAGGACACCCCATTATCATATCCTAGGGACGAACCCACAGGACCAACCTTTGGGACTTTATACTCACAAGGACTCAAACATATCCTAGGGACGAACCCTTGGGATCAACCTCTGGGACTCGTACCCACGAGGTAAGTGCATGCAGCGGACCCTATACAGACACACTCCGGAGCCCTAGATAACCCATACGGATACATCTAGGAGTATAGACTCATACATCACAATAATCAATGCCGTTTTGGCTATAAAAGAGGGGGCGACATAATTCACCACATTGGCATCCCACTCGATCAAAACTTACAAAGTTTAAAAACCACATTTTATCACTTCATAATATTTCCACATTTCCAGAATCCATATTCTTCAAAGATGAGTAACACTCGACTCATAGTTCATCGAATAATCAAAATAGCATTTACCGATTAAAAAATGCCATTATAACAGTTTCTGAAATCGCCCTTAAAAATGCAGTAAACGATTTTTAAAAATTCTGGAAAAATTACAGTAGCTAGAAAACATCAAAATAAGCATTTTTCATAGAAATAGCCATCTCAAAATTCGGACTCTAAACTGGTCATTTTAACCCATTTCAGAAAGCTATTGAATTACAATTTCTCTTGCTTCAGTAAATTCGACCACAGTGAGTTCAAAAATTCATAACAATTTCATACATGCTCCAAAAATCACGAAATTTTGCAGGGATGTTCTAGACACATATTAGAACAAGTTTCATGAAGACATCAAGCACTAAAAACGATCATAGGCAAGAGTAAATCGAACAACAAAACTGACTACATACATACATTAAATCTGTCAACTTGAATGCAGAAAATACCAGATCAAATTTGGGTGACCAAAACATGTCCGAAAATTACAAAAATTTACAGAGAGCATCTTTAGGCCGTTAGGAACAAGTTTCATTTTGGAAGGTTCTCCTAAAAATGTATGGATCATGGTCGAATTCACAGAACAATAAAATTGGTCATAGGAAAACCCTATTTGGCAGATTTTGTCAAATGAGAAGATAAACCTATATCTCGAGTTATACTCAACCAAAACTCCTAAAAATCGACGTGCACAATACTAACTTACTTGAGATGAGTTTAGGATCGAATTTCCCCTTGGTAGAATCCCTGAGATCGTCCAACTCGACCCCAACAATCAACACTTCTACCGAATGCACCTATTATGGAGTTGTCGGAGGAAATTCTCAATTCTAGGACAAGGGATTCGAATCTAAGACCAAGGAAATGAAGTAGAACTCTTACCTACACGTAGGAGAAAGGTTTGGACCACTTGAACACGTCCAACTCTCTGCCAAGGATGATGAACAACTCACAAAACTCTCACTACTCTCTCTTGAACTCAAATTTCGGATGGGATGCAAATGAGTGCAATGGAGGCTGAGTAGGGGCTATTTATAGAGGGGTAATTGCTCCAAAAGCTGCCATGAGGTAGTGGGAATGTGAGGGAACAATTTCTAACCCATAACCCCCGAATTAATCCCCTCAATCATCATCCAAAACCCCCACTCTCCCCATGACTCCATAGGATCCCCTTGGTGCCCAAGTTCCATCATTGAGCTGACTTTGTGGGACTTTATTACATCCAAAACCTATCCAAAATCATCCCCACACATCCTCCAACGTCTGGAATTCAAATTGGAGTCGTTTGGATTCGCCCATCACCGAGTTCATGACATGAAACGCATGAAACGTTATGACTCCGCCATAACAGCAGAGTGGCGTGCTGGTGGCGCGCTCCGCGCGGCCACCGCGCGGCCACCTGCTGTCGAAATTTTTTTTTTTTATATATTATGATTTTAATCTCTTAAAAATCATAATATGAATTATCCGAGATTTTTGGGATAATTCGATACATCTATCCCGAGTCGCGATTATCCGAAATATTTAATTCCGCTCTCTCGGAATTAATTCGATTTCGATAAATAAATCAAACTCTTAAACTTCGGATTTTAAAACTTGATGTCGATTTCTCGGGTATTACAGTCTACCCTCCTTAGAAATCAACTTCGTCCTCGAAGTTGAGTCGCACTCGGACTGATAGTAATACATGTAATGATTCGCACACATAAAATATTTGAGGTTTGAAAATTAAATTCTTACCTCGGCGTGCGACGACTCTCTGCGGGGTATCACATCCTCCCCCCCTTAGGACTACAATTATGTCCCCATAACTGCTCACGATTCGTGTTGAAAAAGGTTGGGATACTTCTGCTTCATATCCGATTCCAACTCCCACGTCGCTTCTTCGGTACCATGATTAGACCATAGCACCTTTACCATCCTCACGGTCTTGTTTCTTGTGACTCTTTCTTTGACGTCCAGTATCTCGATCGGATACTCCTCATACGTCAGGTCATCATCCAGCTCAATCACATCAGTTTGCAAGACGTGAGTTGGATCGTGCACATATTTCTTCAGCTGAGAAACATGAAACACGTTGTGCACCCGTGATAATTCCGGTGGAAGAGCCAATCGGTAAGCCAAGGTACCTACACGGTCTAAAATCTCGTATGGACCGATGTAACGAGGACTCAGCTTCCCTCGTTTACCAAATCGCATCACTCCCTTCATGGGTGACACCTTTAGCATAACCTTGTCTCCCACTTGGAATTCGAACTCTTGTCGCCTCGTATCGGCATAGCTCTTTTGGCGATCTTGTGCGGCCTTCATCTTTTGTTGGACAATCTGGATTTGTTTACTCATATCTTCAATGAGCTGAGGTCCAACAACTACAGAATTTTCATCCTTTGTCCAGCATATCGGACTGCGACACTTGCGTCCATAGAGAGCTTCGAACGGTGCCATGCCAATACTAGCATGGTAACTGTTGTTATACGAGAATTCAATTAGCGGTAAGTGGTTCTCCCAACTTCCCTTGAATTCAAGTACACACGCTCTAAGCATATCTTCAAGTGTTTGTATCGTCCGCTCAGTTTGACCGTCGGTCATCGGATGAAAGGCTGTGCTCATCTTGATTTGGGTTCCCAAGGCTTCTTGTAATTTTGTCCAAAAATTTGAGACAAATCTACTGTCTCGGTCCGAAATAATATCATGTGGCACTCCGTGCCTTCGAACCACATTATCGATATATGCCTTGGCTAGTTGATCCATCGACCAATTGTCTTTCATTGGTATAAAGATGGCAGTCTTTGTTAACCGATCAACTATTACCCAAATTTTGTTCATCCCTCGAGGAGATCTTGGTAAGCCCGAGACAAAGTCCATGGAAATACTATCCCATTTCCAACTTGGGACCTCCAACGGTTTCACCAATCCCAATGGCTTTTGCCGTACTGCCTTTACTTTTTGGCAAGTTATGCATTTAGCCACAAAATCCGCAACATCTTTCTTCATCCTCGGCCACCAATAGATTTTCTTCAAATCCTTGTACAGCTTATCACCACCAGGGTGTACCGAATATGGCGTTCTGTGGCCTTCTTCCATCAATTTCTGCTTCAATTCCTCACACTTGGGAGGAACGCACCACCTCCCTTTAAAGCGAATACTCCCGTCATCGTGGACTGTGAATCCTACCGCTTTTCCCTCGTCCATCTTCTCTTTGATCCTCTTAAGATTCTCATCATCCGGCTGTGCTGCCAGAATCTCGTCAAATACGGTAGATTCAATCGTCACGGCATTCACCCTTTCCACCACAGTCCCATAATGGACTAGTTCAGTTTCCAACCTTGCTAAGTCCATATATAGTCCTGACGGTAAAATAAGAGTGTTTGTCGTGTGCTTCGCCATTCGACTTAATGCGTCTGCCACGACGTTTGCTTTTCCTTCGTGATAAGCTATATCCAGGTCGTAGTCCTTGATTAACTCAAGCCATCTCCGCTGCCTCATATTTAACTCCTTTTGAGTAAATATGTACTTGAGGCTCTTGTGATCCGTGAACATCCGACATGTTCGTCCGTATAAGTAGTGTCGCCAAATCTTGAGAGCGAACACCACCGCGGCTAATTCTAGATCGTGCGTCGGATAATTCTCCTCATGCGGCTTGAGTTGTCGTGATGCGTAGGAAATAACCCTCTGGTTTTGCATAAGTACACACCCGAGTCCTTCTTTTGAAGCGTCACTGTACACTTCAAAATCTTCCGTTTCTGATGGAAGTATCAGGACTGGCGCTGTTGTAAGTCTTTTCTTGAGTTCATGGAAAGACTTTTCGCACTCTGTAGTCCATTCGAACTTTAACCCCTTCTTCAGCAGTTGGGTCATTGGCCTTGCAATCTTGGAGAAATCTTTCACGAATCTTCTGTAGTATCCGGCTAGTCCAAGAAAGCTTCTTACTTCGGTCTGGCTTGTCGGTGCCGGCCAATCAATCACTGCCGATATCTTTGCCGGGTCAACCGACACTCCCTTAGCCGATACTATGTGCCCCAAGAATGCGACTTCCTTCATCCAAAACTCGCATTTCGACAGTTTTGCGTACAGCTGATTCCTCCTCAGAGTTCCGAGCACTTGATGCAAGTGTTTCGTATGCTCCTCATCGTCCCTTGAGTAAACTAGAATGTCATCGATGAATACGACGACACAAGAATCCAGCAACTCTCGGAAAACACTATTCATGAGGTTCATGAATACTGCGGGAGCGTTTGTGAGACCAAAGGACATTACGGTGAATTCGTAGTGCCCATATCTCGTACGAAACGCTGTCTTCGGTATATCCTTCTCGGCTATACGCAGTTGGTGGTATCCCGATCTCAGGTCGATCTTGGAAAATACCGAAGCTCCTCTTAGTTGATCGAAAAGGTCTTCGATCCTAGGTAGCGGGTATTTATTCTTAATCGTGACTTGATTAAGACCTTTGTAGTCTATGCATAACCGAAGTCCACCGTCCTTCTTTTTAACGAATAGGACTGGCGCTCCCCAAGGTGACGTACTCGGTCGAATATAACCTTTTGATAACAACTCTTCTAGTTGTTCCTTCAGCTCTTTCATTTCTGCTGGTGCCATGCGATATGGTGCCTTGGATACCGGTTTGGTTCCAGGTACCAGATCAATCGTGAATTCAATCTCTCGCTCAGGTGGCATCCCTGGAATATCTTCTGGGAAAACGTCAGGATATTCATTTATGACTGGGATCTCGTCGATCTTGTTTCCCTCATCGTTGAGGTTATGCACATAGCATGCATATAAGTGATAGCCCTTCCGTATGAGGTTGTAGAACCTCAAGGCATTCACTACCTTAGCGTTTTTCTTTCGAGGCTGCATGTAATACACAACCTTCCTCCCTCGACTCTTGGCCAAGGAAATCTTCTGCTTCTGGCACTCAATAACAGCTTTATATTGAGTCAGAAAATCCATGCCTAAGATGACGTCGAAGTCCCCAAGATCAAACTCAATTAAATTCGCGAAGAATTCTAGATTCTTGATTACTATCGGGGTTCCATCGTATCGTTTCAAACACGATATCACCTTGCCCGATGGTAATTGAATTCCTAAGTTAATGTTCGTAGGCGCTGGTAGATCTAAGGCAGATATAATCCTTGTAGATATTAAAGAACAGCTCGCGCCTGAATCGAGCAAAACTTTAACGGGTACGCTTAAAGCAGTAAACGTACCAGTGATCACTTCTCCCTGAGCGGCCAAATCCGCTTGGTTGATCACGTTCAAGCGTCCCATGGCTCCGCCTTGATTTCTCTGCTGGTTGTGATTCTGGGGTGGCCATTGAGCTTGCTGGAACCTTTGTCCTTGATTGTTATGCTGATTCGGCCCAGTTGGGTGATTCCCAGTTGGTCGAATCACTAAGTCCAGCCTCTTCTCGATTGTCTCCTCTCGAATTCTACAATCCCTTCTCAGGTGGCCATCTCTGCCACACCTATAACAAGACCCAGGTTTCGGGCATTCGCGCACCAGATGCGGAATGTTGCATTGCGGGCATCGGGGTATGAAAGCACCCTGATTTCCAGGCCTCCGATTTCCATTCCCTCCTTGGTTGAACCCTTTGTTATCAATTCTTCTCTGTCCTTCATTCTTTGCCAGGTCGTTCCCTCTCCTAAAGTTGTTACCATTGTTGTTGCTCCGGTTCCTCTTATCAAATTGATTCGAGCCCTTGCTCGACTCCCCATGGTCCTTGCGCTTCAGCTGTTGAACCCGTGCGATTGCCACTGCACGATCGTAAACAGCCTGCAGAGTTGTGTGCTGTCCGCCAACTAGAATCTCTCTGATGCTGAGGTTCAGCCCCATCTCAAATTTCTGGGCTTTGTCGGCATCAGTCGGTACCAATCTTGGAGCGAAACGGACGAGTTCCTTGAATCTCGCGTAGTACTCCTGTACTGTCTGAGTACCCTGACGAAGGTTGATAAACTCTTCGTACTTAGCCGTTTTCGTGCTAAGAGGGTAAAATCTCTCTCTCATCATCTCCTTGAATTCTTCCCAAAAATAAACTTGCTCGCCATCCGCTAGTCCCCCTTGGTGGTTTTGCCACCATTCATCCGCCTCCCCACTTAAATAGTACGTAGCTACTCTCACCTTCTCATTCTCGGGACATCTGACGGCGTTCAAAAGCTTGTCAAATGTCCTCATCCAGTCTTCTAGCTTTGCGGGATCCTCTTGTCCCTCGTAATGGGGCGGCTGGTATGGGTTTACCATTGCCAGATAGTTAATACGGGCTGCCGGCGGAGGTACCGCCGCTTGGGCCCTATTAACTTCGGCGTTGCCTAGTGCTATGAGGACTTGCTCTACAGTCCTCAACCGTGCGTCTACAACATTGGGTACAGCGCCCGCCTGACCTCCAACATTAGGTGGGTTTGCACCCACTGGCCCATTTGCCCCGTCCTGGTTCAGTGGTGCGCCACCTTCGGCTGGTACATTAGGGTTGGCGTTGTTAGCAGCGGGGTTTTCCCTTCGCGGTCTTCCCCTTGGCGGCATTCTGTTAGATAAGCACGCAAGGGTAAGAATCAAATTCTACGGTAGGTTAGTAGTCAAGTTAGGAAGTTCTAACATCTCTACGCAGAATTCTAAAAGAGACGACGCAACAAAGGAAAGGGAAAATGCTTCACTAGATCTTTTAGGAAAAATTTTAAAGCAGCTACAATGGAAGGCAAATCAAGGTAATATAAAATACGGAAAGCAATAGATAATCCACGATATGATGCGATCAATCTAGTAGATAATCGGGAGAATAGCCGAGGAGTGCCCTGTCATGCTCATACTCCCCATCGGAGTCAAGAGGTATCGGTGGGTCCACTATCTCTGCCTCTGGTTCCTCCTCATCCACGCCCTCAATATCAATATACATGTCCGGGTCCTCCTCTTCTTCCTCTTCCTCCTCAGGTTCTGGTGCATTGAGTCGGTTTTGAAGGTCAACAATCTCATGCTCCAAAGTGAACACACGTCCCCTAAGCATGTGGTTGTTGTGTTGCTCCTCATGAAACAGAGTTTCAAGAGCAGCGATACGGCCCAAATCCTCCTGTCGAGCATTCCTCAATTTCTCCAACTCTTTCTCGATACCTTTTACATGGTCCTTATATGCACTAACCTCATCACGGCTATGTCTTAACTCATGCATGATGCTAGTCATCGAACATAGCATATCGGTCATCATGTTAAAAAGCTTTGGGTCGGCCATCTAAAAATAAATTTTTAACAAATCAATATCTTGCACATTTCAAGCACATATGTTAATGCATATGCACCCCAAAAAAAAAATAATAATAATCTTTTGAGACTTGTCGAATTTTTGAGATATATTTTTCCATGGGTTTTAAAATAAATTTCCTTTCCATGGAAATAATATTTAAAAAGCTTAAAAATAATATTTAATATTTTGGGCCTCTATATTGGGCCGAAAAATAATAGCTTTTAAAAATAAATATTTCGGGCTCTGATACCACTTTGTAACACCCCGGATTTGGTCACCCAGGCCGGGACGCTACCGCCACACCCTTCCAAACAAGACCTGATCAAATCGAGCTTATTTAAAAGGATGCTAAGGCTTAAGTTGCATCATCGACTTAAAAATATTTAAAAACCATTCAAATAAGCCCGAAGTTTAATCAGAGTATAACACACATAATAATAATAATAATAAGCAGTGCGGAAGCAAAAATAAACAGGGCCAAAACATGCGGCCAAAACCAGAGTCTAAGTCCAATGCATAAATTAAAATAAATAAAATGCGACAAGTCTTCTTTTTTAAAAAAAATGGAAATCCCATCCCTCCATGCGATGCTTACTCTGCGAAATCTGAAAGGAAAAAAATAAAACAACAATTTATCAGTACAAAGGTACTGCGTAAGTTAATATATAGCACAACGAATTTTAAAAGTTTTTAGGAGAATATACAAAGTAATATATTTATTTAAAAGACGAGTAAATAAATTAATTAAAAATTCTTACACATATGCCACGAACATTTTACCAATGTTAGTTATGATCGAGGACACCCCATTATCATATCCTAGGGACGAACCCACAGGACCAACCTTTGGGACTTTATACCCACAAGGACTCAAACATATCCTAGGGACGAACCCTTGGGATCAACCTCTGGGACTCGTACCCACGAGGTAAGTGCATGCAGCGGACCCTATACAGACACACTCCGGAGCCCTAGATAACCCATACGGATACATCTAGGAGTATAGACTCATACATCACAATAATCAATGCCGTTTTGGCTATAAAAGAGGGGGCGACATAATTCACCACATTGGCATCCCACTCGATCAAAACTTACAAAGTTTAAAAACCACATTTTATCACTTCATAATATTTCCACATTTCCAGAATCCATATTCTTCAAAGATGAGTAACACTCGACTCATAGTTCATCGAATAATCAAAATAGCATTTACCGATTAAAAAATGCCATTATAACAGTTTCTGAAATCGCCCTTAAAAAAATGCAGTAAACGATTTTTAAAAATTCTGAAAAAATTACAGTAGCTAGAAAACATCAAAATAAGCATTTTTCATAGAAATAGCCATCTCAAAATTCGGACTCTAAACTGGTCATTTTAACCCATTTCAGAAAGCTATTGAATTACAATTTCTCTTGCTTCAGTAAATTCGACCACAGTGAGTTCAAAAATTCATAACAATTTCATACATGCTCCAAAAATCACAAAATTTTGCAGGGATGTTCTAGACACATATTAGAACAAGTTTCATGAAGACATCAAGCACTAAAAACGATCATAGGCAAGAGTAAATCGAACAACAAAACTGACTACATACATACATTAAATCTGTCAACTTGAATGCAGAAAATACCAGATCGAATTTGGGTGACCAAAACATTTCCAAAAATTACAAAAATTTACAGAGAGCATCTTTAGGACGTTAGGAACAAGTTTCATTTTGGAAGGTTCTCCTAAAAATGTATGGATCATGGTCGAATTCACAGAACAATAAAATTGGTCATAGGAAAACCCTATTTGGCAGATTTTGTCAAATGAGAAGATAAACCTATATCTCGAGTTATACTCAACCAAAACTCCTAAAAATCGACGTGCACAATACTAACTTACTTGAGATGAGTTTAGGATCGAATTTCCCCTTGGTAGAATCCCTGAGATCGTCCAACTCGACCCCAACAATCAACACTTCTACCGAATGCACCTATTATGGAGTTGTCGGAGGAAATTCTCAATTCTAGGACAAGGGATTCGAATCTAAGACCAAGGAAATGAAGTAGAACTCTTACCTACACGTAGGAGAAAGGTTTGGACCACTTGAACACGTCCAACTCTCTGCCAAGGATGATGAACAACTCACAAAACTCTCACTACTCTCTCTTGAACTCAAATTTCGGATGGGATGCAAATGAGTGCAATGGAGGCTGAGTAGGGGCTATTTATAGAGGGGTAATTGCTCCAAAAGCTGCCATGAGGTAGTGGGAATGTGAGGGAACAATTTCTAACCCATAACCCCCGAATTAATCCCCTCAATCATCATCCAAAACCCCCACTCTCCCCATGACTCCATAGGATCCCCTTGGTGCCCAAGTTCCATCATTGAGCTGACTTTTTTATTACATCCAAAACCTATCCAAAATCATCCCCACACATCCTCCAACGTCTGGAATTCAAATTGGAGTCGTTTGGATTCGCCCATCACCGAGTTCATGACATGAAACGCATGAAACGTTATGACTCCGCCATAACAGCAGAGTGGCGCGCTGGTGGCGCGCTCCGCGCGGCCACCGCGCGGCCACCTGCTGTCGAATTTTTTTTTTATATATATTATGATTTTAATCTCTTAAAAATCATAATATGAATTATCCGAGATTTTTGGGATAATTCGATACATCTATCCCGAGTCGCGATTATCCGAAATATTTAATTCCGCTCTCTCGGAATTAATTCGATTTCGATAAATAAATCAAACTCTTAAACTTCGGATTTTAAAACTTGATGTCGATTTCTCGGGTATTACATGAATGGCCAAAGATTCAATTGATCACGATGAACAAATTGAGGAGTTGATTTATAAGGTGTGTGCCAAATCTCATTAATGTAATTGATTTTTCTTTTATCCTTGAAGAGTTGATGATTGGCATTCACACATAATTCTCACTAACTATTACAAAAACTATACTATTATTATAAGCATAACTTGAATTGCTCTACCTGGAGTGGAAATAGGAATTAGCCTATGTTGAGAATTTTTGGTGGCCCTGATGATTGTTTTTTTTTTTTGAGGGAAAGAAAAGGAATTTCTCATTCATCAAACCAAATATGAGTTCTCAACAACAAATACACTCACAATACCTTCTATCTAAGGTAGAAAAAAAAACATCAAATCCGAGTGAGACTTGGGCCAAAGACACGCTAAAAGCAATCCGTTTCATCAGATCTCAAACTTTTCAACATTCCAAAACGGCAGCACAGCAACCTAAAGCAGCAGGAATAACAATAAGCAGTCGCACCTACACACTGATCTTAGTCCACCAGTTGCAGCGCGTTTGGGGGATTGTTGAAAAAATGCAGCAAACATCTTGTACCCTTTTGAGAAGCTTTATGATGTAACCTCTTCAAAAACACCAGCATCAGTATGTTTAATGAGTCAAAAAGACCAATCTAGAAGCTTGCATCACAAACAAATCACCCCTGCATAACATTCCAACTCCAATGTGCAAATTCGAATCGGGCAATGGATATATGTGGTAGGCCGAAGGCTAGGAGTAACAATAAGGATTGGCCAGAAGAAAAAGAACAAGGGACCAAACTATGTGCTCTCACTGAAGTACAGATCAGGTTTCAAAAAAAATAAGGACTCAACCAGGACCAATACAGCAATATAGGTCAAAAACTTGGAACTTCTATGATTTCCACATCCCAGCAATTCCAAAACCAAGAAACGAACCCAAACTAATTTATGACTAAAGCTCCTTCACTAAATGCTCTATCTCTTGTTTCTTTACAATACTTTTTCTTTTCTTTTCTTTTTTTTTTCCTTCTTTTTTTTTCCTTTTTTTTTATAATAGAGCAGATGCAAACTCATCAAATCAAAAGCAATTCATTTCATTCTGATTCTGAAAATAGCATCAAACAAGTATCCGGCCTTTGTGTATTAATCAGAAGAGGAACTAAGAAATTGAGGGGCGAAAGTAGGAAATGAAGAACAGTAGAGTTGTCAAATGGCATTATGCAAAGATCATAAAGGGTGGTGGGGTAAAAGGAAGCAGTGGACGGCCAGGTAAGATAGAATGCCCATATCCAAATTAAAGCAACTGGAGTGAAATGATGCAGTCTCAATGTGTATGATCAGCAAGTTCAAGATAGTCAAATTGAGCACCACAAATGCATACCTCAAGAAATTGAGAAGTACCTTGTTGCTGTGTCCTTCCCTAGTAGTATGTCGGATGGCTTAAAAAAATCTGCAACAGCAATCATAACAGGATATATGCTCCTGACCATCTGCACGACCAATTTCATTATACAAAAAAACCACAGCCCAACCGAAATTTGCCAGAATTCAGAACCACTCCTCTACTTTGCCGTTGCCGGAAGCTCCGAGTTTAGCCCAATGATCAGCAAGCGCATTGCGCTCCCTCAAGATATGTTGGATACGCACTTCACCTGCGCATTGTAAGACTGCAGCGATTGGCCCAAAGTGTTGCCGAAATTTCCAAGGAGCAGAGTCCGGTTTTTCTACCCACTTCACAACGTTGACTGAATCGCACTCGAAAATGATCTTTTGAAGGGGGAAGCCCTGATCTCCTATCATAGCAGAACAAACCCGACTGATTGCTTTGATCTCAGCTTCACTCGATTCCGCCACACCGATGTAGTCCGATAGTATGAAAATTACCTTACCACTGTCATCTCTAATAACCCCACCAATACCTGCCGGCCCCGGATTCCCGAACGATGAGCCATCTGTATTGATTTTCCACCACCCTTGGATAGGCCGAATCCAAGTTAAGCTTCCTCGAGAGACCTTGGCCCGGTCCTGCCGAATCTGTGAAAAACCATCTAGAAATTCTCCTCCAATTCCAAAGGAATGATTACAATCTGATTTAGAATAAGCCTTCCACCATAAGCCAACACGCCACTTGATTTCCTCAATTGCCTCTCCACATACCACTTGCTTCCCTTTAAATATGGCTTCGTTTCTGAGTTTCCATATTGTCCAGATGATCGTCACTCCAGTCACCATCCACAACTCCCTCTGATCCTGTTTCAGCGGACTCCCAAACCACCATTCAAGCAGTGTGCCTACCCCTTCAGGACGTGCCCAGGCCATACCGAACCATCTTGTACCTTGATACCACAGAACGCCCGCAAACTCACACCTGCAAAAAAGATGGTCAATTGATTCAACTTCCCCCTCACAGCAAACACAAAGGGCACTCGATGGCGGAAGACAAGTTCTCTTCACTAGTTCCTCCCTAACAGGAAGCGCATAGTGACTAAGTTTCCAAGTCAACAATCTCACTTTGTGTGGAACTTTCACTCTCCATAATGTCTGCCATGTATGTTTTAGATCCCTTTCCCCACCTCCTATAGAAAAATTCCAGCACGACTTTATGGAAAATCTCCCATTTCCCTCATGCATCCATACGACTTGATCCTCCAGGAACCGGTTTAGCTTTACCCGATTCAGTACTGTCATAAAATCGTTCCAAACATCTACCTCCCACCCAAATAACATTCTCCTCAATTGAATGTTCCAATCCCACTCAAGTCCGTCCCACTTACCATTCTCAACAATCATCCCTTCTTTGTTTAAGGCCAGGGTATATAATCTGGGAAATAGGATTTTTAATGGCCTACCTTCCAACACCCATATATCTATCCAGAACCTTGTAAGCTTCCCGTTCCCCACACAAATTCGTAGACCACCTGGACTGTTGGTATCACACAGGCCCTCCCAAGACTTGCAAATGTTTCCCCACAAGGATCTACAAACAATGACGCCCGGCACCAATGGAGATTGACCTATGTAATATTTATTATCAATCACTGTTTTCCATAAGGCATGTTCCCTCCCGAATCTCCATCTCCGCTTGAAGAGAAGAGCCTCGTTAAAACGCTGCACATTCCATACACTAAGCCCACCAGCATCCCTGTCACAACAAATTCTATCCCAATTGATTGTATGCAATTTCCTACTCCCCTCCAAATCATTCCAAAAAAAACCTCTTTTGATTCTTTCTATTCTATCCGCTATCACCCTGGGTATCCTGAATATGGAAAGATAAAAAACTGGAAGACTGCTTAGAACTGATTTAATCAAGCAGAGACGTCCCGCCTGTGATAGACAACTACCCTTCCATCCAGCCATTTTTGTCTCCACTTTAGCCAAAATGGGTTGCCACAAAGCAGATCCATTAACCCTTCCACCTATCGGGATCCCAAGGTATGGCATCGGCCACTGCCCTACTCTACACCCGAATAACGCTGCAGCTTCTTCTAACAAATCCTGTGATGTATTGATACCGTAGACACAGCTTTTATGAAAATTAATTCTCAATCCAGTGCTCAGAGTCGGGCAATATAGCAGCCGTTTAATCATCAGTACTTGTTGTAGATCTCCCTCACAAAAAATGACCGTGTCATCTGCATATTGCAAATGAGAGATCACAGGCCCATCCCTCCCCGATCTTAAGCCCCTGATCAATTCCAAAGCAACAGCTTTCTCCATCAAATTGTTTAGTATTTCCGCGACTAACACAAATAAGTAAGGCGAGAGTGGGTCGCCTTGCCTCAATCCTTTTTGCATTTCAAAGAACTTTGTGGGAGAACCGTTTACCAATACGGCAGCCGAAGCCGATTGAATACACGCCTTAATCCATCCGACCCATTTAGCTCCAAATTCCATCCCTTCTAAGGTACGGATTAGGGCACTCCATGACACATTGTCATAAGCTTTCGCGAAGTCGAGCTTGAAAACGAAGCCGCTGCATCCACTAGACTTGGTGGCTTGGATTACTTCAGCAGCTATCAGAACACCGTCTAGAATCTGTCTGCCCCGGACGAAAGCCATTTGAACTTCACCAACCAAGCCACCCAATACTTGCTGTATCCTCTTTGTCAGAACTTTCGAGATAATCTTGTATACACTTCCAATTAAAGAGATAGGCCGAAACTCGTTGAAAGACATCGGGTTGTCAACTTTAGGAATCAGGGCAATAAAAGAACCCCCGACCTCCTTTGGCAGACGACATTCATTATGAAACCTGTTGAAAACTTCCAAAAGTTCTCCTTTTAACACATCCCAGAATCTTTTGAAAAAGCCTATGTTAAACCCATCCGGACCCGGTGCACGATTGCTGTCACAGCTCCATACGGCCGATTTAATCTCTTCCAAGGAAAATTCCCTCTCCAACCATTGTCGATCACTTTCGCACAGTTTAGGCAGACCAATATCGCTCACCTCAAACAGTTCCTCTTCCCCTTTTAAGAACAGATTTTTAAAATAAAGAAAAGCCTCTTCTTTCACTCTCCTGGGGTCGTCAATAATCTGATCTGCCAACCTGATAGCGCCAATATGGCTTCTCCGACGGTGCAGATTAGTCGTCGCATGGAAAAAGCGGGTATTCTGATCTCCTTCCCGTAACCACCTAATCCTCGATTTTTGGTGCCACCTTCTTTCCTCGGCTAAAAGTATTTGATGAAGTTCACCTTTCTTATCCCTCCACAGCTTTCCTGTTGCCTCCTCAACGCCACTAGTCTTGAACGTTTCTTCTAACTCTGCGATTTCTGACATAGTTTGGAGCAAACGTTTCTCTAAAGCACCCGCCCCATATCCCTCCCACTCACGGATTTTACCTTTCAGCAATCGGAGTTTCTTGAACAGCGTCCCCCTCCCCCCTGCAGAATCACTACCGCTACCCCTACTACCCCACACCCCACGAACCAAATCGCCAAAGCCCCTTTCCTCCATCCAATAACTATAAAACCGAAAAGGTTTCGGCCCCCATGATCTTTCCCCCGATTCTAAGCAAACTGGATAATGGTCCGATAAGACCGATTGACCCCTACGTTGCCTAATCCCATCAATCGCGCTCAACCAACCCGGTGAAAGGAGAAATCTATCTAAACGACTACTCGCTCTCCCACCCCTACCCACCCAAGTGAAATGACCACATTCCATAGGTAAATCAACAAGGCACAACCTATCAATGAAACTTCGAAATTCTCTCATGGATCCTGCATCGCTACTCTCACCTACCCTTTCGCTTTCCAGGGCCACAGCGTTGAAGTCCCCGGAGAAACACCATAATTCACCATTAGTCGAATCACATTTTTGTACTATGTCTTCCCAAAAGATCGACCTTTCTCTCCGGCTATTTGGCGCATGAACAACTACAATGTTAACAACCCCTTGGAGGCCGCGTATACTTCCTTTAATCCAAATGTAATTGTGACCTTTCTCCACTTCTGCAAACGAGCATAATTCAGCATCCCACACTACTATGATCCCTCCCGCATTACCGGACGCCTCTTGGGAACAAAATTTGCATCCTCTAGAACCCCCACAGCCGGAAAATCAACCTCTCCTGTATTGCAGCCATTTTCGTCTCCTGGGCACAAAATATTGTAGGCTTCTCCTTCTTTAGCAATCTCATGACGGCCCTTTTCCTTACCCCACCATTCAACCCCCTAAGGTTACATGTTATCAAACGCATTGAAGAAGAGATTCACAAGGATACCCACTCCCTTCCACCCCACCCCCAGGCAGCTATCTACCTGTAAGCCATCTCCCTTACCACTTTAGCGATCGCTTGATTCCAATCCAACCTGCATCCCAGCCCCATTGCGCTAGCCAAATCAAGAATCTCCTCTGCCTCTTCGAAATCACATAACTTCACCCCCTCTGATGTACGCACAGTTGAGAATTGTAATTTGGCGAAATCTTCCATAACGTGACTCCTCACCGCAAATCTATTCTTCTTCCCATTCGGACAGTTGAGACCTCGCTTATTACCACCACAGCGACCCCTACGCCTCGGCCTATTTTTCCTGGATAAAACCAATGCCATAGCGTCCTCTACTTTCCTTAATTCCTCATAGGCCATAATTCCGGGACCACCAGTTGAATCAGGATCCTCCGATACATTTGCAATTGGGACTATGGGCAGGTCTGAACTAGGATCAGGGCACTGGTTACAACTTTCCGAAGCCTTGGCTCCGCTGTCAACTGAGATCCTCTCCCTCATACTAACCAGATCTGGATTTTCATCCCCTATCCCAGCAATATCGAGGTTTGGTAGACTTCCCGACACAATCTCCTTGCTCCCCTTCAACGTCTCGCCATTACCGCCCCCCAAAGAACCCTACCCACCTTAAGGAATCTCAATTGCCTCAATTGATGAGTTTGATACAACGTTGCTAAGAATCCCCGGATCCCCAGCCCCAGGACCCAACAACAGCCCATCTCTTAAAGTTCCACTCTCCTCATTCCTCGTGGGCCCAAAATCTACTAGGCCCAATTCCCTCGACCCAGACCACTTCGGCCCATCCATATTTAAATTAGCATTAAGAATATTCTCCGATTTTTCAAAAACTGCTGTCTTTCCATCTTCACTGCTTCCATGGTCTTGGGAACTACCACTGCCACTACCTTGAGCTGCGTCATTAATTTCAGCCGCCCGCATGTCGATGATACATTTCTCCCGCGCCCTCCCAGACGACCCTTCCAGTTCCCCAACAGTATTGCTCCTGGACCTGGACCTGCCACTTGCCGCCGGCGAAGTAACCTCCCTCGCCACTTCAGTCCTCCGGTGTTCCAGCACAATATCCCTCCCTTCCCTTGCTGAATCCGCCTCCACCACAGCATCACTAAAGGTCACGGCCACACGTACCTTCGAAACATGATCACCAATCTGGATCCACAAGGTTGTCGGGACAGAAGCGTTCTCATCTATAGCTACTAACAATCTTGCTCTATCAAACCTAGACTTCTTCTTGGTCTCCCGATCAGTGTCAATGACGCTGCCCCATCCAGAAACCAGTTTTTGAAAATTTTCCATGCACCAAGCCGTAAAAGGGAGGCCGACGACGTAAACCCAGGCAAAGTGCTTACGAACGATTACCCCACGAGCCCACAGTCTCTTCCATTGAATAAGGGTATGGTCTCCTCCCTCAGACAAAAACCTATCCCTTGCCCCAGTGTCGTAAAAAACTACCACCACCGTAAGGCCACCAGCATATATTATCTCATCAAGCTCCTGAAACGTTCTTTCCACCCAAACTTGGAAATCCACCAACGTATCCATTGATCGCAGCGCCACCTCTGCCGCCCGGCCCAGCCGCTCAACATCCCCATGCACTTCCGACAATTTGATCACGCTTCCCCTATTAACATGCCTCCCATTAGTATGCCACTGCCTCCCATTCCTAACCACCTCTGCGAACGAACGGTCATCCCTCCATGCAGCATTACCTTCCTTCCATCCCTTCGACGTCCGCTCCTTTTTAACATAAACTTTACTATGGCCCGATCCATCATAGATTTTATCAGCTGGTCCCTTTTGCTTTCCTTTTGAGCCCTTGTGACTTGGGATCGCCCAGTCCACTGTCAACGCCCTATCTTTGAGAAAGCGACCATGCATCTGCCTAATAACTCTCTCCGCTTCTTCTTTTATGGAAAAGCGGAAGAAACCAAACTTATAACCCTTCTCCGGCCATGAACGAGCGGGGAAGAACCAGTCTCTCACTTTAGCCATGCGGTCTATCATAAGGAAAACCTCCCTGCCATCAACTCTAACAGGAATGTTCCCAACAAATACACCTACCAGCTCTCGTCGAAACTTAGTGCCACCTTTCCCTGATAGCCCCCCATCTGGATCCCGAACCTTCAAAGCCGCCACCTTCTCCGCCGAGCAGCGCCGCCCTTCTGAGACACTCCTCCTTGACGCCATCAATTAAGAAAACATTGAAACTACCTGATGATTGTTTTATCTAAATATCAACTAAAAAATATTTCTGATATGAAATTGTATCATTTAGGAGTGATATTGAATGTTTTGTTGATGGCAGGTGGAGGAGTTGAACAAAAAGCTCTATAAGTTGGTTGAGAAAATACTTGGTTCCCACTTTCAACCAAGCAGGCTGAGTTTCAAGTTTATGTAGCTTTAGTATTGTGGAATCGAAATATTGAATAGATCATGTGGATGGGAGCGGGAATTGAATTATTAGAAAATTGTTATATCATTCAGATTTTTTATTTTTCTAATTTTATTTCACTAGAATTTCTCAAACAATAAATATCATTATCCAGATAGAAAAAATACTTTATAATGATAAAAAAAATGTGCTCAAAAAATATACCCCTAAATTTAGTATCGGGGTATAAATTTAATTTAGGGCTTATAATAATAATGAATTAAAAAATAATAAAAATTTAATTAAAATAAATGAAAATATTAACTACCAAACTTTTTCATAATCAGTATGGAAAAGAAAAAATTGGATAAAATGTTGTGGACTAAAATACTATTTTAAAAATTAACAGATAATTAAAGCATAATTATAATTAAAATTTATTTTATAAAATTCAGGATAATTCCGGTAAAAACTAATCACAATAAAAATTTAAAATACATTACTTAACAAAATATAAGGTTTAAATGATAAAAAGATAATAAAAAAGTATAAATAATTAAAAACTTTAGGGATAATAGTCAAAATGTACAACATATTAGGGAGTAAAATAATACTCCCTCCGTCCTATTTCAAATGTCTCATTTCTATTTTGGTCCATCCCACTACAATTGTCACATTTTCTTATTTAAAAAATTTTTACTCCTTCGAACAAACATCACATCAACTATTTACTGCACTTTAATACAATAACTCATTCTACATAAATGCCGGACGGCCTTAATAATGCAAAAAAATTTTTTTTTCTAATTTTGAATAGTTAAAGGGTATATATTTTCCATTTGCTCTCATAATTTTAGATATGAAAGCAAACCCTATATATTTAGTTTTCTAACAGTAAAAATAATTTATTTTATATTATGTCCACCTGATTGTAGGTTTTCCTTTTAAATTTTGGTTGCATACATTCAAAAACTATTTAAGCAAAAGACTTTGAAACTTATGTAATAATAATAATAAAAAACTATATTCACATTTATATCGTCATATTAGTTCAACGCCCGTGCGCAGCGGGCGAAAAAATCTAGTCTATATAATAAATCATGAATACTTTTTGGCATGTGCAGACTGTATTGCCCTTATTAAATATATTCCATCCTTTTTAATTTTAAGGGTTATATTGTAATTATGCCTCGGGTTTCCACGTAAACGCTGATTAATCATCCAGAAACGTACAGTCATCCAAATTAATTACACTGTCAGCGCTGAATCATCCTACTTGCCAAGTCGATCAATCTTTTAAATCTTATATTTAGGTAATAAATCTATTTATTAGTATAAGAAAATCTTGAAAAAATCTTTTCACATATTTGATAAAAAGGATATAAATTGGAAATAAATTATAATATATTTGATATTATGATAGATTTAGTTAAACCAATATATATTCTTTAATTTTTGCTCGATATATATTATTTAATTGAATATATTATATTTTCAAATATATTATACTTAATTATATAAAAATTTGAGCCTGAAATATTAACCTCCATCAATATAATAAATTAAAAAATTAATTAATAATAACTATAATTCCGTTAATTTATCAAACAATATATAGTTAATAAGAAATTAAAATCCGTTATAAAAATATAAACACATTTTAATTTTAACTTTTACTATCAGGTTTAATTTTAAATATAATTATTAACATAAAAATAGTTTTAATAAACTACATAATATAAATAAAAATAATTATTGAATTTTTTTAATATAAGTATAAATATAATTATAATTTTGATATTAACAATTAACATATTCCCCATGCTCAATGGTTGACAGTTAAACTGGGTGAATTGCATTCACATATGGCTAATTTTTAATTTAGTTTGGCTTTTAAAATTTTGGTAACAATTGTTCTAGATAATTTCTTCCATCTTTCATATGAACATAATAGTAGTACTATTATGAAGATTGTAACGCCCCAAAAATTTTAAACCAATTTTTGCTGACGTCACTGTCGTGTTACCTCACTTAAACTGTTGGCCAATCAATTTAAGTTCGATAACACGAAGCCTGGTAATCAGAAAATCCAACAAAAAATAACAATAGAGTAACAGAGTAAGCAACAGAAACATGTCTATCACATAATCATCAAGTCTCGCCTACAAGCCACATACAGTACCTCACCTCGGTACTCACGTTAACCTGTCCAAATACCAAGTATGCAGGGGAATACAAAACAACGGTTCTCAAACCAATACAAACAGCCAGATAATACTCAGAAATAACAAGCCAGTCACAGCTAGATAACATAGAGTCTAATACAGCAACTCAGTCAAGACATATCAATGCAATCCTATAAGATCACTCAGCCCCAAACCCATCTCCATGATCATGCTCTGCGTCCTCCTCGGGAGTATCTATCAGAAAGAAAAATGCAAGGTGTCAGTACATAAAGTACTGAGCAAGAGTAGGAAAAATTGGGAAACGGGGAACAAGGTTTTAGAGGTTAATTAACAGTTATAAAATAGCATAATTAAATAATTAAATAAACATCACACCGTCCCATACCGGTGCTTCAACCACGTTATACACTGCAAAACAATTATAAGATGAATGATGGATGATGAGATGAAATGTTATGACCTAAAGTGTCTATCTACCCTAAATGCAGCACATAAGTATGCCTAGCGGCGCAACCTAAGTACCATGGTCGGTATTCCTCTCCAAATAGGGTCCACTCCCCTAATGGTCAGAAGAGATACCCACAGTGCCCCCGCCGCGGACACTAACAGCTGAAATAAGTGGCTTACGGTCATGGCGGCTACTAGCCCAGAGCATCTCGCTCTCAAAGGCCAACATGCCCGGGAGAGATACTAACTATGCCCAGTCGGATACCGACTCGTAAACATTGTTAGGATATCTAACATCCACGAAAGCATAATTTCATATCGATCACAATCACCTTACACAATGTCCAGTCGGATACCGACTCGTAAACATTTAGTGTAATTTCTCAGTCCACAGACTACATACAATATTCGGGTTGTCAACCCCAGACATCGGATCACAACAGTACCACATGAGTTAGACATATTCCAGGGTGTGCCACGCCCCACATATCGGCACTCGACTCACATACATAGTGATAGAAGCAATGCAAGATTCCATCCTAAACTAAGGCTCAGTGAATCATCTAAGTTCAATCAATACTCATGATAGACACTAACATATCCTAGATCAGTTTTAAGCATATTCCAAGACCTAGAAATGAGTGAGAAGTGATAAAATACGAGAAAGGGGATGAAAAATGGAAGAAAACAGCAAATCGGGCCCGCATGTGACACCCCGGACTACAAATTCCAATTTTGACTTTTTGAAGAGTCAATATCTCTGAAATCTGAATGCATATTTGAAATCCTTGTTCCGAGTAGGGTCAGATTCATATATGGTTTGCGAAAATCGGATTAGAAACGAGTAAGTTAGAGCCGATTCAAGTTTGTGGGTTTTTGGGTGCACAGGTGGCGCCAATTGTGGAGCTTAAGCCTATTTCTAGGCCCACACAGGCAATGTGGCGCCTGTACTGAAGGCTCTGGGGTCCGGGGCGCCGAAGTGGCGCCCCAGGCCACTTTTGGGCGCCGCAAAGGCAATGCGGCGCCTCTGAAGCACCAAACAGGGGCAGAATCCGCGATTTTCACCCCTTTCTTCCAATTTTCCCCCACTTTGAGCTAAGTCCTACTCTTGCCTTGTGTTTTGGAGTCCCAAAGCCTTCAATCTCAGCTCCCAAGCTTCTCCAAACAGCAAAGCAAGCTACAATTCAAGAATCAACCACCAAATTATCAACATTCTCCCAAGAACATGAGTTCTTCCAACATGCAAGAGGTTAAGCTAGAATTTCCCAACAAGGCTCAACCAAATCAACACCAAACTCCTACCTCAACTTCTTCAAGGTGTCTCCAAGCTCCAAGAATGAAGATTCAAGCCACCAACAAACCACACTACAAAAATTCCAACCAAAACACCAATTTTCGTCACTTTTTAAAACAGCCCCAATATCCACTCCAAACTCAAGGAAAACAAGCAACAATGATGGAAAAATACTTACCCAAGGTAGTAGAATTGATTCCCCCAACAGATTTTAGCAAGAAGACACCAAAATCTCTTCACAAGTCCACTTTTCTCCACCCTTGCTCTCAAAAACGGGAATGCCCTAGTTTTTTTGAGTGTTGAGAGACCATGAGGCTTATGGCTGATTTTGGGGGTTCTTATTTGGGTATGGGTCAACCCAGGTCAGACACGGGTCGGGTTGGAATGTGGGTTAATGGGTTGCACCACTTGTCTTGACCACCTTTCACCCATTTGAGCACTTGAACTCTTATTCTCTTGTGAGTTTGAACCCACTTATTTCTCCACTTCATTAAAATCATACCTACAAAATATCAATATAGTAAATCCTTTATTAATTAATCATAATTAATTAAATTAATCATGTGTTAATTAAATCGGGGTGTTACAAAGATAGTATATATATATATAGTATATACTATCTTCATTTCTCTTATGTCTCAAATACAAATACTTATGAACATAATAGTGATTTTGTATTCTTTAAGTTACATAATGTTAGTGTAATTTTTACATTATCTATATCAATTTTCCAAATTATTTTTACAGTGTTCAATTGATCAGTTAAATAAGAATGAATCTTTATTCTTTTTTCAGTTATTATTCTATTAATTCTTCCATCAATGATGAATGATAATCCGCTCTCCCCTGACTTCAATTTGAATAGTAGTACTAAACATGTTTTATCAAATTTAAAATATTGGGTTAGATAGTCAATTCTGCCACTAAATTATTAAATAGTACTTAATAGTCTTCATAACCTTGAATTTTAAGTTTATGACTTTTCTTTTTTTTTTCTTTTTTTTTTCACTTCAGAAAAACCACAATAAATTTATGTTGCCACTATTTCTCTTAATAACATAGTCTTTATAAGATTCAAGGATTCTTGAATGAGCTTTAAGCAATTTAGTTTTCGTTCCAAATTTGTTTTGATTTGTTAGATTTTGGAATTCCCGATGCTAATGACAATGAATTTGATATCTTTCTACATTTAGGTTTCTTAACGTGTAGATTATATATAGGAAATTAGGCAGTACTCAATGTGTTCGAAAAAATACCTCAATTTCAATTATGTTTTTTTTTTAAGTTTTGTTCTTTCTTTTTCAATTTTTATCTCGATCCTTTTGAGAAATCAACTAAATTTTGTCTCAGTATCTCAGTTTTGACCTTTTTTTTATAGGAAAATGTAATTTATATCATTGGTCCCAAAAAGATAACCAACACAACAAGGTTCAAGTACAATAAAATAGGACAAAACTAGCACACTTACATAACAAAGAGGTACGCAGGCCATAATTACCAAACTCAAAGCTAAACGTATACCAAAAACAGGAGGATATTATAAGTATTCCAAAGAGATCAGTCCTATCCACATACAGACAACTTATTTCAATGGACCGAAGGCCTCCAATTCTCAGCTAAACCCGACAGAACAGCATCAACAACATGAGCCAGTAAATCCATGGCAGCAGCAGCAGCGGTGCCTTCTGATCAATCCAGAGCAACCGATCCTATCTCAAATTCCTTTCTTCAACGCCCCAGTTTACAATGGAAATCGCAAGTGACAGATCATAGTGATAATCCGAAAAACTTACTTCATGATCACATCTCCCCTGCTTATAGTATTCAAATCCAATGCATCGAAACTAAGGGACTAGGCACAGATTAAATCGGGGACAGGCCATAGGTAGAAATCTGGGTGAAAGCAGCTAAAGGGTATAGAAGAACCTACTTAGGATGATCATAACAAAGGAACCAATCAAGCTGCAGATATGTGACCAGGCAAAGGTGATATCCAAAGTATACAGCAAGATTGAAATAATTAGGACCAGAATCTATTTCAGCTCACTGCACTTTCAATCAAATAGATATCAATTTGAGACAACCCCATCTCATAACTATAAGCCAGAGCCTCCAATACTCCTTATTGCTATTCTTTTATTGCCGTAAGGTTCTTTTTTTCTACTACTTTTTTTTCTTTTTTTTTCATGGGGTAACCCAAGTACCAAAAAACAACAACGAAATAGTCTTGATAACACTTTTTTCGTTCCAACTCCCAAACAGAATTACCAACATAATGACCACCTTTTCATCCTCATATTAATAAAGTCACACCCTCACATTTTCAAGAACTTTCCAGCTTCCTGAGGTTCCCAGCACAATAATTCCAACCTCAATGGAAATTTTATGTGAAAGACCATAAGCAAATCCTACAGAACTCAAAGGTAAAAGGAAGCTATGTGACAAAAACAAGGCAAAGGATGGTGTGGCAAAGGATACAAGTAAGGTACAACAAGAAGAGGTTTATCAGTTGGGTTCAAAAATGGAAGGTAGTCCTAGTGCCCTTATATTTCGATACACTGAAGTGAAAAGAAGCAAGCTCGATATGAACATAAAGCAAATTCTAGAGGATCTTACTGAATGATATGTCGATTGGCTTGATATTTTTGTTGCAGAAGATCATCAATCCACCCTATACGTGATTCAACAGCAATCAGCATCAATAGCAGCAATCAGCATCAGGAGCAGCAGCTACCACAATTCCGACCCTGCAGCATCCTTAGCTTAGTGTATCCACAGCAGCCGCTTCATTAGCGTTCAACCGCCCAGTAGATTTCAATCCAAAAGTCCAAATCGCAATGGTCATTCCTCAAATTCACAGGCTTCTATCTCCGTACCACACTTCTTTATTGCCCTCCCTAGATGCCCCAACCTTGGCCCAATGATCGGCTAGAGAATTGCGCTCTCTCAAAATATGTTGAAACCTTACCTCTCCTGCGCACTTCAACACCGCCAGAATTGGATCAAAGAGGTCACGGAATCTCCAGGGTGTGTTTCCCGGGTCATTCACCCATTTTACAACATTCATTGAATCGCATTCAAAGAGAAGTTTAAGCATTGGAAAGCCTTGATCCCGAATGAGTGCTTGACATACCCAGTTTATTGCCTTGATCTCGGCTTCAAGGGAATCACTGATACCAATGAAGTCTGATAATTCATAGATAACCACTCCATCCGCATCTCTAATCACCCCTCCAATTCCCGCCGGGCCCGGATTCCCAAAAGAAGAGCCATCTGTGTTGATCTTCCACCACCCAACATTTGGCTGTGTCCAAGTCAGCCCTCTACGCACGGGCCTTCCTATAGTCGATGCTTCCGACTGTAGCCCATCAAGAAAATAATCACTGACTCCGTAACAGTATGTATTAGCGCCCGACCCCAAGACTTTCCACCAGTAGCCCGTCCTCCATTTCACATCGTCCACTGCCACGGATAGATCCACATGCTTCCCTTTGAATGTTGCATCGTTCCGAAACTTCCATATTGTCCAGACAATTACTAACCCAATGGTTAACCACAGTTGTCGTCGGCCCTTAGGAACATAGCAGGTAAACCACCATGTCAGCAAATTAGTAATATAACTTGGGATCACCCAGTCACCTCCGAACCAAGCTGCACCCTGACGCCACAAAGAGCTTGCAAATTCACACCTACAAAACAAATGGTCAGTTGATTCCACTTCGTTTCCACAC
This sequence comes from Hygrophila difformis, assembly GCA_030278955.1. Classification (NCBI taxonomy): domain Eukaryota; kingdom Viridiplantae; phylum Streptophyta; class Magnoliopsida; order Lamiales; family Acanthaceae; genus Hygrophila; species Hygrophila difformis. Next base: position 21,158,102 of record JAOANR010000009.1, read on the forward strand.
ACTCCACATTGGGCGGTTGAGGGCTGAATTACTCCTCTCTTTACAAGGACTTCCTTAACTGGTATAGCATGGTTAAATAGCTTCCATGTTAATAACTTAGTCTTCATTGGAGACTTGATTTTCCAAAATAATCTCCACATCTGTTGCATTTCAGTTTCTGCTCTATCTGTCAACAAGTTCCAGCAAGAAGTAATCGAGAATGACCCATTCCCCTCAAGTGTCCACACAACTCGATCCTTTTGAAAACGGCTTAACTTCTTACGATTGATCACTATATTGAAATGATCCCATACCTCATTCTCTCAGTCAAAAAGTGACCTTCTCATGTGGAAATTCCAACACCATTCAAGACCCGACCAATAACCATAGTCAGCCACCATACCATCTTTATTATCCACCAACGTATATAATCTAGGAAATAATTCTTTCAATGATTTTCCCTCCTCTACCCAAACGTCATGCCAAAAGCGGGTTAATAAGCCATTCCCCACAAATATTTTGAGTAAACCTCTATTTCTGACCGAGCTTGACCTATCCCAAACAGTGCACATACTACTCCACAGTGATCTATGTTGTCTTATCCCTGGGATTAAAGGTGAAAAACCTCCATAATAGTTTTTGTCAATAACCTCCTTCCACATGGAGTTTTCCCTTCCAAATCTCCATTTCCATTTGAGAAGTAGGGCCTCATTTAGCCTCTGTACATCCCACAGACCCAAGCCTCCGTCCTCTTTATGATGACAAATTTTTCCCCATTCTATCGTATGTAATTTTCTATTTCCCTCAGCATCATTCCAAAAGAAATCCCTTTTGGCTTTCTCCAGCCGGTCCGCCACCTCTTTAGGGACCTTAAATATCGATAAAAAAAATACACGGGAACGCTTTGCAAGATAGATTTAATTAAACATAACCTCCCAGCCTGAGTCAATAGCTTCCCTTTCCACCTGGATAACCTCTTCTCCACCTTCTCAATGACAGGTTGCCACATGGAAATCCCATTCAGCCTTCCCCCAACCGGAATCCCAAGATATTTCATCGGCCAAGAGCCACTTCCACACCCCAATAGAGCAGCGGCCTCCCTGTCCAATTCTGGGGAGGTATTGATACCAAACAAGTTGCTCTTCCGGAAATTAATTTGCAGACCTGTTGTCAATGATAAACAAATGAGCAAGCGTTTGATCACCAACACTTGTTGAATCTCTCCCTTACAAAATATAATTGTGTCATCGGCATACTGTAAGTGTGATATGATAGGTCCTTCTCTACCCGATTTCAAGCCCTGAATAATGCCCTTCTCCGCTGCTGACTTCATAAGGATGTTTAAGATTTCAGCCACTAATACAAAAAGATACGGTGAGATGGGATCACCTTGTCTCAATCCTTTATGCATTTCAAAAAAAAATTGTGGGGGAGCCATTTATAAAACCGCAGCTGAGGCAGAACAGACGCAGGCCTTTACCCAATCAATCCATTTGGCCCCAAAACCCATACACTCTAGAACTCGGATAAGCGCATCCCATGATACGTTATCATATGCCTTTGTGAAATCGAGCTTAATCACAAAGCCACTTTGCCCGCTAGCACGAGTCGCCTGAATGACCTCTGATGCAATAAGTACTCCATTGAGGATTTGTCTACCACTAACAAACGCCATTTGAGATGCCCCCACAAGTCCACCCAACACTGTTTGTAGCCTCCTCGCCATTACCTTTGTGACTATTTTATAAGCGCTTCCCACTAAAGAAATCGGCCTGTAATCACTAAATTCCATCGGATTTTCTACCTTCGGAATTAGTGCAATAAACGATCCTCCAGCCTCTCTTGGCAGTTGGCACTCTCCATGGAATCTGTCAAACAACTTCATAACATCCCCTTTTAATATCTCCCAGAATTTTTTAAAAAAGCCTATATTATAGCCATCCGGACCTGGAGCCCGGTTGCCCTCACAACACCAAATTGTCGATTTGACTTCTTCCTCTGTAAAGCTTCGCTCCAGCCAATCCCGATCTGCTTCCCCCAACCTAGGCAGCCCCAAGTTTTCCACCACAAAAAGCTCCTCCTTATTTCTGGAAAATAAGTTCTTGAAATGGTTAAATGCCGCCTCTTTAATTGCCCTCGGCTCCTCAATGACTTGTCCATCTCTTTTTATTGCCCCTATGAAACCCCTACGCCTATGTAGTGTTGTCATTGCGTGGAAGAATCGGGTATTGTTATCACCTTCTTTAAGCCATTTAATCCTTGACTTTTGGGCCCATCTCCGCTCCTCGACCAGAAACAAATGGTGTAGCTCTCCTTTCTTTGCCCTCCACAACTGACTAGATGCCTCCTCTACACCACTGGTCTAGAATCCCAGTTCCAAGTCCTCAATTTCAGCCAATAGTTTTTTAGTCCGTTGCTCCAACGCTTCCACTCCAAAACCATCCCATACCTTAATCTTTTGTTTCAAATTTCTAAGTTTACCAAAAAGGCCACCACGCCCCGCTGAGCCACTGCCATTCTGAGACTCAACCCAACTGTCTTTTACCATCTCTTTAAAGCCCCTCTCATCCAGCCAATAATTATAGAATCGAAAAGGTTTCGGCCCCCATGATCTTTCCCCAGCTTCCAAATAGACCGGGTAGTGATCCGACAAGATAGAATCCCCTCGTCGCTGTCTAATTCCACCATTAATACACAACCATCCTGACGAAACAAGGAATCTATCTAACTGGCTACTAGATCTCCCTCCCCTCCCAACCCACGTAAAGTGTCCCTTCTCCATTGGAATATCAATGAGGCACAGTCTGTCTATGAAGCTCCTAAACTCCCTCATCGACCCGACGTCCAGACTGTCCCCTATCATCTCCCCCTCCGACAAAACCGCATTAAAATCTCCGGTGAAACACCATAGTTCCCCATTTCCCGTATCACACTTATGACTGAGAGTTTCCCATAAGTCAGCTCGTTCACCCCTTATATTCGGCGCATGGAGTGATACTATGTTGACAACGCCTTCGATCCCACTCATCCTCCCCCTGATCCAAATATAATGGAACTCAGTTTCGACCACATCAAAAGAACACAGTTTGACATCCCACACTACAAGAAGCCCCCCTGCATTCCCATTGGCCGGCTCAAAACAGAACTTACAATTTCTCGATCCCCACAGACGATACACCAGTCTCTCCTGTACAACCCCCATCTTTGTCTCTTGTGTGCACAACACCGTTGGCTTCTCTTTTTTACACATTCTTAGCACTGATCTTTTCCTTACCCCACCATTTAAACCCCTTAGATTGCTAGTTATCAATCGCATGGATAAAAATATCGAACTCAACCATCAAATCCCCCAACAAGCGTGCTTACTGCACCCTGCCCATTTCCAAGTGCACCCTCGCGATAGCCTGTTCCCACACCTTCTTACAGCCCAGCCCCAAAGCACCAGCCAGTTCAAGAACAGCCTCGACTTCCTCAAAATCCATCAGCGTTACCCCTGTGCCTCTCCGTATTGTTGTGAATTGAAGCTTGGCGAACTCCCCAGGCCCTGTTTTATTAATAGTACCTTTTTTATTCATCCCCGGCATACCCTTCTTGACCTTCTTACCGCCCTTACCGCGTCCCCTGTGACCCCCTCCTTTCCTTCCCGAAATAACCAATTTCATTGCTTCCTTAACTTTCTGAAATTCTTCAGAATCAATTACCCTGTCGCTTTCCCCACTGAAATTCCCTCCTCCAATCTCTATGTCGACCTCTTTATTTCCTAGATTAATCTCACCGTCCATAGTCCCCTCTTCCCCAGTACTTTGATCCCCCTTGTCACCCTGGATTTGTGTACCCAACCCTGCCCTATCTATTTTGTTTTTCAATGGCAAAACCTCCCTTTCCTCTCCGAGATTCACATCGCCGCTACACTCCCCTCGAAAATTCTCACCACCTGAATCGGTCGGACAAGAGAAATAGACAGATTTTCCGAGCCCCTTGGGCCTGATTTCTGAATTAACCATAGGCCCATCTTCTGATGACCCATTACCAACTTCCCCTGAGCCCCTAAAATCCTCTAGGCCCAAGGCGTTAGGCCCATCCTTTTGCAACCCGACCAACTTCTGCCTCCCATTAATATCCAACAATTCGGGATCAGTATCCCTCTCTGCTCCAGCACTTAACTCTCCTTCTTGGGAAGTATAACAGTTGCCACCTTTTGCTGCATCAAATGATACCCCCACATTTACTACGTCCAGCTTTCTCCCACACACTTCCCCAATCGATCTTTCCGATTCCCCATACTCATGGCTCCAGGACTTACTTTCCTCATCCTCCTCCAGCAGCACCACATCTTTACCTTTCCTGGACCGCCCTTCAACCGGGCTACTCCTCTGTCCCTTGCAGACCTCTTCGGAAACCACCACCTTCTCACTGTAGCATACGCCTACCCAAATTTTTGATACATGGTCACCAACTTGGACACGAAGCACTCCCGGAACGTTCATCCCTTCATTCAAGGCCACTAAAATACGTATACGATCGATTCTCTTTTTTTCCATTGTCTCTTTATCTACGTTAACAACAGTTCCCCATCCACTTACAATTTTTTGAAAATTCCCTTCACACCATGCCGTAATTGGAAGGCCAAATATATAAACCCAAACTAAGGGTTTGCTGATAATTTGGTCTATAGACCACTGCCGCTTCCACTGGACGACTTCATGATCACCACCATCATGCAGGAACCTGTCCCTCTCCGATATATTGCCGAACACCACTACAACCATAAACCCCCGCCCAGAAATTATCTCCTCAACGTCCCCAAACTCCCTATCCAATCGTTCTTGGAATTCCACGAGACCCTGGAGTGATCTAAGTCCCACAACCGCAGCTCGACTAAATCGAACCACGTTACCGTTCACTACCTGTAGCCTTATCACTCCGTCTGCACCCCCTAGCCTCCCTCTTGAAGACAGATCCCGCCCACCTCTAGTTACGTCTGCATAGGATCGTTCATCTCTCCAAGCTCCCTGCCTTACATTCCTTCTGCATTTCATGCAGTCCAAGACACATTTTTAAATATTAATAACTCAAATTGTATATAAGTAAAAATTGCAACAAAATTAATATTATAAACCTACGTGATTCGAAAAATCTAACAATATCTCACTTGACTATATTTTCTCTTACATAACTATGTTAAACTTTTGATTAAAATGACTTAATGAATAGTTGATACTATGCAAATGGATCACTTAAAAGAGAACGGAGGAAGTAATTTACAAGAGGGTACTGTAAATTATAGTCCACATTTTAATATGCCTACCATCCTTCCCCATTGTTCGGTGAACCCCACCCACTATAAGTGTTTGTGTACCTAAACACTTTTAACTATAACAATATCACAAAAGTTCTTGATTTTGTTTACTTAAAAAATTATGAACGAACCGCCTGTGCGTAGCGGGCAAAAAATCCTAGTCTATATAATGAATTCTGAAAACTTTTTGGCATGTGCAGACTATATTGTCCCTTTTCAAAATAACTCAATCTTTTTAATTTTAAGGGTTCATCAGTCATTATATCATTTTATGATCAATGGCCTAATTAATCCACGTAAACGTTGATTAATCATACATGATACATGTCTACGTTGATTAATTATACTTGTCATATCATCAACTTTTTATATCCTATATTTAGATCATTAATATATCTACTAATTTAAAAAGATCTTGAAAAAATCTTTTTGTATATTTTCAAAGATATAAAATGTAAAAAGAATAAATTATAATATACTTTTTTTGCTAGACAATTTATAATATACTTCTTTAATTGAATATATTATGTTGTAAAAAAGATTATAATATGTAGTATTTGATTTTTAATAAATATAGACATATATCTATATATTATAAATTTTTTAATTAAATGAATTATATCTTAATACGATAGTTATAGTATGGATGAAATGAGACGGAGATATTGACATTCTTTATATATATATATATATATATATATACAATATGAATTATGAAAATTTTTATTATAGCAACTGGTTAGTCAATACCTATTTATTTTGTTAATTACATTAATAAATTGTTGATTATATCTATTTTATAAATGAAAAAAAATCGCCCGTGCGCAGCGGGCGGGTTAAGAATCTAGTTTTATATAATTTTTCATTGTACATATTTTGATATATTAACGATTGAAAAAGTGCATTAGAGTGTTGCAAAAGTCAAACAATACAAGTTAAATGAGACAGAGGGAGTAAAAAATAAAATACTAGTACTAATATTTTGATATAATTAAAAATTAAGTTGTAATTTTAGAACAAATATTGAGTAATTTTAGTAGGAGTTTAATAGTATATTAGTAATTGTTTTATAATGCTTCATATAGGATAAGATATATGGGTATATTTTAAGTGGTTCACAATTCCCATGGGTATGTATTCAAAGTGTCTATATTATTTTTTTGGACTCTTAACATATGAGTGTTTTCAATCTGCATTTTAAGAAGTATTTAAAACTTATAAGGGATTCAATTCGAGTTTTAAAATTCTTTAGAAATCGAATTATTCAATATAAATTTTAAAAAAAATCTTTAAAAATATTTAGGTATTAAACATTCTATTGACTATAACTCTCTATGTATTTTAATGGATTCTCTTAGAAAACTATAACTATACAAAATATTTCCATTAATAAAAGCTTTCTATGGATTTCGTACAACGTGGAGTTTACAAGCTTAGCCAACCCTATGTGGAATTTATGAATTTTCTCAATTCAACGACTAAAATGTACTTCCTCTGTTTTTTAAAGATTGCTACGGACCTACTCAACACGCAGTCCAATGCGCATTTTAAACCATTAATAACTCGAATTCTGTACAAGTAAAAATTCTAAAAATTCGATATTTAAAAACTACAAGACGAAACGAGTCTAACAAGATCTCACTTGGCTATATTTTAACTTATATAACCATGATAAAACTTTAAATCAAAGTATATGAGTGAACAGTAGCAATTTGTCAAACGTAGCTAATAAAAAAAAGGAGGAAGTAGCAAGTTTCAATTAAATAAACCATCATGAAGTTAGCTTATTAGTACTTTTTATGATATCTGACCCACCAAATAAAATACTACCTCCATCTCGGTGTTTTTGTTACGGATGATTTTTTGATACTATTCACTGTTTAACTTTGATTCGAATTTTTATCATAGCTATGTAAGAAAATATATAGTCAAGTGAGATATTGTTAGATTCGTCTAATCTTGTAGTTTTAGACAATCAAATTTTTATAACGTTTCGTTGTACACAATTTAAATTATTAACAGTTAAAAATATATATCGGCATATGTATTGGGTGGGTCCGTAACAAAAATAATGAGACAGATGAAGTATTCTGTATCCGTCACTGAATATAAGCAGAAAGGCTATTTCAGCATTCTCAGTCCCCTAATAATAAATGAACCGTGTATTTGACCTAAATTAGATTTTTTGACAAAATGAAACTCTGAAGTTATGCCATCCTCCACCATTGCTGCCGCTATGCCACCCTCCTCCGGCTCCGGCACCTTTTGCCGGTTGCTGTCTTTACTGAATGACCTGCTGTAATACCCGAGAAATCGACATCAAGTTTCAAAATCCGAAGTTTAAGAATTTGATTTATTTATCGAAATCGAATTAATTCCGAGAGAGCGGAATTAAATATTTCGGACAGTCGCGACTCGGGATAGATGTATCGAATTATCCCAACAATCTCGGATAATTCATATTATGATTTTTAAAAGATTAAAATCATAATATAAAAAAAATGAAAAAAACGCGAGCAGGTGGCCGCGCGGAGCGCGCCACCAGCGCGCCACTCTGCTGTTATGAACAACTCATAACGCCCCATGCGTTTCATGTCATGATTTCGGTGGTGGGCGATTCCAAACGACTCCAATTTGAATTCCAGACATTGGAGGATGTGTGGGGATGATTTTGGATAGGTTTTGGATGTATTAAATCCCCACAAAGTCAGCTCATGATTGGAACTTGAGCACCAAGGGGATCCTATGGAGTCATGGGGTGAGTGGGGGTTTTGGATGAGGATTGAGGGGATTAATTCGGGAGTTATGGGTTGCATTTCGTCCCCTCACATCTCTAGCATCCTATGACAGTCATTGGGCTACTCCCCACCTCTATAAATACCCTAGTCATGCCTCCATTCCACCCATTTGCACTTAAGAAGTTTCATAGTGAGAGTGGTGAGAGTTCTTGAGTTATGCTTCACTTGGCAGAGAGTTGGACGTGTTCAAGTGATCCAATCCATTCTTCTAAGGTTAGGTAAGAGTTCTACTTCATTCCATTGGTTTTAGATTCGAGTCTGTTGCCCTAGAACTAAGAATTCTTTTGACAACTCCAAAATAGATTCAATCGGAGGGAGGTGTTGATTCGTGGGGCTGTTCCGGACGATCTCGGGGATTCTACCAAGGGGAATTTCGATCCTAAACTCATCTCAAGTAAGTTAGTATTGTGCACGTCGATTTTTAGGAGTTTTGGTTGAGTATAACTCGAGATATTGGTTCATCTTCTCATTTGACAAAATCTGCCAAATAGGGTTTTCCTATGACCAATTTTATTGTTCTGAGAATTCGACCATGATCCGATCATTTTTAGAAAATCTCTCCAAAATGAAACTTGTTCCTAATGTCCTAAAAATGCTCTCTGTAAATTTTTATAATTTTTGGACATGTTTTGGTCACCCAAATTCGATCTGGTATTTTCTGCATACAAGTTGACAGATTTGATGTATGTATGTAGTCAGTTTTATTGTTCGGTTCACTCTTGCCTATGATTGTTTTTAGTGCTTGATGTCTTCATGAAACTTGTTCTAATATGTGTCTAGAACATCCCTGTAAAATTTCATAATTTTTGGAGCATGTATGAAATTGTTATGAATTTTTGAACTCACTGTGGTCGAATTTACTGAAGCAAGAGAAATTGTAATTCAATAGCTTTCTGAAATGGATTAAAATGACCAGTTTAGAGTCCGAATTTTGAGATGGCTATTTCTATGAAAAATGCTTATTTTGATGATTCCTAGCCACTGTAATTTTTCCAGAATTTTTAAAAATTGTTTACTGCATTTTTAAAGGCGATTTCAGAAACTGCTATAATGTCATTTTTGGTCGGTAAATGCTGTTTTGAATATTCGATGAACTAAGAGTCGATTGTTACTCGTTTTTGGATACATATAAAATCTGGATATGTGGCGAATATATTGGAATGATAAAAATGTGAATTTTAAACTTTGGGAGTTTTGATCGAGTGGGATGCCATGTGTTAGAGGGTAAGTGCACTTGGCGTGAGCTCGTTGGGCCGCCCCCTCTTTTGTAGCCAAAACGGCACATATGATATTGTGGTTTCGTGATTGTAAGAGTCTATACTCCTAGATGTATCCGTATGGGTTATTTAGGGCTCCGGAGTGGTCTGTATAGGATCACTGCTTTCACATCCCTCGTGGGTACGAGTCCCAGAGGTGGGTTGATTCGAAAGGGCTTAGGCCTAGAATCATATTAATGGAGGCCTTGTGGGTGTAAGTTCCCAAGGTCATTTTGGGTATCCTCGATCATAACGAACATTGGTATAATATTCGTGGATGATGTGTAAGAGATTTTAAATTAATTTATTTATTCGTCTTCTTTTTAAATAAATATATTATTATTTTGTATACTCTCCTAAAAACTTTTAAAATTCGTTGTGCTATATATTAACTTACGCAGTACCTTTGTACTGATAAATTGTTGTTTTATTTTCTTTTCAGATTTCGCAGAGTAAGCATCGCATGGAGGGATGGGATTTCCATTTTTTTAAGAAGACTTGTCGCATCTTATTTATTTTTAATTTATGCATTGGACTTAGACTCTGGTTTTGGCCGCATGTTTTGGCCCTGTTTATTTTTGCTTCCGCACTGCTTATTATTATTAAGTGTGTGATACTCTGATTAAACTACGGGCTTATTTGAATGGTTTTTAAAACATTTTTAAGTTAATGATGCAACTTAAGCCTTAGCATCCTTTTAAATAAGCTCGATTTGATCGGGTCTTGTTTGGAAGGGTGTGGCGGTAGCGTCCCGGTCTGGGTGACCAAATCCGGGGTGTTACAAAGTGGTATCAGAGCCCGAATTATTTATTTTTAAAAGCTATTATTTTTCGGCCCAATATAGAGGCCCAAGATATTAAATATTATTTTTAAGCTTTTTAAATATTATTTCCATGGAAAGGAAATTTATTTTAAAACCCATGGAAAAGAATATATCTCAAAAATTCGACAAGTCTCAAAATATTATTTTTGGGGGGTGCATATGCATTAACATATGTGCTTGAAATGTGCAAGATATTGATATGTTAAAAATTTATTTTTTTTTAGATGGCCGACCCAAAGCTTTTTAACATGATGACCGATATGCTATGTTCGATGACTAGTATCATGCATGAGTTAAGACATAGCCGTGATGAGGTTAGTGCATATAAGGATCATGTAAAAGGTATCGAGAAAGAGTTGGAGAAATTGAGGAATGCTCGACAGCAGGATTTGGGCCGCATCGCTGCTCTTGAAACTCTGTTTCATGCGGAGCAACACAACAACCACATGCTTAGGGGACGAGTGTTCACTTTGGAGCATGAGATTGTTGACCTTCAAAACCGACTCAATGCACCGGAACCTGAGGAGGAAGAGGAAGATGAGGAGGACCCGGACATGTATATTGATATTGAGGGCGTGGATGAGGAGGAACCAGAGGCAGAGGTAGTGGACCCACCGATACCTCTTGACTCCGATGGCGAGTATGAGCATGACAGGGCACTCCTCGGCTATTCTCCCGATTATCTACTAGATTGATTGCATCATATCGTTGGATTATCTATTGCTTTCCGTATTTCATATTACCTTGATTTGCCTTCCATTGTAGCTGCTTTATAATTTTTCCTAAATGATCTAGTGAAGCATTTTCCCTTTCCTTTGTTGCGTCGTCTCTTTTAGAATTCTGCGTATTTGAGATGTTAGAACTTACTAACTTGACTACTAACTTACCGTAGAATTTGATTCTTACCCTTGCGTGCTTATCTAACAGAATGCCGCCTAGGGGAAGACCGCGAAGGGAAAACCCTGTTGCTAACAATGCCATCCCTAATGTGACCGCCGAAGGTGGGGCACCACTAAACCCGGACGGAGCAAATGGGCCAGTGGGTGCAAACCCACCCAATGTTGGAGGTCAGGCGGGCGCCGTACCCAATGTTGTGGACGCACGGCTGAGGACAGTAGAGCAAGTCCTCATAGCGCTGGGCAACGCCGAAGTTAATAGGGCCCAAGCGGCGGTACCTCCGCCGGCAGCCCGTATTAACTATCTGGCAATGGTAAACCCATACCAACCGCCCCATTACGAGGGACAGGAGGATCCCGCAAAGCTAGAAGACTGGATTAGGACTTTTGAAAAGCTTTTGAATGCCGTCAGATGTCCCGAGAATGAGAAAGTGAGAGTAGCGGCGTACTACTTAAGTGGGGAGGCGGATGAATGGTGGCAGAACCACCAAGGAGGGCTAGCTGATGGCGAGCAAGTTTATTTTTGGGAAGAATTCAAGGAGATGATGAGAGAAAGATTTTACCCCCTTAGCACGAAGACTGCTAAATACGAAGAGTTTATCAACCTTCGTCAGGGTACTCAGACGGTACAGGAATACTACGCGAGGTTCAAGGAACTCGTCCGTTTCGCTCCAAGGCTGGTACCGACTGATGCTGACAAAGCCCAGAAATTTGAGATGGGACTAAACCTCAGCATCAGAGAGATTCTAGTTGGCGGACAGCACACAACTCTGCAGGCTGTTTACGATCGTGCAGTGGCAATCACACGGGTACAACAGCTAAAGCGCAAGGACCATGGGGAGTCGAGCAAGGGTCTAAACAACTTTGATAAGAAGAACCGGAACAATAACACTGGAAGTCACTTCAGGAGGGGAAATGACCAAGGGAGAAATGACGGTCAGAAGAGGCCAGATAACAGAGAATTCAACCGAGGAGATCAAGGAAACCGGAGACCGGATAACCAGGGCGCCTTCATACCCAGATGCCAGAAGTGCGACATTCCGCACTTGGTGCGCGAATGCCCAAGACCGGGGCATTGTTACCGGTGTGGCCGAGAAGGCCATATGAAAAAGGAGTGCTGGACGAGAGAGGATCGTATCGAGAAGAGGCCGGATCTGCTGAACCGTCCTCAAGGGAACAGGCCAGCTGGCGCGAACCAGCAAACCAATCAAGGTCAGAGGGTTCCACAGGCACAGAGGCCACCTCTAAATCACAACCAACAAGGAAATCTGGGGGGAGCAATGGGACGCTTGAATGTGATCAACCAAGCGGATTTGGCCGCTCAAGGAGAAGTGATCACTGGTACGTTTACTGCTTTAAGCGTGCCCGTTAAAGTTTTGTTCGATTCAGGCGCGAGCTGTTCTTTAATATCTACAAGGATTATATCTGCCTTAGATCTACCAGCGCCTACGAACATTAACTTAGGAATTCAATTACCATCGGGCAAGGTGATATCGTGTTTGAAACGATACGATGGAACCCCGATAGTAATCAAGAACCTAGAATTCTTCGCGAATCTAATTGAGTTTGATCTTGGGGATTTCGACGTCATCTTAGGCATGGATTTTCTGACTCAATACAAAGCTGTTATTGAGTGCCAGAAGCAGAAGATTTCCTTAGCCAAGAGTCGGGGGAGGAAGGTTGTGTATTACATGCAGCCTCGAAAGAAAAACGCTAAGGTAGTGAATGCCTTGAGGTTCTACAACCTCATACGGAAAGGCTATCACTTATATGCATGCTATGTGCATAACCTCAACGATGAGGGAAACAAGATCGACGAGATCCCAGTCATAAATGAATATCCTGACGTTTTCCCAGAAGATATTCCAGGGATGCCACCTGAGCGAGAGGTTGAGTTCACGATTGATCTGGTACCTGGAACCGAACCGGTATCCAAGGCACCTTATCGCATGGCGCCAGCAGAAATGAAAGAGCTGAAGGAACAACTAGAAGAGTTGTTATCAAAGGGTTATATTCGACCGAGTACGTCACCTTGGGGAGCGCCAGTCCTATTCGTTAAAAAGAAGGACGGTGGACTTCGGTTATGCATAGACTACAGAGGTCTTAATCAAGTAACGATTAAGAACAAATACCCGCTACCCAGGATCGAAGACCTTTTCGATCAACTGAGAGGAGCTTCGGTATTTTCCAAGATCGACCTGAGATCGGGATACCACCAACTGCGTATAGCCGAGAAGGATATACCGAAGACAGCGTTTCGTACGAGATATGGGCACTACGAATTCACCGTAATGTCCTTTGGTCTCACAAACGCTCCCGCAGTATTCATGAACCTCATGAATAGTGTTTTCCGAGAGTTGCTGGATTCTTGTGTCGTCGTATTCATCGATGACATTCTAGTTTACTCAAGGGACGATGAGGAGCATACGAAACACTTGCATCAAGTACTCGAAACTCTGAGGAGAAATCAGTTGTAAGGGAGTGTCGGTTGACCCGGCAAAAATATCGGCAGTGATTGATTGGCCGGCACCGACAAGTCAGACAGAAGTAAGAAGCTTTCTTGGACTAGCCGGATACTACAGAAGATTCGTGAAAGATTTCTCCAAGATTGCAAGGCCAATGACCCAACTGCTGAAGAAGGGGTTAAAGTTCGAATGGACCACAGAGTGCGAAAAGTCTTTCCAAGAACTCAAGAAAAGACTTACGACAGCGCCAGTCCTGATACTTCCATCAGAAACGGAAGATTTTGAAGTGTACAGTGACACTTCAAAAGAAGGACTCGGGTGTGTACTTATGCAAAACCAGAGGGTTATTTCCTACGCATCACGACAACTCAAGCCGCATGAGGAGAATTATCCGACGCACGATCTAGAATTAGTCGCGGTGGTGTTCGCTCTCAAGATTTGGCGACACTACTTATACGGACGAACGTGTCGGATGTTCACGGACCACAAGAGCCTCAAGTACATATTTACTCAAAAGGAGTTAAATATGAGGCAGCGGAGATGGCTTGAGTTAATCAAGGACTACGACCTGGATATAGCCTATCACGAAGGAAAAGCAAATGTCGTGGCAGACGCATTAAGCCGAAAGGCGAAGCACACGACAAACACTCTTATTTTACCGTCAGGACTATATATGGACTTAGCAAGGTTAGATACTGAACTAGTCCATTATGGGACTGTGGTAGAAAGGGTGAATGCCGTGACGATTGAATCTACCGTATTTGACGAGATTCTGGCAGCTCAGCCGGACGATGAGAATCTCAAGAGGATCAAGGAGAAGATGGACGAGGGAAAAGCGGTAGGATTCACAATCCACGATGACGGGAGTATTCGCTTTAAAGGGAGGTGGTGCGTTCCTCACAAGTGTGAGGAATTGAAGCAAAAATTGATGGAAGAAGGCCACAGTACGCCTTATTCAGTACACCCTGGTGGTGATAAGCTGTACAAAGATTTGAAGAAAATCTATTGGTGGCCGAGAATGAAGAAAGATGTTGCGGATTTTGTGGCTAAATGTATAACTTGCCAAAAGGTAAAGGCAGTACGGCAAAAGCCATTGGGATTGGTGAAACCGTTGGAGATCCCAAGTTGGAAATGGGATAGTATCTCCATGGACTTTGTCTCGGGCTTACCAAGATCTCCTCGAGGGATGAACAAAATTTGGGTAATAGTTGATCGGTTAACAAAGACTGACATCTTTATACCAATGAAAGACAATTGGTCGATGGATCAACTAGCCAAGGCGTATATCGATAATGTGGTTCGAAGACACGGAGTGCCACATGATATTATTTCTGACCGAGACAGTAGATTTGTCTCAAATTTTTGGACAAAATTACAAGAAGCCTTGGGAACCCAAATCAAGATGAGCACAGCCTTTCATCCGATGACCGACGATCAGACTGAGCGGACAATTCAAACGCTTGAGGATATGCTTAGAGCGTGTGTACTTGAATTCAAGGGAAGTTGGGAGAACCACTTACCGCTACTTGAATTCTCGTATAACAACAGTTACCATGCTAGCATTGGCATGGCACCGTTCGAAGCTCTCTATGGACGCAAGTGTCGCAGTCCGCTATGCTGGACAAAGGATGAAAATTCTGTAGTTGTTGGACCTCAGCTCATTGAGGATATGAGTAAACAGATCCAAATTGTCCAACAAAAGATGAAGGCCGCACAAGATCGCCAAAAGAGCTATGCCGATACGAGGCGACAAGAGTTGGAATTCCAAGTGGGAGACAAGGTTATGCTAAAGGTGTCACCCATGAAGGGGGTGATGCGATTTGGCAAACGAGGGAAGCTGAGTCCTCGTTACATTGGTCCATACGAGATTTTAGACCGTGTAGGTACCTTGGCCTACCGATTGGCTCTTCCACCGGAATTATCACGGGTGCACAACGTGTTTCATGTTTCTCAGCTGAAGAAATATGTGCACGATCCAACTCACGTCTTGCAAACTGATGTGATTGAGCTGGACGATGATCTGACGTATGAGGAGTATCCGATCGAGATACTGGACGTCAAAGAAAGAGTTACAAGAAACAAGACCGTGAGAATGGTAAAAGTACTATGGTCTAATCATGGTACCGAAGAAGCGACGTGGGAATTGGAATCAGATATGAAGCAGAGGTATCCTAACCTTTTTCAACGCGACTCGTGAGCAGTTATGGGGACATAACTGTAGTTCTAAGGGGGGGAGGATATGATACCCCGCAGAGAGTCGTCACGCGCCGAGGTAAGAATTTAATTTTCAAACCTCAAATATTTTATGCGTGTCAATTATTACATGCATTACTATCAGTCTGAGTGCGACCCAACTTCGAGGACGAAGTTGATTTCTAAGGAGGGTAGACTGTAATACCCGAGAAATCGACATCAAGTTTTAAAATCCGAAGTTTAAGAATTTGATTTATTTATCGAAATCGAATTAATTCCGAGAGAGCGGAATTAAATATTTCGGACAGTCGCGACTCGGGATAGATGTATCGAATTATCCCAACAATCTCGGATAATTCATATTATGATTTTTAAAGATTAAAATCATAATATAAAAAAAAATGAAAAAAACGCGAGCAGGTGGCCGCGCGGAGCGCGCCACTCTGCTGTTATGAACAACTCATAACGCCCCATGCGTTTCATGCCATGATTTCGGTGGTGGGCGATTCCAAACGACTCCAATTTGAATTCCAGACATTGGAGGATGTGTGGGGATGATTTTGGATAGGTTTTGGATGTATTAAATCCCCACAAAGTCAGCTCATGATTGGAACTTGAGCACCAAGGGGATCCTATGGAGTCATGGGGTGAGTGGGGGTTTTGGATGAGGATTGAGGGGATTAATTCGGGAGTTATGGGTTGCATTTCATCCCCTCACATCCCTAGCATCCTATGACAGTCATTGGGCTACTCCCCACCTCTATAAATACCCTAGTCATGCCTCCATTCCACCCATTTGCACTTAAGAAGTTTCATAGTGAGAGTGGTGAGAGTTCTTGAGTTGTGCTTCACTTGGCAGAGAGTTGGACGTGTTCAAGTGATCCAATCCATTCTTCTAAGGTTAGGTAAGAGTTCTACTTCATTCCATTGGTTTTAGATTCGAGCCTGTTGCCCTAGAACTAAGAATTCTTTCGACAACTCCAAAATAGATTCAATCGGAGGGAGGTGTTGATTCGTGGGGCTGTTCCAGACGATCTCGGGGATTCTACCAAGGGGAATTTCGATCCTAAACTCATCTCAAGTAAGTTAGTATTGTGCACGTCGATTTTTAGGAGTTTTGGTTGAGTATAACTCGAGATATAGGTTCATCTTCTCATTTGACAAAATCTGCCAAATAGGGTTTTCCTATGACCAATTTTATTGTTCTGAGAATTCGACCATGATCCGATCATTTTTAGAAAATCTCTCCAAAATGAAACTTGTTCCTAATGTCCTAAAGATGCTCTCTGTAAATTTTTATAATTTTTGGACATGTTTCGGTCACCCAAATTCGATCTGGTATTTTCTGCATACAAGTTGACAGATTTGATGTATGTATGTAGTCAGTTTTATTGTTCGGTTCACTCTCGCCTATGATTGTTTTTAGTGCTTGATGTCTTCATGAAACTTGTTCTAATATGTGTCTAGAACATCCCTGTAAAATTTCATGATTTTTGGAGCATGTATGAAATTGTTATGAATTTTTGAACTCACTGTGGTCGAATTTACTGAAGCAAGAGAAATTGTAATTCAATAGCTTTCTGAAATGGATTAAAATGACCAGTTTAGAGTCCGAATTTGGGATGGCTATTTCTATGAAAAATGCTTATTTTGATGATTCCTAGCCACTGTAATTTTTCCAGAATTTTTAAAAATTGTTTACTGCATTTTTAAAGGCGATTTCAGAAACTGCTATAATGTCATTTTTGGTCGGTAAATGCTATTTTGAATATTCGATGAACTAAGAGTCGATTGTTACTCGTTTTTGGATACATATGAAATCTGGATATGTGGCGAATATATTGGAATGATAAAAATGTGAATTTTAAACTTTGGGAGTTTTGATCGAGTGGGATGCCATGTGTTAGAGGGTAAGTGCACTTGGCGTGAGCTCGTTGGGTCGCCCCCTCTTTTGTAGCCAAAACGGCACATATGATATTGTGGTTTCGTGATTGTAAGAGTCTATACTCCTAGATGTATCCGTATGGGTTATCTAGGGCTCCGGAGTGGTCTGTATAAGGTCACTGCTTTCACATCCCTCGTGGGTACGAGTCCCAGAGGTGGGTTGATTCGAAAGGGCTTAGGCCTAGAATCATATTAATGGAGGCCTTATGGGTGTAAGTTCCCAAGGTCATTTTGGGTATCCTCGATCATAACGAACATTGGTATAATATTCGTGGATGATGTGTAAGAGATTTTAAATTAATTTATTTATTCGTCTTCTTTTTAAATAAATATATTATTATTTTGTATACTCTCCTAAAAACTTTTAAAATTCGTTGTGCTATATATTAACTTACGCAGTACCTTTGTACTGATAAATTGTTGTTTTATTTTCTTTTCAGATTTCGCAGAGTAAGCATCGCATGGAGGGATGGGATTTCCATTTTTTAAGAGGACTTGTCGCATCTTATTTATTTTTAATTTATGCATTGGACTTAGACTATGGTTTTGGCCGCATGTTTTGGCCCTGTTTATTTTTGCTTCCGCACTGCTTATTATTATTACGTGTGTGATACTCTGATTAAACTACGGGCTTATTTGAATGGTTTTTAAAACATTTTTAAGTTAATGATGCAACTTAAGCCTTAGCATCCTTTTAAATAAGCTCGATTTGATCGGGTCTTGTTTGGAAGGGTGTGGCGGTAGCGTCCCGGCCTGGGTGACCAAATCCGGGGTGTTACACCTGCACCACGTATCCCCCCTTTTTTTTAAAGAAAAAAACGTTGTTCTGATGAAGCGAACTATTACCGCACTAATATTTGAACACTGTGATTGACCAAAATTTTAAACCAATGTACCGGTCGTTAGGGGTGTCAATTTGGACACGAACCTGAAAAAATGAATCCGATCGATACGAAAAATTTTAGATTTGGGTTTAGTCATTTTGGGTTTTTTTCAAATCAGGTCGACCCGATACCCAACCTGAAATATTATACCACATGCTCAACCTGACAGGAATACGACCCGAAACCTGAAATTGTGTCAATTTTGGTCTATAACCCGAAAAATCAAACCCGAACGACACGAAAAATTTCAGGTTTGGGTTTGGTCATTTGAGTTTTTTCCGATACCCGACCTGAAATATTATATAATCTCATCAATCCGACACGAACACGATCTGAAACCTGAAATTGACACCCCTATCAGTCGTTACATTTCGTCCATGTTTTCCTTCTTCAACGATTGTCTAATGCCTGTCGAATTTCAAGTCATTTAAGCCAGTTCCTCTAGAGAATGGTTTTCCTCCCGGAGAATGCTTTCGCCCCTCTCGCTCTCGGACCTTCTTCTCCGTCTTCCCCGTCTGAATCTGGCCCCCTACCTCAGGATCCATTCTTCTTTAACAGCGGCCCTCCAACCTCCTTCAGGGACAAAGTCCTTGCGGGCAAGTGTGCACCACCAAGCCCCCTCACTGACGACCCCGCTCTTGATAATCTGATCAAACTTGAATTCTTGGGTGGCGACAGGCTGAAGCCGAGAATCACGATCGACCCCACGATCAAGGAATGTATACACAAGCCATTTGAGGATGGACTCATTATCTCCATCATTGGGAGAAAGGTAGGGTACCTTGCCCTCTTTGATAGAATATCTAAGCTTTGGAATATCTCGGACAAGTTTGAGATGATCGACTTGGGAGCTGGCTTCTTTCTCATCAAATTCGATAGTGATGAAGATAGGACTCGGATACTCAAGGGTGGTCCTTGGATGCTATTCGATAGTTATCTAACAGTTTGCCCGTGGTGCCCCGACTTTATTGCCTCCGAAGAAACCACTAAGAAAACCCTTGTATGGGCTCGTTTCCCTGGTCTATCGGTGGAATATTTTGATGAAATTCTCCTCACCAGAATAGCGGCGGCTATAGGAAGGCCCATCCGAGTTGATGCCATGACTAAGGGTGTGAATAGAGGAAGGTATGCAAGGGTGTGTGTAGAAATCGATTTGAGCCTCCCCGTGGTTTCAAGTGTCTTGGTTGGAGAAAATTGGTATAGGGTGGCTTATGAGGGGCTACACTTATTGTGCTCAACCTGTCAAAGGTTTGGCCATGCAAGCCATGTGTGTGCGAAGTCGCCGGCGGGGAAGATCTCATCGGAGATGGTGGTGTCAGTGGTTGAGGGAGATAAGACAAATGGGAAAGCTGTTACCTGTGGCACCTCAGGCAAAGAGGCAGTAGACCCCTCTATTTCTGGGATGAGAGACAAGGAGGAGTTCTCTGGTTTGAAAGAAGGGACTAAGAAGAATAGCATTAATGAGGTAACTAACTACAAGGGAACAAGCAACAGCTTTTCAGGGGTTGACTTGCCCTCTGCTGAGTCCGCCACCCTGACAGAAACTGTCACTGTTCACCCCTCAGAGCCTGACCATATGAATGTTGAATTAGCTCCCGTGAGACCTCCTTTGGCGCCCGTTCAACCAGAGACTGGGGATTGGATTAAAGTATTGAGGAGAAAGCCCAACAAAACCAAGAAACAGCCCACCCCGAGTTCAAAGCCCTCCACCCCATTGAAAGCAGTCATTAGTACCCCGTGGCCCATCAAGAAAAAGGGGTTGCAGCCCAAGGACAAAAAACCTCCCATTGTTAAGGCCCGACAAGGCAAATCCCGGGAAAAAACCCTTAATTCCAGCAGAGGGGATAATCCAGGCCTGGCCAAACGACTCGGAGCTTCATCGGGACCTTACATCCCTTCGGAAGAACCTCTGCATCCCTCTGAGATGAAGATGACGCCGACCAGACGGAGCCCTAGGCAGTTAGAGGAAGACGTGAAACCCCGCGATGATGAATCCCATATGCAATCTTAGGGGGCCTCTGAAAGAAGACTGCGAGATTTCTCACGCCGTTTTGTCCCTAATTTGATGGTGATTTTGGAACCGCATCCTGAATTTATTAATTCTCGTGTGTTCTATTTGAACTGGGGTTACTCTCCCATCTACATACAGGAGGTTACGGGGAGGGCAAGGGGTATGTGGATTCTTGCCAAGTTGGGGTTGAATCTTACCGTTGATGTGTTCGATTCCCAGAGGATCTTCGATCCCAAGGACTTATTCGAGGAGTGCGTTTTGTTACATGTTCTTAGAGAGGGAAATAAGGTGGCGGACAAGCTTGCGAAGCACGAAGCCACGAAGGAAGATTTCTTCACTACGTAGGCATTTCCTCCGGATATAGTCATGGATGAATTATTGGCAGATGGGCTAGTTCCTTATTTATGTTGTTGTGTTCCTTGCCTGTCTTTTATTATTTTCGTCTCTTCCTCTGTCTTGCTTTCTTTTTGTTTCTTTCTTTTTGTACTTTCGTGTGGTGTGTTTTTCTCCGGCTATTTAATTGGCTCACCAAAAAAAAAAATTCAAGTCATTTTATTATTGAAAAAAAAAGAAAGATAAGAAAGTGGAAAATGGATCACGTGACATATCACTATGTCCAGGTTGGACAAAAAGGACGTCACGTGGTCACGGTTTGCGTACGCTAACTCAATCCATATTCCTCAACCCTACCCTTTTCTTCTCTTTTTTCTTCCAGAATTCCGCCACGCGTTCTCTCCACGCCTGAGGCACACGCTCCCTTCCCTTTTTCAACGGAAATATAAACCCCAAGCTGTCAGACACTGTAGCGGATTTCTTTCCTTTTTCTTCTCTGCTATTGATTGATTGGAGGAACCCAACCCTAGCCCCAGCACTACGAAATCACAATCCTCGGGGGATTAGTTATCTCATTAATCACTCAAATTTATTAGATTTCCCGACTTAACAGCCATCTGGATCTCGATTTTGGGGTTTTTAGGGTTTAATTGCTGATGGATTTAGTGTGCTGACGGAGGGGGGGCTGGAATAAAGCTAAAACTAGGCTCTTGAGTCGATGGAGCCGCGAGTTGGAAACAAGTACCGACTGGGTCGGAAGATAGGCAGCGGATCCTTTGGGGAAATCTATCTAGGTAAGATGATTATCAGTTTCCCTTTCTTAAGTTGCCTGATTTTTGCTTTTTGAGTTTGAGGGGAGAGGATTGTTTTACTGGTTAGGACTTGGAGTTAAATAATTGATTGGTGTCTTTGTTGGGTTGCAGGGACAAATACACAAACCAATGAGGAGGTGGCAATTAAGCTAGTGAGTGATGTTTTTTTGTTTAACTTTTCTTGTTTCTTTGCGTTTGCGGTTGGTGGTACTTTTTTATTTATTTATTTATTTTATTTTGTCGTTTATATGTACAGTAGTCGTTGTCATCTTGAAGTCTTCATTCATGTTATGCGCTACTGACTAAGTAATGTGATGCTTCATCAGTTGTGTAGTGTAGTTTAAGGAAATTCATTCAGCTTGCTTTACACGAATTTAGAAATTCTCCTTGGGGAAGGAATTTTGATGATAAGTTAGAGGGTTCTTCAGATTGGAAGACTTTCTTAACTTTCCTGTGAGCCTCTGAAATGGTATCATGAGTGCTTTTTGCTGATTGAGTTGTTTTGTTGTAAAGGCAACTTTGAGTGTTTGGCATCAAAACCTTTGGTGAAAGGTAAATTAGATGTGCAGTTATTTCCGTTGAAGCTGTGAATAGCCATGCTATTCATTTTGTAGTGTTTGGCATCTAAAACATTCCTCAACTTCTCTTTTTGACTAATTTGTCATTTCTGCGATAGTGAGGATTTCCAGCGTCATTGTCACTTGCATATGGACCTTTTTTCGCCATTAATCAGATGTCATGCCTCTAGTTATGAGTTATTTGTTCTAAATCATAGAGTAATAAGTGGCATTCTACCAGATATCTCATGGAATTTGAAGATCGATTATGTTTTGAACTTTGCATTGGAAAACTAGGGTATGGTTGACATGAACCACTTGTACGACTGCTCATTCCATGACATGATAGGTTTTGGCCTGAAGAGCAATATTATTTTCACCTTTCATTTTTCCAATTGATGATGCACAAGCTAAGATATCTTAATTGTTACAACCTCTCATCTTTCCCGATGATGTTTGTTAACAGATTAGAGTATATAGAGGCCTGGCTTTCTAGGTTCTGTTCTGGGAGGTCTTTCATTTAAGTTCCTGGTTCTCCAAATGACATATCTTATGCTGTATGTGGTTGTATGCAAGCGGTGTTCCACAATGAAGAGTGTCACTCTAATCAACAACCCTCTTATTTAGTAATCAATTAATGAATGTCATAGTTGTATGTGGATAAAGTGGAGATTACTGTGAATTTACCACTGCACGAATTCTAGTACCTCATGTATTGGTAGGTTCAAGAAAAAGTAATGTTATGTCTTGACTTGAATTTACCACTAAATATTATTTTCGTGGGAAACTATATTCATCAGGTTTCATGTTTTGATACCATATTGGTGCTTTCAGGAAAATGTGAAGACAAAACATCCTCAGCTGCTGTATGAATCGAAGCTGTACCGGATTTTGCAGGGAGGAAGTAATGATTTTTTCAGATGTTCCCTTCAATGATATCTTAACTACTTACTTTTTACTATTTAATTATAACACAAGCTCTAAACTCTTACAATACAAATTGCAGCTGGGATACCAAATGTGAGATGGTATGGTGTTGAAGGGGACTATAATGTTCTAGTTATGGATTTGCTTGGGCCCAGTCTTGAGGATCTATTCAATTTTTGCAGTAGGAAGTTTTCTCTGAAGACAGTTCTTATGCTTGCTGATCAAATGGTTAATACTTCATGTCTAATACATCTTTTCATCTATTCTTGGCATTTATTTATTATTCAAAAAAATATTATATTTATAATCTTTTCCCTATTGGTATTTTAGATCAATCGTGTTGAATTTGTACATTCAAAATCGTTTTTACATCGAGATATCAAGCCAGATAATTTCCTCATGGGCTTGGGGCGGCGAGCAAATCAGGTCCATAACTATCTCGTCTGTATTCTATAAGAGAATGAATTAAATCTGCAATGTTAAATGGTATGTATTTTTCTGACATCAATATTAGGTTTATATCATTGATTTCGGTCTTGCGAAGAAATATAGAGACAGTTCAACACACCAGCATATACCTTATAGGTGAGGTGAATATCATTTGAGCGGTTGCATTTCATTAGATTGATTGAAACTGAAGTGTAAATTTGACAATGATTTAAGTTTTCATCTCTAATGCAACGATTTTGAAATTTGTTACTGTGGCAGCAATCTTCATTTGTTTTACATAGATCTCCAATGATCAATGCTAATTTATTTATCAACCAGAACATTATCCGATGTTGTCGATCCAGAACTCGATAGGGAAACCTGTTAATGATTGCCATGACATGCCACATGCGTGCTATACATATTCTTTGTTTATGAATCTGGACAATACTGACTATACCTAGAAAAATAGTTTAGTAGTCAATGTCATGAGAAACAGCTGTTCATCATTCTATCTGAAATTTATGATGGGTGATATTGCATATGCACTGTGAACTGTAAACTCTCTTGTTCATTATTTATAGATCACAAAAAATAAACAAAGGTATTAAAAAAACTACACAGAAATATATTTTGAAGAAGAATTCAGATGCTGGAGGTTAAAACCAACACTGGCTGGGCCTGGTGACGATGATACTGAATTTTGAAGGGTAGACTAAGCCTGGAAGTACTTCCAGCTGCTAATAATATTTCTCAAGTCTATGATGCACCATGTCTTTCTGAATTTCTCAAGTGTGAATTCATAGTATTTCTCATATTGTGGTAACTTGTACACTTGTACTAATGTGCACTATACTTAACTGTAGGGAGAACAAAAACTTAACTGGAACTGCACGATACGCAAGCATGAATACTCACCTGGGTATAGGTAGGTGTATAATTTTGTTTTATCTTGTATTTTTGTTTCTACTGTCTTGTTAGCCAAATTCATGATTTTGGTGAAATGTCCTAATAGAACAGAGCAGGAGAGATGACTTGGAATCTCTTGGGTTTGTCTTGATGTATTTCTTAAGGGGAAGGTAATTTACATTATCCTATTTTGATTCCTAATGTTGTTGTATTGAGGTATGTAGTGTGACATCTGCTTGGCACAGCCTTCCCTGGCAGGGACTAAAAGCAGGAACTAAAAAACAGAAGTACGAGAAAATAAGCGAGAAGAAAGTCTCAACGTCCATTGAGGTAATTTTATCCCAGTCAATAATTTTAAGAAGTCCTCATTTGTACGGGATTATCACTGCTGCCTTGCGCTCTTTGCAGGCCTTGTGTCGGGGTTATCCAACTGAATTTGCATCATATTTTCATTACTGTCGTTCGTTGCGGTTTGAAGATAAACCTGAATATGCATATCTCAAGAGAATATTCCGTGACCTCTTCATTCGTGAAGGTCTCTTATGTCCAATGACTTTCTATTTTCTATCTCACCTAGCTGAGGAACAGGCTGGAAATGAGAGAGTGTTTCACATGTATTGTTGTCCTTGCAGGTTTCCAATTTGACTATGTTTTTGATTGGACTATTTTGAAGTACCAACAATCCCAAATGGCAACTCCTTCCCGAGCTCTTGTAAGTGACTAAACCTAAAAGTTGATTTTTTGTGAGTAATAATTAATGTTAATTAAATATGAAGTGATACATCTTCGTAGATTCTATTTGCTTAATCTTTTAGGGAAGCAAAATATGGCTTTGTGAAACTGAAAAAGAATGCTGGTTGTGCGTGAAGGGGAGAAACTAAATAAATATGAATTGTTGCATCTATCGGGTTATAGAACTTTGTGGGTTTAAATTAAATATTTTCGAAGACATATCCCATTTAGTACATTCTCTGATGGTGTATATTTTAGGGCCCAAATATGGGGACGAGCTCAGGATTGCCCCCTACAATTCCCACTGGTGAACGGGTGCCTGGTATATTCCCAGATCAGCTGCATGATATTTTATTTATTTAATTATTATTATTGTGATGATGATGATGGTAAAATTGATGTTTCATACGCCAGTTTTTTTTTTTTTTTTTTTTTTTTGTATTTTTAAATTTCTTTTCTGCACAAATTATTTCCGTCTTCTTATCACTTATAAGTCAGAATTGTATTCACAACCATTCCTTAGTGTTGGGTTTTGAGACGTCTTGGAAAACTTTGCTGCAGGTGAGGAAGAGGCGATACAAATAGGCACTTCTTCTGCTGATCCTTCTAGAAGAAGAAGCCCTGGACTGCTTGTAAATGCTGGCGGTGGCATAGCGAGACAGAAAAGTCCTGTACATGATATGTCAAGCAAGGATGCTATGGTTAGCTGATAATTGTTTCAATACCTGAACTTGTTGAATTTCTTCGTCCTTATAATTTCTCACGGAGAGGCATTCCTTGGCACAATAATTAATCTATTGGTCCTCAACAAAGTTTGGGAGAAAGCCATGAGTTAATAATTAATCTATTGGTCCTCAAATTTCATGTTATTCATAGAAAGATGAAAACCTAAGTTGACTATTCATATAGTTGGAGTTGCCAGATTTAACGCTCATTAATATTTTGAGCTCAACTTTGTGTTGGTTCAGTAGTTAATAATCACGTCGTTTTCTGTTACAAGATCGACTTGCACCATACCTGTCATACCTTCTCCGAGTCATTTTCCATTTGCCACCGGCATTCCAACTAAGCCTGTTCAAATTTTGCAGCTCTCAA
Organism: Hygrophila difformis; assembly: GCA_030278955.1. Taxonomy (NCBI): domain Eukaryota; kingdom Viridiplantae; phylum Streptophyta; class Magnoliopsida; order Lamiales; family Acanthaceae; genus Hygrophila; species Hygrophila difformis. The sequence continues at coordinate 21,184,444 of JAOANR010000009.1, forward strand.
GCTCCAGTTACTTTGGAAGGTCCAGCGGAACTCTAAGAAGGGCAGCTGTTTCTGGGAGTCGTGACACCTTAGGAAATGAATCCGAGCCCAGTCGTTCTCGCACACCTGAGACAAGTCCAGCTACTGCAAACCGAATATCGAGCAGCCAAAGAGCATCTGCTGTTGGTGGGTCCTCCGATCCAACAAAGTACACGAGCAACACTCCTTCAGGTCGAAACAGTTTGGTCACAAAGGGTTACGATTCTGCCATAAAGGGTATTGAGAATATACGTTTTGACGATGAAGAAAGGTTCCACTAAAATTCCAAGATACACTCCATATTTCCTACTATAAATCATTGGCGTGCGATGTGGACGGACGTCTTGGCAATTTCTTTGGATTCGATGATATTCGCGAGATTGATGGATTGATGGTTTGTGGGTCTTTTAATTCCATGTGCCCTTCTTTCCTTTGCTTGGATTTATCCCATTTTTCCTTTTCCCTCTTCAGAATGTTGGCTGAATTGTAAAATTGACTTCACTTTTTTCACAGTATTATTTACCACTTCAGAAACATTTTGGAGGACAAGAAATTGGTTGCAAATATTTACAGTTTATGCTGTGACCTATATACATATCTAGAGTTATGAAGTTAGTATTTTATTTTATTTTTGTATTTGTCCCAAGAAATTCTGTTTATTTCCTTCGCTTCAATCTTGCGCACCTTCTATGGATGATGATGCCAGACGTGCAAAAAGATAAGATAACAAAAAAAAAAATGAAGTAATCAACAAGACCTTTAACCTTGATTGTGTATATACTCCATAAGACAAAATGGAAATATGGAATAATCATATCCAAGAATCCGCAAGGACATGGGAAGAAGCTCACGGGTTACCACATTTGACAATTGAATTTCCCTAAATATTCATACATTCATGTTCATTTACAATGATCGGAATTAGAAATACTCCCAAGATTCTGCTACACATCCATACAAAACTTTTTAAAGAGAGACAAGCAAGATTACATATGTACCTCTCATTCTTTCCATTTTATTAATGCTAAGCAAGTAGTAGTAGTCAAGCAGGCTTGCATGTTAGTCCACATCCAACATAGGATCTTCAGTTTCCTTGCTTAGCCCCGTTTTGACAACATCCTTATTGTGTTGGGATTAAAATCCTATAAGACATAGACATCAACCTCTGAAATTTTCATAATGGAAGGAACACAAACCCTATCAAATTTATCATATGCCTAAAGGTGCCACAAGTGGGCTAGCGGCCAGCAGTAGCTTTCTTTGATCTATCTTGGCTTCCTGCAGTATGAACTAACTTGGCAGCACAGTTCAGATAGGCATGGGCATATTGTGGCCGACCAGAAAGGAGAAATATAAACAAACAAACCAAGAAACAAACCAAGATGTTATACTACGTGATTACATTTTGGTACATATTCTCGCATAAATCATTTTTAACTTCACCCCATCGACTTGAACCACAAAATTCAAAGTTAAAAACATGCCAAAAAAGTTAGAATTACATATCCAGTAGAGCACTGGACATGTTAACCTCTACATCATAATCATATCTTTACATAAACCATCGATAAGAAAGCCGACACGGCAGTGCCATACATCTTGCTGAGTCCATAGTTGTTAAGATCCCGATCTTGATCTTCGGATCTTACAATTTTACGATCACACTTCTCTAAAACGATCCCGATCCTTGTAGGATGTTAAAATTAGTAAGATCCCGATCCTGATAGTAGAATGTTACGATCTTATGGTCATACTCCCTCAAATGCTTCTACGATCTTACGATCATACCCTCTTAAACACAAAATTTTTGTTGTATTTTATGATTTTGGATCAAATTAATTTTTTTCCTTTAATTTTAAACTTAAGAGCTTGTATTCCTTATGTATATTGTGTAAAAAAACATAATATGTATGTATGTAGAAATATTTAATATTTGATTATGATGTTTTTGTACTGTATTATTTTAATTAACTTGTAAGATTCATAAACACACGAAATAATACTATTACATGTTAGTATGCATAATTGAGTTTATCCATTATTGCAATTTCATAAGACCTTAGGATCCCGATTTGATCCTACAATCCCGATCTTGCAAAGAAAAAAACGACCTCATATAGGATCCCGATCTTAACAACCTTGGCTGAGTCTATCAATCATACTACCACCCAAACAACCCCCTCCCTAATTAACACAACGCCCATTTGATAACCATCTTAAACAACTCCAAACCCTCAGTAAATCTGCTCCGAAACAACCCTTTAACAGATTGCTGAAGATGAACATATCAGGACCCAACCAAAGAACACACCTAGAAATGGAAAACCAAATATTGCACAAATCAGAAACACAAAACGATTGATGGAAATAAAGAAATAAACAAAACATACTCATCAATCGGAAACACAGATTGTCACATCTAATAAAGTATCTTTGAAGAACTAACGATACAATATTCACGTACATTGAGAAGCATCATTCAACCCATTAATATTTCCTCAGATTTTGTAGAAAACATGGATAAACCCATTAATATAATCAAGTGAGATCTTGTTGTATTCGTCTAATTGCATAAATTTAGAATATCAAATTTTTATAATTATACTTATATACAATTTGTGATCTTAAGCGTTAAAAATGTGTTTTGAATTGCATGAAATCATGAAATGTAATACTTAGAGACTAGAGTATGTTGGAATTTGACATGGAGAAAATCAACAATGCTTTGCAGTGAGGTTTCAAAGATAACCTCATACTACCTGAGTTTTGGTGAGTCTTTCAGGACCAAGGCTAGAGCCCAGAGTTCAGCCTTGAAGCTATGAGCATTTCCCATATCAAAAATCAACATAAAATGTCAGAAACGGACCAACAGACAACAGTCGACTTTCCTATGCATAAATAAGTTGACATGCAAAAAAGTAGCCCCAATCACCCGTCATTGATAAATACTCACTGGCACAAAAGCATGAGAACCACATTTACCCATCATTGATAAATTTCCTACTTATTAGGAACATAAAGTACTCCAGTATACATTTAACTGCACAAATATTCCCAGAGTTGTCAAATATATAATGGACTACTGTGTTATAGTAAAATACCACATGTTATAATACATACTAATAGATAGATGGCGACATTAACAGTATTGGAATCAGCTAGCATTTGAATGAGCTATACTGCAAGCCTGCAACCTCCCTCTGTTCAGTTCTGATCTTTGATGTCAGACTGTTAGTTCTTCACATTTCTTCTGTAAAGGTTTCTGAAAGTTCAAACTCATCAAGGAACTATCAAATTTGATCTGTATTAGTGTCTTCATAGTTCTTTTGCTTCATTGAGAAGCAGCATTAGCTTTACTTTTTCTGATTGATGAATCCAGAAAGATGTAAGCTAGCTATTCGCTCAGGGCGCGCAACATGGGCGGACCTAGTCAATTTTTCAATTAGTGTAGGATGGTATTGGTCTATGTACAAAACCCCCTATCCAAAATATCTGGTGCCCCCATTCCAAACTTGTCAAATCTGAAAATGTTCCCAATCCAAAAGCTTAAAATAATTTTTTTAAATCTATTCTCAATTTCCTAGACTAATTCATTAGCAAATACAATTGACTTGAGTGGTTATGAGAGGCTCTTGCCGTCTAAGTAAGATCTCATCTCAAGTCCTTGTGAATGCAATGCTTTGGGAAAGGACAACCCATTAAGTCCATGTACCTCAAAGGTTATTCTTGGGCATCTAAGAAACTCCTTTGTTTTCCTAAAAGAATTTTCCCAATTCTCAAAACATAATTTTACTCCAAATCTTACCTTATCTCTATCTGCATTCCCTCTCCGTCTCCCATTGAACCGACCTGCCTCTTTCCATCACGACCAGTCGGCCACCAGTACCCAAAATTTCTAGATCCGCTACTGCCTGAATGTTGCTCAGGAGTGTAATGTTCTCTCTATTGTCTCGATGCAGAATCCCACTGATCTTCCCAGCGCCATGGCCTCAGCAAGCCTGGAATAGACTTCACTGTGATGACTCAATATCAAGACTGCAGCTTCTACAGCCCGCCTTGTCTCGGAATTGACTTTGGTGTCTGTTAATCCTAGCCACTTAACTACTTTGTCAAACTATATCAGATGATAAAGCAACTAGTCAGATATTTGACCGAATGGAAGAGAAGGTATTTTCCTTGGCAAAAGTGCACAACTAACCTTCTGAACATCAGAGTGTAACAACTCCGAGTATCCAAATGAAAGATGCTCCGCTGCCAAGCCTCCGAGTATTACACACAAAAACTTTCTAAGAGTCTGTTAAAAAACATTAAATTTCAAAACATGAAACCTAAAAAACAAGGTATTACAAGAGGCTACAATCAATATAGACAAACCTTCCAATTCAAGTACGAAAAAACAAGTGGAGTATAAAAATCTAGATTATTGGAGCATTACTTTGGCAAGATGGGAAGGCCTGCTCTAATTTTTGCTTCCATAGCCAGCATCCTTTTTAACAAAAAACAATAGTTCTAATAAAACAAGCAAGACATAGCCAAAAAATGATCACCTCACCTCATTACTAAGCTTCCCTTTGGAGATTCTATTTGGCATGTACACCTCATCGACCTGCGTAAATTGAACTCTGATGATAAGTAATCTGCAAAGTAAAGCAGTGGGAAACTGCATAATGAATAATGATCATCATCTTATCCATGTTAAGTTGCCATGTTGTCTGAAAGGGAATGCCTCAGACAGCCATGAGTTGTTAAGTACTTCTAAAGAAACTAATAGCGAGAAGATGGGCAGAGGAATGAGATGAAAATTGGAATTGCAGAAAAGTTAAAATTTACACAAACAGATGAAGATTTATGTTGGTGATAGCACACGCATAGTAACTTTTTATGCCTTCACACAATTTTATCAATAACATAGAGAAAACCAAGAAAGCGATGCATTGCACCAATTTCATTAGAATAGCTTTCCAGCATATTTTCAACTCAGCATAGTTATAAAAAGCCAACCAAGCAAACAAAAGGTGCAAAAAATCATTAATGCACTTACATCCTTAAGGAATTCGAAGCCGATAAACTCCACCTTTCCCCCAGCAAACTTGTCCTGCAATAGATCATTCACAGTTGGTACTTTGTATCTTCTGGGTAAAACCCCGAGCATGTAACCAACTAGAAAGTGTCCTGCTTCATGCTGAAACATTTCAATTTCAGGATAAGTGTTACAAAGTGGGTTCAAGAAAGTTTAAGAACGAAAAGATAGCCAAGAAAGAAGAAAGAACAAAGACCACTGGAGAAATCTCCAGCCGAAGGCAAAGGGGCGAATCAACTTTTCTTATTCCCCAAAGCATAATTGACAGAATAGGAAAACACCTCTACTTATAATCAAATAGACAAATACCTAAACCAATCAACTAGTGAAAGATTCACTAACCGATAGGACTCTACACTAAACAAGAAACAATAACTTGGAAACAAATTGAAGGGCAGCAGACCCAAAACTCTAAAATTGAGTGAATGAAAGGGCTCATTCCATGAGTAAAGGCTGTTGGAGGAGCTTCAAGTAGCCAATTTAGTTTAATTACGAACTGCAAGAAGTAAAATACCAATATTGGAGTGAATTTGCTATGTTAATAAAAGTTTACATATGTTCGAGTCACCAAAATAGGTGGATATTATTTTGTTTAAAATAATATTCAATTGGAATAAATATTGTCAGTCTTGAATAAAGCAATTATTAAGCATTCATTACAATTATGCATACCATTTATACATGTACATATGACTCAACAACTGTAGCTTTATCCCGTTGAACCATTATTCTTAATTTGAAATCAGACCATTTACTTGACATATGCTTGAACATTTCATCTAAACCGATGACTGTTGTAAACCTTTCCATCATTGGAAAATGATTTCTGGACCTAAAGTTCATTCTCCATTCTTCCTGAAACATCTTTGCAAACTCAATATTTGATTCATCTTGAATTCCTCGGTTATGTTCTTCATCTCTGTTCCAACATACTTATGTTTTCCTAGATACAAGTTCAAGTCCTCAATAAAGCAGTTTCAAACTAAATAAAAAAGGGAGTGGAATTTAACCTCTTACATGCATGCACATTAGATGATCTTCATGGATAGAGTCATTATTCTCGGCATCCATTGCTACACCTAGATCTTGTACTGAGACCTGCAGAGTTATATTTGATTGACAGATTAATCTAATCAATTGATACATTATCCCCCCCAAAAAAAGTTATAATACTATTCTTAAAGCTATACCTCCAATCCTCCATTACCTTAATACCATTACCATTAAGTTGTATGAAAGGAGTTTACATGAAATTCCTGTGCCAACAACTTGTTTTTGTTTTGTTTTGTTTATGTTTTTTTAAGGAAAATGCATATAGCATACAAGTCCCCAAAATAAAATCTAGTTTAACCAAAATTAGAGCAACTAGTAACACAAGTTCTGACTGATGAGTTAACAAACAAAGATTCAACTCATGCCCTTCTGCATTGCAACATCATGCCCAGTTGGTACCCTAATATCAATGTAAATTGTGAAAAGCAGCATTCAGGAAGATAGCCAGCAGAAACTATGATTGGCACATGACTACTCAATTATCTTTATTATATGTTACTCGAGAACCATTAAGTGGGAAAGAGTACAATACCATTGTCCTGTTAATCAAAATCCAAGAAGCAATGAAATACTGTTAGTTCCCAGTTGTCATCTCAAAACATGACTTCATTCTCATTACAACTTATTCAGCAAAACTATTGAATATGAATGCTCAAATCCTTCCATTGGTGAACCAAAAATTTGCAGAAGAAATATGTGACATACCTTTGCTTCTTCTTCATGAAACTCTAGGCACTGATGGATGGTCAAAATGATGGCATCAACAGCAAGTTTCGCTGATGACCATTCAGTTCCAGTTAACCTTAATTCTTCCGAGGGCGAGCCATTTCTCAGAACCTATGACATTAACATCTGCAAGCAAATTAGACACAACTCCCCCATTGAGATATCTCACTTCAGTGAATGCACATTGTACGTTTACTCAATGCCCAATTGATCACATCATCATATCGCACCTCAGGGGCCGCGGCGCCGAAGCCGCGGAGGAGGCCGGCGGGATGAGCTTTCAGCTGCTTCACCAACTTCAACGCCGCCTTGTAATTCCCCTTCCCCAATTCTCTGTCCACCCGCTGCAGCGCCGCCCTGCGACGTCGCTTCGTTGCATCGCCTTGCATCGGGGCCGCCGCCCAAACTCGATGCTCCAGATTTTGGGTCGCCGGCGACGATAAGAATTCCTTACCTGAAGAAACGGTCACACCCATTGTTGCAAAATATTTGGCGTGGGTGGGGAAGAGGTTAAAATAACAAACAGAGCGAGAAGCTTATATAGTACCTCAAAACGTTATCCTCTGCCAGACTGCCTCGCGTCGTGTGGCTGCAAACAAAGACCTAACAGGGAAATAAATTAAAATAAAATCCAGAGCGGAGCATCAGAATGCAGCCATTGTTGCACGTATGAGGTTTTGAGACAAATGGGAACTCGTATGATGGTGTGCGGTGGCGGGGGGGCAGTGTTCTCCCGCCGTGATTGCAAAATTGTGAGTGCATTGGAGGCCGCCGGCGGTGACAGGTTGCAAATTCTGGAGCTGATCGACAGGGAATTGAGCAATGGAAACGATAGGGCCGCTTTGAATCTGGCCAAAAGTTTGCAGGGCAAGCCCGGCGGCCTGTCCTGTTTTGGCGCTGCTCGCCAGGTTATTGCGCCGTTCAATTCCCCCATTTCAATTCTGCTTGATAAATGCAATCCTCCTGATAAACACTCTCTCCCTTCCTAGTTAACTACGCAATTGGAAGGGTGGTCTCTGATTTGTGCAAACCTGGTATCTGCTTTAACTTGTTTGAATAGATTGCTTGCAGATTCCACAGAGGTTATACACACTAGATGAGCTGAGACTGAATGGAATAGAAACCACATCCCTTTTGTCGCCGGTGGATTCAACACTTGGCTCCATAGAGAGGACCATTCAAGCAGCAGCTCTGCTTGGAGGAATTTCAGCATGGAATGTGCTTGAGCTGAGCCCTCAACAGATCTTTTATTCATCTCTTGGATTGTTGTTCCTGTGGACATTGGATGCGGTAAGCTCAGCTCTGCCATAGAATTATGTTATAGTAGTATTTCATCAACAGGCATTAGTTGACTCCTCGTGATTATGTTGTTTCTGTGATGTTTGATTCTATATTGCGAATTTGCAGTCCAACATTCTAAGGTTCACCATTTTAGTGCTGAACTGTTAAGAACTTGGTTTTACAGTGTAATTTAACTTGGTTAGGCTAGTAGACAAGCTAATGGATGGAGCTTAAGCAGTAAGTGATCTTCTTGTGAATCAGACGTTTCCTGCCATTGTCGACTTTCTTCCACATTTCTGTGTCCTTTCCACACTTCACAAGGACAATGGCTGTGTTGTGCATAATAATATAGGCCGTCTTGCTCTTCCAGAGAGCATTCCATAGATTGACACAGAGTACGAGTTTTGTCTACTGATAAGGCGTTCAAGTAACAATACTGAAAATTAGCATCTGGTGTATCTCTCAGTCTCTCACAATCTCATAATCTTTAGATAACTGTAGGGATATGTTTTTGTGGATGTATCAAAAATTTACAGAGTCAGCTATTGATCCTACTCTCAACTCAGCTGTTTACATCTGCCTATTTCACATGATTATACGTACATCGCATGATGACCTTTACATAATTTACTATTTGCTCAAAGGCTATCGTGCGTAGGTTTCTTTCAACGGTGGAATCAGTTTCTTGGTTCTTGATACACTTGCCCATACATTCAGCCAGAAGTACCATAACAGAGTTGTCCAAGTAAGACCCTTGTTCCATCGATTGGCACATGAATTTGATCGTGCTGTATCAAAATCTTGATTCTTTTCCTTGCACTTAAAATAGTTTCCCAACTTCTACTTCTTGTTTGATTCAGCATGAGGCGGGCCATTTCTTGATCGCCTATTTAGCTGGAATCCTTCCCAAGGGCTACACATTGACAAGCTTGGAAGCTTTCAAGAAAGGAGGATCACTCAATGTTCAAGCTGGGACTGGATTTGTCGACTTTGAATTTCTAGAGGAAGTACGTTTACTTCCTCAGTATCCACTATACACTGCAGGAAACCACTGGTTTTCGATTCCTAGGAAGAATATGTGTCACGGCATCCACTTATACTTGCTCTCGACATGAAAATATACTGCATATACTGAACTCCTGTGTTAAAATATATTTCAGGTTAGCAAAGGAAAAGTATCTGCCACCGTAGGTTCCTTCTTTATGCCACTTATAATTCAATTTCTGAGAAAATAATCAAACCAGTGATGAAGAAAGCTGTAATTGTTTGTTTCTGCAGACCCTGAACAAATTCTCTTGCATAGCACTAGCAGGCGTGGCGACTGAGTATCTGCTCTTTGGTGCTTCAGAAGGAGGCCTTGCAGATATCAACACGGTATTATTAAGTTCTTTTCTATGCACGCTTTGTCTGTCGAATGCTTTGAACAAACACAGTTGACCGTTAGCGATAATTGGTTCTTAGCTTGTTTGGAGATGGCGGGTCATGGCGGAAAGCCAAAATACCGCCATAGGGTTATGGCGGATGCCGTGGCGGGTTACGGCGTACGCCAAATATATTGAATTAAAAAAATAAATTTTAATTATAAAAATACTAATAAAATACTAAGAAAAAGAAAAATAATACTAATAAAAACATTCAAAAAAAGTTCATAAAAATCTTAAACACCCAAAAAAAAAAGTCTTAAAAGTCTTAAACAAGCGTGACAAACATCAAACACCCATAGAAATCAGTAAAACCATATTATGCACATAAAAATAAATAATAAATAATTATGCACATATTTAGCACCATAAATAATAACTTGAAAAAATGAACAATAAACCACTCAAAAACAGGGGGAAAGATTGAGAGAATAAACAAAACAGAACAGACATAGTAGACAGAGCACTTAATTACTGCTCGCGAAAAAAAAAAAAAATCAAAACAGAAAGAGCAAACAAGAACTTAATTAAAACCCCAAGAATAAACAACACAGGGAGAAGAAAAAGAACAGAGCACTGCACGTGTACAGAACGGAAAAAGAAAAAAAAAAAAAAAAAAAAAAAAAAATGGCTCGGTGCTCGCCGGAGCCGCCCCTGCTCGCTGGAGTCGCTGCCGCTTGCTGGAGGTCGCCGGAGGTCGTTGGTGGTGGCCGCCTTTCACTGGAGGGTTTGGAAGCCAACTGCTACTAGGTTACGGGTTTGAGGGTTTCTACTCTATTTGGTCTATTTTGGTTTAAAAAAAATGGGCAAAAAACCAAAAAGAACGCCATGGCGGCCGCCATCCCCGCCGTGGCAAGTCCTGGTAAGGCGTGGCAGCCAGCTCAAAACCCGCCACCGCCGCGGGTATTTGACAACACTGTTGGAATGTAGTATATACCTGTGTATGTATGTTTCAATGTACGTAGACAAAAGTGTGAACCAGAATTTAAATTTCAAATTAAAGAACACTAATGCATATTCAGCCTTGCAGTTGGACAAATTACTAAGAAGTTTGGGGTTTACTCAAAAGAAGGCTGATGGTCAAGTCAGATGGGCTGTTCTGAACACAATCCTAACCCTGCGTCGCCATGAACGAGCTCGGGCACTGCTAGCGGACGCCATGTCGGAGGGGGGATCAGTAGGCTATTGTATCGACATTATTGAGAAAAATGTAGACGTTGCAGAGCTCTAGTTCTTATGTTTGGGTTGATATGCAGTTGTTTTAAGTACATAGTGAAGTATATGTTTACATCTTCCTAATCTATGGGACACATAGGCTTAGCTTGGTAAAACTACAGCATTTAGAGTTTTGAGTTCTTGAAATTTTTTTTTCTAATTCAAGTATTTGGTGTTTACTTTTTTAGAGTTTAGGGATCGCAAAATAAAATTACATAAATAACCTTTAGTATATAAGTTAATTTTTTTTGTTGGTTTTTTAGAATATGCTATGCATTATTAAAATTCTAACATAATTTGTGAAATTAAAAATTTTTATTTTAATTTAAAATTAGATTCAAAAAATAAATAAATGTCAAGATGAAATTTTTATTTATTTTTTTGTTTTCGTTTTGTTCTGTTGGCTGCACAAGGCAAAACTCATGTCAATGTTGCATTTTGAATCCTAATTAGTAAATTATTACTACTAGTATTTTATGATGGATGGTGGTCATGCCATTTTTACAATCCTAACTAATACACTAGTACTAGTAAAAGAACATCAAAAAAAAAAAAGAGTGCCCTTAGCTTGTTAAGCAGGGGACTCCCTCCCGGCTCCCGGCAATAATAACTGGGATCACCATTTCTCTTTCATTGGCTACCATGCCATGCCATCCATCCATCCCCTCTGCAGATGTGCTCATCATTACTACGGTTGTTCTGTTCTTGGCAGACTAATTTGTTGCCTGCCTGCTTGCCGGCATCAATATATTGCCCCATCAGCCCCCACCCTTTTATAACAGAAGAAGAAGAAGAAGAATTCTTACTGATTATTATATAATTCACTTGGAGAACAAAAATACTCAGACTTTAAAAAAAAAAAAAAAAATTGAATATCATTAGAATCTCTTTCAAAAATGGACAAACTCTTTAAAGCAGGTTGATGGAATAGTAAGATGAGTTTGATTGGATATCAAACTACATACTACTGTTATCTGTTATCCAAAAGCATGATGATGAGTTTCAGGCACATATAGCCTCCATACAATGAGCTATACACAAAAGTATCTATCCTTAGAAAGTATAGTAGTAATGGAACTGAGTTCAAGAACATAGCAAATCAGTTCTTGGCAGGATATAGTAGTACTACTTATTAGTCGGGCATCTCAAAGGTCGGGAGGAAATATGAAAATGGTGACTTTAAAAGAATAAATAAATAAATATGTAGTCAAACAGTGCACCACAGAGTAACTACAGAGATAGAACAATATTTTTCCAAAAAAAAAAAAAAAACCCAAGATGAAGCCTTTAACATTTGCTTATTATTTCAGTTTTTGCAAGATTATCAATAAGCAATAGAACAACTCTGATAACACAAACTAACTGTAAAGCCCAAACATTCATAACATAACTACTAACTACATTCCCCCATCTCCCCCCCTAATTCACCCAGCATCTCAAAGACACGAGAGCTTCACCAATTCAGATTTTGAATTGCCGGCCACCACAAATTTTTGAAATGAGAAACTACAACCAAGATTGACCTCAATCACCAATTCTACATGCATAAAACATTCAATAAAAAAGAAACTAGCACCAAACGAAATTGCTAGAACTCTGGCGAACAAATTACCCAATGATATTAGGAAATTAATAACACCACATATATCTTGAGGTCAATTATTCTCATGGACAGAAAAAACTCACATGAATTCTTGCCGAAAACTTCACCAATTGAGCTGCTGGGGAAACACAGTAAATTGGGGGAGGCGAAGCCGTGCAGTATATGATCAACCCTAGATTTTTAACTTGCCGTTTTCATCAGGTTTCCAAGCATTTGACGCTTTGACTGTTCATCATCATCATCATCATCATCCGCCGCCGGTTTCCCATCCTTGTTAACTAGTTCCCAGCCGCCAGATTCCATTTTGAGATCCCAATGGTATCAGTGGAATTTCACAATAAAGCTACATTTGGAACGCAGAACGCCGGAATAGCCAGCGTTGGAGTTTAGCGATTGCGTTCGACAGATTAGCATTGGAATTTCTATTTTTTCGGGAACCAAACAGAAGTTTTATGAACGCTGATTTAATCCAAGCGTTTGAGATGGTAAACGCGGTTACCAAACGCAGCCATAATGTTCTTTTGGATTACATTCTTTTCTGCTACATCATCCCTTTCCCTTCCGATCGTTTTGATCTGGCGGCCGCCTCTATTGCGCACCGCCATCCCTAGCCCGCCACCGCGAATGTAGACATCTATTCTTGTTGCACCTTATAAGGACTTGATAGCAAGACTAACAGCCAAAGCGAAATCAAATAGGCTCCACGGGTACGATACCATATGAAACCATGAATAGTATGTTTCAACTCAAAATAAAAAAAACAATAGATGAAAAGGAAAACTCCCTCATTGGGTGACAATAGACACTCAACATGGTCACAGTAGGCTTTTATAAACAATGATCAACAACACTTGTGCACATTGTAATACTCCGATGCAGCACAAATTCATAAAGGAACATAACTTGTGGCCTTTGAAAACCATGAGTCACAAAGTGTAAAAAAGAAAGACCCGATGGTGATATGATCAGTCCAATGGCATGCAGAGAGTTATTGACATGGCCTCCAAATAAAAAATGCTAAGCTTCAAAACCCCTTGTGGCAAAAAGATATAAATTTTTGATACCAATGATCAAGATAAAAAGTATAAACCATGGGACGTGTAAACAAAAATTTTAAATGATTACAATAAAATGTGCCAAGAGCTTTTGGTTAGACGTAGAGTTTAAACTAGTCAAAAATAGTAGTATTATGTTTTAGCTCGACTCGAATTCAGCTCAAGCGTGACCAATAACTAAACTAACTTTCAATTGAGCTCATTTTTTAGGATTGAGTTCAATTTTTTTTAGCACAAACGAACCAAGTTCAAACCTTATAAATAAGCTATTAAGCTTTCATGAGTATTGAGTAGGAGTTAAGTTTTCATTCATTTTAACAGCACTAGAGAAACCTTGAATTAGGATTTTGCAATGTGTAGTCTCACATGCTCAATTAATTTAATTTATCTAAATTATCATTATTCTCGTTATATGGACATGAGAAATAAATTAAATACGGAGTAACAAATTTTGAATATGAATCTTCTCCGGATTAAACATACATATTCTCATGTTTACACAATTGTATGAATCAAAGATAATGAGTGAATAAGGTATAAAAAACAAAACAATTTAATATCAAAACTATAACATTCAATCAAAAATTTCAGATTACATATTGTTGGGGGGGGGGGGGGGGGGGGGGGTTGGTTGATCTCTGAGCCAAACAAATTGCAGAATGTATTTGATAATAGGAATAATAAGTTCAGATCAGCAAAAAAAACAAGAAGCTAATGCAGAATCAAGTAGAGTCCTCTAATCCAAAATTACCATCACATAGATTGCTTCTGCACCTTTTTGTGCTGCTGCTGCTTCACCAATGTGGTCCTCTGTAATTTGTTTTGAGCTTTCTTCATCTTCTTCTTCTTCTTCTTCTGCTTCACCTTTTTCTCAAAAGGCAAAGCCACAATGGGACCTGGAGACACTCCCTTCTTCAACGCACTACCCCTGGGTGTGACAGATGGTGGCAACCTCAAACTTTCAGGAGGCAAAGGATTTTGCGGCTTCCAGACCAAGTTATTTTTCATTGAAAACCGGACCCTCTTTGCACTCTTGTCCACACTTGCTGGAGCAGTAGCATCAACTTCGCCATTGGTAGTTCCATTTGCATTCATATTTTCAGAAGCTGGTGCATCTCCACCCTTTCTTCTCTTCCTCTTGCCTTTTTTCGCAGAAATTGAAGGAACCTCCATATCTGAACCCATTTCAGCAGCCACTAGCTCGAATTGTTTCTGAAGATTTGATATCACTATTTCATTTAAAAGTTCTGCATTTCCAGCATTTGCGAGTGAATCATCATTGTCCTCAATGACAGAATTAACTAAAGGAATCGCATCCTCATCCTTTGTCTCCTCCTCCTCCAACTTCTCTTTCTCTTTCTTCTTTTTCTTCTCCTTTTTCTTCTTCTTCATATCATCTTCATCATTCCCCTTTTTCGTCTTCTTACGCTTCTTAACTATTCTGATATCAGACTGATCCTCATCACCTGCACCCTCAGCTTCAGCCTCTTCCAAAATCCCTGTGACGGCAGTATTGTTTTTCCCATCAAACTCAATGGGGATCAACTGAGGGACCTCAGCATCATCGCCACCAACAACATATCTATATTCTGGTATGGCAATTTCAATTCCAGATGATTCCATATCCTTCTCCAACTTCAGAAATTCCCCATGCAACTCCAATGCAACCTTTCTATTCCCCTGAATGCATTCTGTAGATGAACCAACACTGTAAAACCTTCCCGACAACCCCATCCTCAAAGCAACTAGCGCCAACAATGTATCCCCGTCATTCTCATCACAATCCTCTCCCATCTTCTTCTTTCCCAAAAATTCCTTCCCAATCTTTAACAACTCATCAAACAGGCAACTCTTCACCTTCCCCAACAAAATCTTATCTTCGCCCCTCATCATAACCGCGAAAAAAGGTCTCAAAATCACGTCTAACACTTCCTCCCTCACCGGAAAACCGACACCCTTCAACTCCTCCAGAAACACAGACACCAAGTGGTAATTCACCCCATTCCCGTGCAATTTATCCTCAGCCAAAAGCCCATCCCTTTCCAAAACCTCAAAATAGTCCCCCAAAATATCCACACCCCAATTCCTCAACCGCATGAGTTCAAACAATGCCTTGATAAAACGGCGTATCATCAAGTAAAACTTATCCAACCTCAACCTATCAATGCCGGACCACTCCCTACGAATTGTCAGCAGAAACCAACGGAAAAACTCCAAACTCAGCGAGGGTTGGAGCGACAAAAACATAGAGGTGAGTCGATCGATTAGCGCTACCTGATTGGGGGTCTTGTCGGCGTGCCAGAGGCAGTAGAAAAGGCCTTTCCATAGCTTTTTAATGTCCGCTTCAGAGAGGTCGTGGGATTGCGAGTTCGATTCAGAGGCAAGCCAAGAGTGGATTAGCCGCAAGGAATGGGATCTGACAGTGGTATTGCAAGAGGCAAGGTGTTTGATCAAGGCGGCGCCGGTGGCTGAAGCGAGGACCGGAGGAAGGGGTTTAGGATCTCGGGGTCGCTTCTTCATTGTGGATTCAAGATTCTCCGCCGATTGGGAATGCCCTGGAACACGGTTGGGGATTTAGGGTTTTGTGAACACCGGTTTGGTACTTTAATTTGAATACAGATTTTAGGGTTTCCTACCCGTTTTTCTGCTAAATATTTTAAGGACCCGGCTATTCTTACTCCCAATTTTACTAACATCACCCCACCCCCTTTTTATGATACTCAAAATGCCCTCAACTGAAAAAAAGAAAAAAGACAACATACACACTAATTTCGTACATACACCCCATTACACAAACCCCAAATTCAAACCCTTCCCCATCCTCCAAAACTCTAACATTTCCAAACACTCCACCCAAAATCAAACTCTTCCCCACCCTCCAAACCCTAACTTCTTACACATACCAATGTTCAACAATGCACACATTCTTGGCCAAAAAATAGTAAAAATCAAAGAAATAGTGGTGTAGAATAATTGTCCAAGAAATGGAGGAACAATGGTCACATTTGGATGAAGAGATAATGATTTAAAAATTCTGAAATTTCAAAATTTTCGCACAGCCGTTCGGCACTGGTCCGCCGAACGCATAACACGCCGTGCGGCAGACCGTGCCACACGTGAAGAAGACCGTTCGGCCGAGGTGGCCGCGCATCGCATGTAACGCACGGCCAGGTCTGCCGCACGCCTCATTTGGCGCACGGCCAAGCCGGCCGCGCGGGCTTCAGACCGTTCGGTCGTGATGGCCGAACGGCTATGTAGACATTTTTTTTTGTTTGTTTGTTCTCATTCCTATTTCAATACTTTTTTATTGCATAAATCACCTTCTTTTGAGATGAAATGGAGTGCTACACAAGCCGTTGATAATTCAATTGGAAATGAGTTGAGCACGGATGTCATTGGCGCCGACTACACACACAAATTCACGACTCATTATCGTTATCTAGAACCATTGAATTTGGATAATGGAATATATCTGAAATTAAAGCGAAATTTATAAGTATAAAAACCATGCCTAATAGAGAAAGAGAAAGAACAAAAAAAAAAAAAAGTCAGCAGGTAACAGACCTGTTCGGCCGTTTCTGCTGAACAGGCTAAAGACCATGCGGCCAAGTCGGCCGCACAGTCTCGGTAGCGTGCGGCCGAATGTGCCGCACGCCTACCCTTGTGCGCGGCGCTTCCGGCCGTGCACGTCACCTACTGTTCGGCACACCAGTGCCGAACAGAGCCCGTCCCCAACCTCCAATATCTCACTCTTGGCCATTCAAAACTCTATCCAAATGCAATTTTAAACACCAAAAACATCAATGTACTATTACTAGACCTAAATGGAAGTGTTGTAATATGTAACACCCCGGTTTTGGTAACCCAGGCCGGGATGCCACCGCCACACCTCCCTAGCAAGACACGGTTTCTCCGAGCTCACTAAAGAGATGCAAGGCTATGGTTTTCAGAATTTAAAATATTCAAACGCCCCATTCATATATAATTTAAAAATAATACATCAAAGTTGCAGCGGAAATATAAGTCGTGCAGCGGAAATAAAGTGTATGCAGCGGAATTTAAAATATAGGGCCGACATGGCCAAAACACGGGTTAAACAGACCCGTTCATGCAAGTCATGTAAAGTAGATAATTAAATGCCCAACATGATCCCCCAATGTATGATCATGCTCCGTACTCTGTAAGAGAAAAAAAATGAACAACGGTTTTGATCAGTATTATAAAATACTGAGTAAGTCAATCCTCACATAGCAATAAAGAGGTTAGATTTTTAATAATTAAGATAAAACTTTTTGTCATGCATAAAAACACTTTATTTACCAATTTAAAAATACGAATATAATTGCATACTTTAAAGACACATTTAATTTCATAATTAAAAATTTAAGCATGGGCAATTATTTAAGACATGATTTAAAAAAAAAAACACGAATAGTGCCATAAGTAAATAAATAAAAATTTGAGCTTTTTAAATTTTTCCCCGTTACGCCACCATCTCAACAATATATCATTTAGCCGGTGATCCAGCGGCCGCAGCCAATTTCAAAAGTATCATTTAGCCGGTGATCCGGCGGCCTCAGCCAATTTCATAAGTATCATATCTCATTTAGCCGGTAGCCCGGCGGCCGCAGCCTATCCGCCATACCCAGTACCACTCCGTCGAGCCTCGAGTAACCCATACGGATACACCCGAGAGGGTAGGCCCGTTGGCTCTTGTAGCCAAATCCGCCATATCCAGTACCACTCCGTCGAGCCTCGAGTAACCCATACGGATACACCCGAGAGGATAGGCCCAAAAATAAGATGCCGTTTTGGCAATCTTACGCGCGTAGTAATCATTGCCGTTTTGGCACGAAATGAATAATTAGGAGGGCACCCTGCAGAGCACTCACCCCCTAATTTTATGTAACCAATGTAACCGATATCGTTTCAACTTTAGTGTAACGGGATTTTCAAAAATATAGCTTTATCGTATCACAAGATTTCGACCGTTTGTTTAGAAATTTCAAGATCTCACAAGTTTAAAACCGATCGATGTCACAGTTTACGCCTTTTCAGTTTAAAAATCCATTTCTTAGGCGATTGATCTGAAATTTTCACAGTATCTCAAAAACATCCCAATGAACAACTTTCATGTTTTGAGTTTTTCGGAAAAACGATGGGAAGCATGTCAAAAATCAAGTTTTCTACACAAATAGTATGCTGCCAGGATTCAGGTTTGACACTGTTCAAAGATTCGACTTTTTAACATGTCAAATGGACTCCAAAAATTCTGAAAGTTTATAGACACATACTAGACATGATTATCTACAACTTTTGTTTAGATCACAAAGATTAGTTCAGACTAGAAATGATAGAAATATGCTCATCAATTTCGGTTAAGGAAACTGCCAACTTTTGAAAATTCTTTAAAAATGCAGAATATGTCCGACACGATTTGGGGTATCAAAACTCGATGAAAATCTCTGAAATTTTTACACAGTATAGCTTAAGATCTTAGGATCAAAATCTTAGTTTTGAGTTTTTCGGTTTGAACTCTTGAAGTAGGGGTTTTGGTCCAATTTCAAATCTGTCACAGTATCAAGTTTGACTTTTAGGGCAGGTTTGTTGGAGGCCATTTTCGGATATCAAAACACAATGAAAAATTATGAAAATTTTACAGAAGTTAGATCTATGTCTTAGGAACGTTTTTCATGTTTTGCGTTTTTCCGTTTGAGCAGTTTTATGGGTTCGAAAAATTCATACGAAAACGCTGCGCCGGGGGTTTTCGTGTTGACAGATTTTAGAGTTTCTAAATCTCTATGTTTGGTTGCATTTTATGTCACCCAAAACCATAGTGATGTTAACTTACAGAGATTGTGTTCTTGAGTCATCCTAGGGTCGTTCGGCTCGTCCAAAATCCTACGAACGGATCTACGAAACGCAAAGTTCCCGACTTTGGCCACGAACGTATTTGCAATCAACGATTCAAGAGTTAGATTGGGGATTTGAGAGGAAAAAGAGATTGAGAACCTAAGATACTACTTACCAAAGATCTAAGCGCTGTGATCCTTGATCTACACACTTCCTCGGTCGGATTTGGTTGCCGGAAGGTCACCGGAAGTTCGCCGGAAGTTCGTTGGAAAGGTGTTTTGGCTTTGGGAGAGTTTGGGATGAGGAAGGGATTTGAAAGGATGATAATGGGGTGTTGGGGGTGTATTTTGGCCATTAAAGGGACAAAAATCCGACAAGTGATCGGCTGCTACAGTACCCGCACGTGCTACAGTAGTGCTACAGTAGCCACGTGCTACAGTAACAATTTTTTTTTTTTAATATTAAGATTTCTTATCTTCAAAAAAAAATAAAAAATCATAATGTGGGAATTATCCGTGATCGTTGGGACAATTTGATAAACTCGTTTCGAGTTGCTATCTTCCGATAAATAATTAATTCCGCTCTCTCGGAATTATTTCGGTTTTAATAATTAAATCCAATTCTTTAATTTTGGATTTAAATTTTCGATGGCGATTTCTCGGGTATTACATAACATTTCAAATTAACATTTCCAACAAATGGGTCAAGTAAACAAATCAACCCTAAGTAGTCTAAATTATTTACTTTTGAATATGTCCATGGTGCTTGTTCTTGCTTGGATTGAGGTTGTGAAGAAGAAAAAATGCACAATGAAGAGAATGCACTTGATTCCGATTGATGTCGAGATAGAGGAAGGGAACAAGCGCTGCTCTTCTTTTCTTTCCTTGGTGTTGCTCGATTGAGAGAGAGAGAGGAAGGGAACCGGGTGTACACGGGTGGGGTGTATGAAGCAATAGCTAGGATTTGTTTCCCTTTTTTTTTTCTCCATAAGGGTATTTAGGTATTTTGTTATGATGTGTATTTAGAAATTGGTATAATTTTTAAAGATTTGGTTGGAGTATGTTTAGTAATGGGGTGATGCTAGCAAAAATAGGGGTACGAATAGCACGCGTCTATTTTAAGTCCTATATGTATTTTTTTAGAGCAAATCTCAAAAAATAGACCTCAATTATATCAAAATCTTCACTTGGTACCTAAACTTTTTTATTGGAAAAAATTAGACCTCAACTTTTAAAGATGGAAGAAACTAGACCTCCACCCAAATAATTTTTTTAGAAACTATAATTTCCCACCCCTTTACTTTTTCTCCTTATTTTTGCACCAAAAATTCTTATAGCCATTAAATTATACTTATACTCCTCTTTACGAATTTTAACAAATAATTTATCGAACATGTTTGCATAAATAAAATTATAATTAACGATTCAAAATTCATTTGTAAATATTTTAACCTTTAAAAAATTAATTTTTAAAATACTTATATTTTTATAGAGAAAATATATTGAAAACATAACACATTATATTATTATTAAATAGAATTAAATACCAAATTATATTTAAATGGAGCCCAAAAATAAAATATCTAAATATAATTGAATAATTTATAATCAATATATATATATGTATTACATTATACAGTAGTAACTTTTATACTTGACATTATTTGTCAAAATAATTAAATATTAACTCATATAAGAAAACTTAAAAAATAAGTATTTTTAAATTAATCTTTATATAAATCAAAAAATTAATAACGAATATCATATCACAATTAATTAAAAGTTATTAAATTATTTTGACAAATATTTTTTATTGATTGTTTGACTTATATATGGATTAATTTAAAGATATTCATTTGTTAATTTTTCTAATATTAATTAATATTTAATTATTTTGAAAAATAATGTCAAATATATAATTACTTTTCTTATAAATTTTTCAACGTAAGTATTATATTTTGGTCCATTAAATATAATGTTGAGATATAGTTCTTTTTAATAATAAATATAATGTATTATGATTTCAATATATTTTCTCTATACAAATATAAATATTTAAAAATTTAAGTTTTTGAAAGTTTTAAAATATTTAGAAATCTGAATTCTGAATCGTTATTATAATTTTATTTACACAAGCATGTTCGGTCAACTATTTGTCACAAATAAAGAGAATTATAAATTTAATGGTTATAAGAATTTTTGGTGTTAAAATAAGAAGGAAAAAAATAAAGGGGTGGGAAATGATATTTTTACAAAAGTTATTTGGGTGGTGGTCTAATTTCTTCCAACTTTTAAAAGTTGAGGTCTAGGTTTTTCCAATAAAAAAAGTTTAGGTACCAAAGTGAAGATTTTGCCATAGTTCGGGTCTATTTTTTGGGATTTGCTCATTTTTTTATGGTATGTTGGGTAATTAGCATCCCATATTGAGTATGTTTGGGAGCAAGCATATTTGGTAGCATATAGCATATTGGAAGAGCATATCCTCTCACAATTCTCTCTCCGAATCTGCTATCTGCTAGCGGATCTGCTGACTCCCAAACAGCCCAATTATCTATCTATCTATCTACGGTCCTGTTTGGCAAATAAGCTAAACAAAATTAGCTTATTCTATTCATTTTAAGTTAAATTAGTTTATTTCAAAAGACAAAATACCTTAAAATTGTAACACCCCCATTTTCCCTAAGGATTGCAGCGGAAGAAAAGTGCGGGAACAATGGGTGGGGTGCTACTGCCACGTATTCCGGACCGCCCGAAATACGCTAAGGCTAAAAATAATGAGTGCAGAACATCAGAGTTTAATGCATATGCTAACCACTTCCCGGGCAAGTTAGCATATACTCTGCACAAAAGCTTATAATACCGTAACAAGTATGAAATAAGCTTAATAAAAATGTTTGGTATAGCGTAACCAAACGGAGGAACGCATTCCTCAAAGGAGCTCAATAATAGGAATGGAATAAATCCATGGAAATTTTTATTTTAAAAGAGGTTGTACCTCGCATTTCAAAAATATAATAATAAGGGGTTGTCTATCTTGCATTTCAAAAATAACACTGCTAAATGCGAAAATGCATCGTTTAAACAGTAGGGCACAACGTTTGCATAAACGGGATAAAACCCAAATATTCATTCATGCTTGATAAATAATTTCCCATGCTTTATAAAAATTATCCTTGCCTCATAAAAGAATGATCTATGCTCGATACATAATTTCCAAGGCTTCATAAAAATTGTCTTTACCTTATAAAAACTTATCTATCCCAAGAAATAAGTTCTATCCCCAAAGGGGATTTTTTTTTAAAAAAAAATATTCATTCTTATAAATATTACCCCGTACCGTGCCCGTGCAAAATATGCTGTAACGAACCTTGCAGATCTGAAACCTGAAAGGAAATGGTGACAAGTGTAGAGTCAGCGAAAACAATCGCTGAGTAAGTAGAAGTTTACTCCCGGAGGAGGTTGGGTAGCAGAAATAATTTAAAGACAGCAGTTATGGTAATGGTATGCTAAAAACGAGAATAATTTATACATACAAGAAACATTATTCTATATCCCGGGAACAGATAATATAACAGTATGCGTTACCGAGATGTGAGTATCTCAGCCACCGTGTGTGGGGTTCCGCTCTAGGGCTCTAGTCCCACTCGAAGGTGGGGTCCCTGTTTTTGTCGGACTCTAGTCCCACATGCACTCAAGGGTGTGGGAGAGGTAAGAAATTTCCTCAAACCCACTATGAGAAAAGACCGATGACGCCGAGCTGTGAGTCCCAATAGTCCCCGTGTGGCGATTAAGTGCACAACAGCGTGGGAGTTGGGCAGCTGCGACCCATGGCACCTCGCTCATCCCCGTAACAATGAGCTCAAAAATCCGTAGGATTTTGTGAATAGTTGCGAACGTCATAAAGCACAGTAAAATGGCATACCAATAATCCAAAAACAGTAGGGAGCTATAAGCATAAATTTAAAATAATAAAGCAGTAGTAAAAATTATGCTTAAGCTAAAATAAATTTGGGCTTTACTCCAAAGAGTAAAAATCTACTTACTGTCACCGTAGATGGGATGGATGCAACACACGCATAGGCTACGAGCAGATACCCTTGACAGCTATTTGACTAGCAAAAATTTAATATTAACTTAGTAAGTTATAATATATAAATAGCAATAATAATTAGAATTTTTCAACTTAATAAATCTTACCCGAAAACTTTCTATGGATTAGCCATTCGTAATAAGCTCTAAAACTTCTTAACTTGCCAAGAAAATCCCTATTCAAAACCCTGAATACCCACTACTGAAAATATCCCTAATACTATAACTTAATACCAAGAACTTAAACTAAACTAAACTAAACTAAATGAAACAGAAGAATCGGGAAGGAAAAGAAAAAGAAATGAGTTGTGGGTTTGGTGCGAAAAATTGGGGGAGGGGGAGTAGTCTTTATATAGGCAACCAGGCAGCTCCTTTTTATCCGGTCATAATCACCGAGCAGCAATTTTATCTTTGGGATATCAATGCGCATTAATTGTCCTTCGTTTCTTCCCAAAAAAATGCCAGAACACTAATTTCCCTTTCTCCATGTTGCTCGCCCCTTTTCCTCCCTTTCCCCTCAAAATCCTTCTCAGTCAACCTCCTCTTTTGGATTATTTTTGTCTCGATGTTCTTGTGTTTCCAAATTTTCTTCCAATCTTGGGACAGATTTGAAATCACTAATACAGCAAGGTGCAGGGTCTCTTTTTATTTTCATCCCTTTTCTTCCTTCCTTTTTCATGTCTTGTATTATGTGGCTTTGATTTTGGGAAGGAGATTGGAATGGGATGGCATTGATTCCAGGGGCGGCGGTGGCGCCGATCGGTGGCAGCGGCGACGACGGTGAGGGCTCGAGCGGCGGCGCCAGCGGAAGCCGAGGCGCACGTCGGCGGCGGCGGCTCGGTCTCTCCCTTCTTCCTCTTCTATTCCTCTTCTATCCCTCTTGTTCTTCTTTCTCCTCCCCTCTCTTTTTTTTTTCTTTCCTTTTGCTCTTCGGTTTCACCTTGTTGTGGTTGAGGGAAGGGATTCGGTGGTGGTGGCCGAAATGGATAGAAGGGGATTCAGTGGTGGTGGTGCGACGGAAACGGAGATGGCGGACAGGGGCGGTGGTGAATAACGAAAATGGGTGGAGATGGTGGTTGGAACGGCGGGGGTGGTGATTGAAAAGCCGGAGGCGGCCGATGGTAGCGGTAGCGGCGGCGCGTTGGTGGTGAGGGTTGGAGATCCAAACTTTAGGCTTAAGGGGGTGTTTGCCGGCGGCGGCGGGTGGCCGGCGGCGAGGTGGCGGCGCCGGAGCCAGGGTTGCTAGGTTAGGGTTAGGGTTTTGTCTTTGGTCAGTGGGCTTGGGCCTATTTCTTTTGTGTTTTGGGCTCTCTCATTTGCTTAGTTATTAGCCCAGTCCAATTCACTTAATCATGGACCTCATCAACCCATTAATATTAACTATTGACTTAATTTCTTAGTGCTTAATTTTTGGACTTAATAACTTAGCGGGCTTAATAATTAGTAATCCGTTACCGTTAGTTGAGTAATCCGAAATTTTACCTTCTCCAATTTATGGACCTAATGATGTAGCACTTATACTTAATTAATGTACTTATTGGACTTAATTATTTAACTAAATTAGATTATGGACTTAATAATCTTTAATAGTCTCACAGTTATATAATTTAATGTGTTGGATTTAATTCACTAATTAATCTAAGTTGTGGATTTAAAAATTTTATTATGTGGTATGATTAGTTGAATAATTTGGGACTCCACATTCTTCAATTCGGGACAATTGCAATTTAACGGTCGGACAATACCTAATAATTAAATGGGTTTAGTATTTTAATTTAATTACTCGGACCTAATTTTATAGCTTAACTCATAAATTGTGTTATTCAATAGATTAGTTCATCTATTAATTTATCACCTTTAGTGAAATGACTCACCACTTCAAATTCCTCAATCCGGACAATTAATCGTTAAATGGGTCGCTAGATAATTTATTCAATTGGTCAAGTATTAATATTAATGATTAAATTTGTAATATAATTTGAGTCCAATTTCATTTAGTATAACATTAACTCAAAAATTCCCAACGTTTGCCCATTACGCGAATTTAGGATTTAAATTATCATTCGTTATGAACTTAATTAATACTTTCTAAATTTAATAGTTAGTCTTACTACCATAATCTTATTTATTGGACTTATGGATTTAGATTATCTAGTAGTGGATTTCCTTGTCACAATAATCAAGTGTATTATTATTTAATTCAATTACTTATAAATAAATCAATGGGTTTAACTCACTTAGTAATGAGTTTCCGTAGACAAATTGGTCGAGGTCTTGGGAGATAATAATTAAACATTTGGCTAATTAAAATTTGGTTTGTCCTCAAGTTCCACAATTTAATTGGCTAAGTATTTTATTCCGTCCGTGATTATTTATTTCGTCACTTACTCATGTCCAATAATATTTATTTCGAGTCCAATGGCTCATAAGCTCGTCTATTTTGGTCATCAAATTATATTTCTATTCGGTACCCTCTTTGGATAATTTGGTTTAACTTAATTTGCCGTTGGTAATGTTTAATCCAACTCGTACACATAAACTAGGGAACTTAATTAAATTTTTGATAATTTATAAACTAATACTTGTACGCTAATTCATTAGTTTCATACTTAAAAGTTTTTAACTCCTAAAATTTAATTCTCAGCTAAGATTGATTTGAATAAATTCGCACTTTAAAAGTAAATATCTTTTCCTTTCATATTCAAAAAATTTTATTTATGAGAAATTTTGAATATTTATTTATTAAAATTTAAATTTCTATTAAAAATTTTTACGGAGTGTTATAGTCTACCCTCCTTAAAATAAGGCTTCGCCCTCGAAGCCTCTAGGCAGAACTAATGTACAGTTATAACTAGGGGATATTTCCTAAATTTATATCCTTATAGAAAAATATTCCAATGTCCTATCATTTTTAATTCTCTTCAAACCGCTTCAGGTGTCTATCCTTGATATCCTTTTATGTTAAATCCTTCGCGTTACTGGTACCATCTTTTCATTATTATCTAATTTTAATTCGCCATGAATCTAATAATATTTTTTTTTTCCTATGGTCCTCAGTCATTGACGCCCGTCGGTCCATTGTTATTCTTGTGTCGCCTCCCTTAGCGGAATGTACTAACCGCATTGTGCTTTACTATGTCATTTAATTATTCCTTGATTACTCACTTCTATTTCACCCTAAAGGGTTCAATGACTTAGTTAATCTTTCGGGCGTACTCTCAATCCTTAATAAATCCCACTTTTCTTATTGGTACGATGTCGCTCTTAGGAAAAATCTATTTATTCGTGACGAAACACTTTGTCAATCTTGTTTTATCTTTGGTTCAACAATTATTTATTATGCCTGAGGTGTTCTCAAATCCAAAAATAATGCGGTGAATTTTTCAAGCTCGATCTAATGAATTTTCTTTGATCCTTAGGATATCCCACACAACTTGTTGTTCATATTACGCACGCCCTTTAGTCGGTTGCCTACGAGAATTTTCCAATTATTATAATGCTCCTATATTACCTAGAGATTACCCATGTCTCTTTTTAAATTACTCATCCAAGGGTATGTCCATTTGAATTAGGTGTTCTTGTCGATATTTCTAAATGATTTTATGTGTTGGTTAAACATAGGTTGGTCCATTTTTCTTTCGGCGCTTTCTCTACCGGGATATGCTAGCGACTACATGATTTTATTCTTTTCATAGGAAGATGAAAATAGACATCTCATTTACCCGTTCCTTAATTCCTTGTATCTTACTATTCCTCAAAAGGTATTCGGGATAAGTTTTGGACAAAAATTCATCGGTTACGTTATTTTATTAAGACTTACGATAACTCGGTTAAACTGATGGGTTTCCTTTGAGTACCTTATCAATCCTCAATAAGTCCCGCTCTTCTTGTTCGTAAGGTGTCGCTATTAGGTAAAATTTATTTTCGAATCACTTTTGTTTGGTATTTGATCCATTAATTATTCATTATACTAGGAGTGTTCTTCAACCTTAAACGTAGTGTGGTGAGTTCCTCCTGTTCAATCCTAGGTAGATAAAATTTAAATCACTTGGAAAAATCCAACTCGGTTCATCCTTAATCCGGACATAATTATGTATAAAGGTAACTACTAATCGTCGTTAGTCGTACCCATGAGAATCCTTTAATTATTTCCAAGTTACCATCACTTTGAAATTTCCCAATGCTAGTTAGTTATCCTCTATGCATCCCCGACCAAGGGTTACCCGAAAGTGGTTTAGGTTTAAATGCTTGGCCTATAAAATTTTATAATAAATATCCTCCTTTTTAATAGGTCATCTTAATGGATATCCATTACTTTGGAACAACAATAATTTTAACGAAAAATTTCCTTGCTAGGTGGATTATCACCTTGATAAATGATATTTCCAACTAAGAATTATCCACCATTTTTTTTTATTTATTTATTATTTATTATTATTATTATTATTTTTTTTTTTTGTAACAATAAATTTTAAACTTCTATTGGGCCTGCAATCTTTCATCCTTAATTATAAACTTCGTCCTTGGAAATCCATAGTTCTCATCCATCGTATTATAGGCTCTTGTGTATTTTTATTTTTATTGTTGTTGTTGTTGTTGTAATTATTGTTATTATTATTATTAACATTATTATTATTATTCGTGAAGGAGAATCCTTTTACATATCATATTTGGGAAGATAATTTCTAACGATACCATCGAGCCTTACTTAGCATATTATTTTAATCAAGGATTGGGTTCAGTTCCAAGTCCTTAAACCTAAATGAATAGAATTTAATGACTTAAGTTAATCCTTTAAGTGGTCATTGAGGCAATTGCTCCCTCAAGAATATTCTTGGTAAATATTCAATTTCCCTTGCCAATTTGGCATATGAATTTAGGGGAAATTCGTAAATATTTTATAGAACTCGTGGTGAGTTTAAAATTTCTTTGGTGCCCTTACATGGCACTCGCGTCTTATCTTTAAGGCCATATAAAATTTAGGAAAATCTTATTATTGGTTATCCGTGTGATTATCGTAGCTATCATATAAACCGTGTTCTCACAATCCTAAGGCATAACCTTAATTTAGTCCATAATTACCCCGAAGGCAAAGCATAATAGTAGAAGTTCAGTCATATATCCGAAACTGAAAATGGCTCAAGGCCGGTTCGATACAACGCCGTGATTTGGTAGATCTACTGTTGGGGTAAACGTCCCCGAGATCTTACCGATGATAAAAGTAAAACTAAGTGCAAATACCGTCATCTACTGTAGGCATCGTCTACATAGTGGGTCCTAAATAAAGCGACTAGGTTCTGGGAACTAGATACTAAGGGAAAGCAGATAACGGCGACCGTGGCATCAATCCTCAGCTACGAGGTAAAACGGCTCCACACGCTGGGGCTCCCCAGCTTCAGCTGCAATGGTGGCCACGGGCGCGTTCCTCATGTCGTGGTAACGGTAGGTACGGGCCAACCCGGGAACCCGACGACGGGGCCCCCACTCATCCTCCAGGTGGTGAAGCTCCGTAAAGAGTGAGATGGTATGCGTCTCCAGCGCAGCGATCCTCTGTCGCTGTCTCGCAATCTCTCCATCCTGTCGCTGAGCGACAGCCTTGATGCATTCCTGCATCTGCACTCTCAGGCGAAACTCGGTCTCCGCCTGAGCTTCCACCTCTTTCAGCCTTGCCCTCTTTTGGGCTTTCTTGGACTCAAGGCCGTGGACTTCGCGCTCAAGCCTGGCCACGTCCCTAGTCAAGTGGGCCACGGTGTCACTAAGTGCCGAAAGTGCCTGGTCCGACATCTGGGAAAAATCCTTGTCAGAATAACTTATAACAACCAAAATTCTGCTCGTGCCTATATGCATAATGTGTGTGTGTTCCCATCCCCAAATATAACTTTATAACTTTTAAAACACTTGGCATAGTCTTTCCAAAAATTATTTTAGTGCAAAAATTGCAATAATTTAAATGCACTACATCCTTGGGAAAAATGCTTCAAAAATAATTTCTTCGTGCACAAATTTTAAAAATTTTAAATGCACTACTAGCATAGCAATCATGCTTTAAAAATAATCCCTAATGTGCAAGAATTTAAGTAATTTAAATGCACATTTTTCCATCGCAAAAATACTTCCAATGCTTTTAGTGTAAAAATTTAATAATTTTGAATACACTACTTGCATAGCCATAGAACTTTCAAAATAATTTTTGGTGCATAAATTTTAAATAATTTAAATGCACAAATTCCAAGAGCAAAATGCTCTGATACCAAACTGTAACACCCCCATTTTCCCTAAGGATTGCAGCGGAAGAAAAGTGCGGGAACAATGGGTGGGGTGCTACTGCCACGTATTCCGGACCGCCCGAAATACGCTAAGGCTAAAAATAATGAGTGCAAAACATCAGAGTTTAATGCATATGCTAACCACTTCCCGGGCAAGTTAGCATATACTCTGCACAAAAGCTTATAATACCGTAACAAGTATGAAATAAGCTTAATAAAAATGTTTGGTATAGCGTAACCAAACGGAGGAAAGCATTCCTCAAAGGAGCTCAATAATAGGAATGGAATAAATCCATGGAAATTTTTATTTTAAAAGAGGTTGTACCTCGCATTTCAAAAATATAATAATAAGGGGTTGTCTATCTTGCATTTCAAAAATAACACTGCTAAATGCGAAAATGCATCGTTTAAACAGTAGGGCACAACGTTTGCATAAACGGGATAAAACCCAAATATTCATTCATGCTTGATAAATAATTTCCCATGCTTTATAAAAATTATCCTTGCCTCATAAAAGAATGATCTATGCTCGATACATAATTTCCAAGGCTTCATAAAAATTGTCTTTACCTTATAAAAACTTATCTATCCCAAGAAATAAGTTCTATCCCCAAAGGGGATTTTTTTTAAAAAAAAAATATTCATTCTTATAAATATTACCCCGTACCGTGCCCGTGCAAAATATGCTGTAACGAACCTTGCAGATCTGAAACCTGAAAGGAAATGGTGACAAGTGTAGAGTCAGCGAAAACAATCGCTGAGTAAGTAGAAGTTTACTCCCGGAGGAGGTTGGGTAGCAGAAATAATTTAAAGACAGCAGTTATGGTAATGGTATGCTAAAAACGAGAATAATTTATACATACAAGAAACATTATTCTATATCCCGGGAACAGATAATATAACAGTATGCGTTACCGAGATGTGAGTATCTCAGCCACCGTGTGTGGGGTTCCGCTCTAGGGCTCTAGTCCCACTCGAAGGTGGGGTCCCTGTTTTTGTCGGACTCTAGTCCCACATGCACTCAAGGGTGTGGGAGAGGTAAGAAATTTCCTCAAACCCACTATGAGAAAAGACCGATGACGCCGAGCTGTGAGTCCCAATAGTCCCCGTGTGGCGATTAAGTGCACAACAGCGTGGGAGTTGGGCAGCTGCGACCCATGGCACCTCGCTCATCCCCGTAACAATGAGCTCAAAAATCCGTAGGATTTTGTGAATAGTTGCGAACGTCATAAAGCACAGTAAAATGGCATACCAATAATCCAAAAACAGTAGGGAGCTATAAGCATAAATTTAAAATAATAAAGCAGTAGTAAAAATTATGCTTAAGCTAAAATAAATTTGGGCTTTACTCCAAAGAGTAAAAATCTACTTACTGTCACCGTAGATGGGATGGATGCAACACACGCATAGGCTACGAGCAGATACCCTTGACAGCTATTTGACTAGCAAAAATTTAATATTAACTTAGTAAGTTATAATATATAAATAGCAATAATAATTAGAATTTTTCAACTTAATAAATCTTACCCGAAAACTTTCTATGGATTAGCCATTCGTAATAAGCTCTAAAACTTCTTAACTTGCCAAGAAAATCCCTATTCAAAACCCTGAATACCCACTACTGAAAATATCCCTAATACTATAACTTAATACCAAGAACTTAAACTAAACTAAACTAAATGAAACAGAAGAATCGGGAAGGAAAAGAAAAAGAAATGAGTTGTGGGTTTGGTGCGAAAAATTGGGGGAGGGGGAGTAGTCTTTATATAGGCAACCAGGCAGCTCCTTTTTATCCGGTCATAATCACCGAGCAGCAATTTTATCTTTGGGATATCAATGCGCATTAATTGTCCTTCGTTTCTTCCCAAAAAAATGCCAGAACACTAATTTCCCTTTCTCCATGTTGCTCGCCCCTTTTCCTCCCTTTCCCCTCAAAATCCTTCTCAGTCAACCTCCTCTTTTGGATTATTTTTGTCTCGATGTTCTTGTGTTTCCAAATTTTCTTCCAATCTTGGGACAGATTTGAAATCACTAATACAGCAAGGTGCAGGGTCTCTTTTTATTTTCATCCCTTTTCTTCCTTCCTTTTTCATGTCTTGTATTATGTGGCTTTGATTTTGGGAAGGAGATTGGAATGGGATGGCATTGATTCCAGGGGCGGCGGTGGCGCCGATCGGTGGCAGCGGCGACGACGGTGAGGGCTCGAGCGGCGGCGCCAGCGGAAGCCGAGGCGCACGTCGGCGGCGGCGGCTCGGTCTCTCCCTTCTTCCTCTTCTATTCCTCTTCTATCCCTCTTGTTCTTCTTTCTCCTCCCCTCTCTTTTTTTTTTCTTTCCTTTTGCTCTTCGGGTTCACCTTGTTGTGGTTGAGGGAAGGGATTCGGTGGTGGTGGCCGAAATGGATAGAAGGGGATTCAGTGGTGGTGGTGCGACGGAAACGGAGATGGCGGACAGGGGCGGTGGTGAATAACGAAAATGGGTGGAGATGGTGGTTGGAACGGCGGGGGTGGTGATTGAAAAGCCGGAGGCGGCCGATGGTAGCGGTAGCGGCGGCGCGTTGGTGGTGAGGGTTGGAGATCCAAACTTTAGGCTTAAGGGGGTGTTTGCCGGCGGCGGCGGGTGGCCGGCGGCGAGGTGGCGGCGCCGGAGCCAGGGTTGCTAGGTTAGGGTTAGGGTTTTGTCTTTGGTCAGTGGGCTTGGGCCTATTTCTTTTGTGTTTTGGGCTCTCTCATTTGCTTAGTTATTAGCCCAGTCCAATTCACTTAATCATGGACCTCATCAACCCATTAATATTAACTATTGACTTAATTTCTTAGTGCTTAATTTTTGGACTTAATAACTTAGCGGGCTTAATAATTAGTAATCCGTTACCGTTAGTTGAGTAATCCGAAATTTTACCTTCTCCAATTTATGGACCTAATGATGTAGCACTTATACTTAATTAATGTACTTATTGGACTTAATTATTTAACTAAATTAGATTATGGACTTAATAATCTTTAATAGTCTCACAGTTATATAATTTAATGTGTTGGATTTAATTCACTAATTAATCTAAGTTGTGGATTTAAAAATTTTATTATGTGGTATGATTAGTTGAATAATTTGGGACTCCACATTCTTCAATTCGGGACAATTGCAATTTAACGGTCGGACAATACCTAATAATTAAATGGGTTTAGTATTTTAATTTAATTACTCGGACCTAATTTTATAGCTTAACTCATAAATTGTGTTATTCAATAGATTAGTTCATCTATTAATTTATCACCTTTAGTGAAATGACTCACCACTTCAAATTCCTCAATCCGGACAATTAATCGTTAAATGGGTCGCTAGATAATTTATTCAATTGGTCAAGTATTAATATTAATGATTAAATTTGTAATATAATTTGAGTCCAATTTCATTTAGTATAACATTAACTCAAAAATTCCCAACGTTTGCCCATTACGCGAATTTAGGATTTAAATTATCATTCGTTATGAACTTAATTAATACTTTCTAAATTTAATAGTTAGTCTTACTACCATAATCTTATTTATTGGACTTATGGATTTAGATTATCTAGTAGTGGATTTCCTTGTCACAATAATCAAGTGTATTATTATTTAATTCAATTACTTATAAATAAATCAATGGGTTTAACTCACTTAGTAATGAGTT